>OX596256.1:15969990-16315781 GCA_951394255.1 Polyploca ridens | reverse complement strand
AGCAGGCGCACATGCTGCATGAGCGGCGCGAGGTGGTGGCAGACGCGCGCGCGCTCCTCCTCGGTCCAGTGCGCCGTGGGCTGCGTCACGCCGGCTCGCTGCTTGGCCCACGCGAGGGCGCAGCGCCATACTTCCTCCTCTTCCAAGCAAAGCTATCAAGGGGGTATTAATTGATAACTTTTGGCCACAATGCCCACAATCTCAACTTGGTTAGTGATGTGTGACCGCAGGTGGTGAGTTCTGTACAGTCTACCATGGAATTGATTCTAGCAGCAGCCGCATAAGTATTATGGGTTTTATTTTATTACACCGGTGTTTATTTATTAGTTTTATATTTTTACCATGCTTGTATATCAGTTCCAAGAACGTCTAAATAGTTATTTTTTTATGTTTCGTTTTTTTTTAAACCTAACAAAATTTATTAATATCGGTAATAGAACTCTCCCTTGTTTTTGATATTTCTTGTGTCAAATGTTTTTGATGATTACACTTGTATGTAGTATTTAAATACTCTGAGCCTATCCTGTACCCTGTAGTGGTGCCATCTTGTGACAAGGAATGAAAACAAACTTAATTTTCATCATCATGCCTTGGTAAAATTATCTTGAACAGCTAGCTACCTTTAGTAAATAAATACCTACCTTTGTAAAAGTTTACAGACTGAAATAGATTTTAAAAACTTATTAAAGGCAATAAATTCCTACGTAAGTACTGAATGTGACATCAGACTTTTTTTCTATGATAAAAAAAAATACTAACAAAATCTGAAGAGATGAGTTTGATAAGAGCTTCCTTAGGTAGGTTGAGGAAGGCATTGGTCTTGACGCAGTCAGCAGCATTGTCTCCAATGAAGGTGATGCAGCGTTCCATGAATGATGATGCACTTTTACCACCTGAAATATCAAGTCATGGACATACTTCACCAAAATAATTATTATTCTTCATACTTACATTGTTTTGAAATATAAATATTTTAAGATGTAGCCTTGCTTTCCTACAGGGTCTTCTAAGTTGAAAGCAGATTTCCGAACCAGTAGTAACTTCAGTAGAACCTCAAAGGACTGAGTTTTATGTAAACTATAATATAATAATATTCTGGGACATTCCTCACACATGGTCATCTGATCCCAAACTAAGCAGAGCTTGTACTATGGAAACCAGATAACTGATATGATACATATACTACTTTTTGTTTGTAAATACATACTTAATATACATAATTACACCCAGACTCAGGACATACAGACATGTTCATGCACACAAATGCATGTCCTGTGTGGGAATCGAACCCTCGACCAGCGGCGCATAAGGTGAACCTTAACCAACTCCGCCAACTGGCCCATCAAAAAAACAATATATAAAAACTAAAGGTGAATGTAACTTATCATTACAAGGGTGCAGGGTGATTGTCTATTGTCATATATTTTATGATCTCAGATACTTATATGATAGTGTAATATCCCCCAAAGAAAGCTCAATCCTTAGTGTAGGTTGGGCCCCTGTAGTACACATCCCGCAAGAGCCGAGTATGGTGGTGAGGTTACATTGTAACCTGTATCTGTATAATTGTCCAAATAAGGCTGTAAAAGCATTTTGAGGCAGAAACCATCTAATAACTCATTCATACTTATGTTAGCACAAATGCTTTTCAATGCACGTTATTTTAACGTTATGAATAGAACATATAGAAGTCATTTATTCTATTCATAACATTAAAAATAATGCGCACTCAGTATATTCATAAATAGTTAAGTTCATAGCTAATACTTTTCTCATATAACTATTTTCTTTTCATTGTCTTTGAGACAGAGGCAAGAAATAGTGATGAGACCACAAAACAATAGAAACTTTACGAGATGTTGTGCAAAAACATTTTGACCAAGATCAGTAATGCTTGAAGCCTATACTTCAACCACAAAGCAAAAATTAGAAATCTTGATTAGCATAATTAAATATATCATAGGACATACTTTGGTTCATTTCCATAGATACTTTAAAATATTTAAAAGTAGTAGTTTTACCCAGATTCCTGAGATTACATCCTACAATCAAACTATACCTCATTATAATATTAGTATAGGTTATGTTTGTGTAACTTAACAATGCATCCTATATGCTATTTGTTTTGTTTTCAGGTTAGTAGTAACATTCATCTGTTACAATGATCTATTTAGTAAATAAAACAATAATTTGGGCACTTAAATTTAATTGAGAACTGTTTTGTTTTCCGGTATGACTTCAATTTAAGAACACTGATACAAATATTGTAATTATCACACTTGCAACGCTTTATTTGCTAGGAATGAAAGTTCACTGGAAACTTGAAATGTTCAACATAACCTATCATACTGAAGCGTTCGGATTAACGTTTTGTATTAGCGTAATATTGTCCCCTTTCATCATTACTCTGCCAATTTGCTTCCTGTTCTTCGTCTTGATGTGAAATTCCTCAGCTTCGTCCAAAACAATGTTCATATATTCGTCAAATCCCACGATGTGGCCTTCGATTCTCAAATTCACGTTCTCGTAGAGCCAGATTTGAACTCGACTTCTATTCTGCAAATATCTGAAGATAAGGTTGATGGGCTGTACCATCACCTTTTGCACTTTCGGTGGGCCTTTATAAGCCATATTTAATTCGTATTCTCAGGCACAAATGTATGATAAATTGAATAAATCAAACGCCGCCAAACCCGGCTTTGCACCCGTCAGAAAAGACGCCGAACGAATAATAGTGATGCGAGATTGCTAATTGCTTAGTAAATCGATAGCTGTTTCCGACAGAACCAAAATACTTTAGTCGATTATTGCAAGTATAATTTTGTTATATCACAAAAATTTTCATCAAAATGGAAGTATTTTTATATCATGTTTGAGTCATAATATATTAATTATTTTTTCCAAAAATATGAATTAATACTAATTAAAACTTGTATTTACTAGATTGAACTATGTTTCAGGGTATGTAATTTCAATTCCAAAAAAATACTATATATTTTGTTCACTACTTTATAGTTTAAGAATTTTTAAAGTCTTTGTAAGTGGTCTTAATGGTTCTAGGTATCGGTCAACGTTTTTAAAAACCCATTAAGAGAATACTTGTAGTATTGTCTCAAGGTCAGTCCATACCCAGTAAAAAACTGTTTACTGGGTATTGCTAGTTTAATATTTATTAAAATAGACATTATTTTCGAATTTGTTTTATTTTAGTCGATATTATTGAGTTTGTATACGACGACGCACTACGTGTCCATTACAATGGACATCACTATTCTGACGTCATGCAAACAAGTATGGCGGCCGAATAGTATCATTCATGTTTTTAGTGTGTTGGGTGCGTTCATTTTAAATACGTCGTGGTCTTCTTGAATAATTTGACTTTTTGCGTTTATAAGTTATATAAAAATTATATTATAATTTTTGCATTTTTTTTTGTTTTACTACAATCGTAGACAAAATGATGTCAATAAACTTGTATGTGTGTATGTATCTATTCGTCCATGTCGTCCATGGTATAACTATGACATAATTTTTAACATTTGAATGTTATGATCAAATAGAATAAATAATTGCTGTTCTATTATTTTTTGTAGTTATTTGTGTTTCTGGAGAAGAAATTCATTTTCTTTCTTTCTTTTTCTTTAAAATAAAATGCTGCTCATATGACGATATAATGGTACGAACGCTTGAAATGTCGAATCAGCAAAAGTGTGCGATGGCCGGGAATCGAACCCGGATCAACTGCTTGGAAGGCAACTATGCTGACCATTACACCACCATCGCAGCTGATCAAATAGTTGAAATTATAGTATATGAATGTATGTTATATATTATATTTACCTGGACGATCTTGAATTTCCATAGCAGCTGCGAGCAACGTACAAGCGCTTTCCACGCTCAGGGTAGAAGTGACATGATCCTCACAAGCAGCGCGTAGATCTTCTACTCCGAGGTCAGCCGCTAATGTCATCATCTCAAAAACACCTGAGTCTTGAAGAAGCAGCTAAAAATATATATTCGATTATACTAATATTACTACAGGAAATAAAAATAATAGTAGCTTAATAATACCATAGAGTAAATAATATACTACGTACAAATAATACGCTAAGTGCCATCTTGCATCGTTATCAGAAATTATTATTTTGATGTACCCGCTAGAGGACGCCACGCATTTAGTGCAAGAAAGTTTTAAATACTAAACAAACTAAAATAATGAATAGAAGAAAACTATTTCATACATATTATGTACATTGACTAAATGATAAGCGTACCTTGCCAGTGTAAACATATTGAATGAACAGGCGGAATGTTTCTGGTTGGACGTGCGGCATTCGTATCGGTATCGGCTGACCGCCAACAGATGGCGTTACTGTGCATCCTGGGATCCGACATACTTCGCCGCGTTTCGTATTTTGGAAACTTTTGCATCTATATAAGTGACAATAATAAAGATATTAATATATGGATGATAGTAATTTTACGTTAATTCTAAAAAAAAACAGGAATTACGTAATAACTCAGTTTGGGATAGTTTACTAGCACTGTTTGTAAACCTCATAAGTAATATTCTTCAACGTCGATTCATGTATGACATGTTGAAGACAGAAGAATACCCACCACCACAGTCGCAAAAAATCTGTGGGAAGGTACCAAATTGCATTTTTGTATGGTAATTTGTTTCATGAGTATTCCGCCAGAGGCGCTGTGCCAATACCTAAAGAGAAATCGACAATAAATAAACACAAACGCGATAGACTCATTTACTAACACTAATTCTCTACACTCAAGGCACAGGGCACTACCTAGTCTGAGTTTGAACTGAACTTTAAGTCCATCAAAATAAAAACCTCCTCCATTCGATGAGTATTTTTCCCTACCTATCAAAGTAGGTGATTAGGAAATACTTCTTATAAAAATACAAGACAATGAACTAATAGATTATATATAATGATTGTTTAAGTCTTCTATACTTACCCTTTAAAACCCTTTTTAAAACTATCAACCTGAAGTACGCTTCAGGCTTCAGGCGTAGCAAACTTGTTACCTACAACGACCGAACTAAGCAGCGGATTTCACAACGCTACAGTGGGGTGTATTCTGTAATTAAAAACCGATAATCTCCTCCGAACAAATTATAAGCACTCTTTGAGCGCATAGCTTTGTAGGAAAAACTTGAGTTGTCAAGTTGAACGCTAACTTGTAAGTTATGCGCTAAGTTTTAAGGCTGGGGAGACTCTCCCTCCTCTTTGCCGAGTGGGGGTGGAGGCGTAATGGCATGTACATGTTATTTATAACTTTAATATCGACAACAAGCGACTACTTATGGTGTTCATTAAAACTGGTAAGTGCGCTAAGTTTAACTAATGAAGCTATTAAGAGCGACTGCGAAATATGGTAATAATTTGAGTAGGTACTTGTAGCTTGTAAAATAGTTTATCGAAACTGTATGAATAAAGTATGTGTATAGTGTGATAGTATAACGTAAAAAGTGAATGAAGTTTGAAGAAACCGGTTGTATCTGTGGTCTCGTTAGGCAGGTAGGGCAGGAGCCCCGGTTTTGGCCAGTACCCCGGTTGTGGCCATTTGCAATTTTGAAAGTCAATAAATAAGGCGTTGAAGCCTGACTCGTTTATTGTCTATTGTAAATAAAATCTTTGATGATTATCGCTTTTGAAGAGTAACTGTAGTGGCGCCGTAAGTGTATCGTAACACTTAAAGAAAAATAATAATTTCCGTTAATTTCTTAACCATACGCCATTAGCGACCCTTGAATAATTAATCGATAAATATCTTTCTCGAATTTTTATTTGTTGCGTGGATTCTTATTGAAGGATACTAAATGAATGTCTAGGAACTTGATTTTGATATTATTTTGATAGTCAATGAATTCCTCTATCTGGAAACTTAGATGGAAATAGGTGGCCACAACTGAATCAATATTGATTTTACACCTTTCATCTTTAAAAAATTATAATAAATAAAATGTGTCTCTCGATATACAAAACCTAAAAGATAAATAAATAAACTGCTTTATTCCTATTAACTAATCAACACGATACTCATTTTTGAATTAAAGGCAATTTTTTTTACATAATAAAAATCCTTAAATTGGCCACAACCGGGGCTTTTGCCCTACATGAGTGAAGCGTAAGACCACGGTACAAAAATTTTATCTACTGTGGAAAGACGTTCGTTCATTTTGTATGAAATCTATTCCGCCAATGCGCTCAGATTGGCTAAGTGAAGGTCACACTAAATATTTCGATGCAGTGATTGGTCGGTAACTGTAATCAGTGCAAAAACATTTACTCGTTGCGGAATTTGATTGCTCGTTACTAGGTACCTACTCTGAAGAAACTTTTCCTCAAAGTGTTGGTATAACCGTATAACTTTTTGAAATTGGCTTTCTGATCTTGTCACACTTCTATAGATCCATCAACTACAGAAGCTACTAGTAATTTAATTTTCCAATATGTAGATAGATTAGGTGCAAATGAGGCTCATGTCAATCGGCGACACGTTCATTAAGCGCCGGCTCCGGCATGGATCCGGGCTCCGACCGCTCTCATTCAATTTGCTATTGACTAAATGTAATCTAACTCAGTTGCACAACTTGTGATCAAAGTAACTTGATTTATTATCTACTTACTGGATAGGAGCGGCACAGCTGAACATATTGCTACAAATGTCAAAGCTGTTGTGTACTCATTTAGATTGAAATTTTAATGACCTAACACTCTTCAAACTTGTGCCTACTGTCCTTCAATATTTGTGTTATTTCATACTTTTATCTTACAATATCACAATGGTCAATTAGGATAGCTGCAGGCGTCATACCAATTAAGGTCGTTAAACCACAACTTTGACATAAGAGATTGTTAAAAATCACGTGATATTTCGATTTGAAATGTCAATCCCATACAAAGGTTGATCGTTTAGTAACGATGACGATTGTCGATAACCATCTTGTCTAGGGGGGCAGTTGGCGAGTCCACATCACACCGGGGAGGTCCGGTCGTGGGTTCGATTCCCAACCAAAACATGCATTTGTGTGAATGAACATGCCTGCTTGTGTGCTGCTTGTATTTACAAACAAAAAGTAGCAAGTACATAGTATATTATGTAATATATCAGCTTTTGTTTGGTTTCCATTGTATATTATTCTTTTTCAATAGTGTCTTCGAATGTGAACAATGTCCCAGGATAATACAGGTCGTTGTTTTGGTCAGCGACGAACGACTCTGGGTCGATAATACAAATGATACTGGTGCTAAAAAAAATATAAAAAAAATACTTTATTTTTTTTTAATAATAAAAATTAAAATTTTGAAAATCATGTAATAAGCTAAAGTGTAGACATAATACTCAACGGGAGTACGAGGGAGTAAAGGGGTGGAGCGATGGCGGCTTGCGCCTAGCTCTAGTCTGTGCACGTGCCTAGTAACCATACTTTGCGGTAATTTTATTTGAAATTGAATAAGGTATTTCTCAACATATTTACAGTATTTAATGGAATTAAGTCCATTTTTGGGGAATATATATTTTGTACTACCGCTCCTGGGTCGCTTGTCGCCGACCAAAACAACACCCTGTATAAACTAATGTACTCAGAACTAGTAACTTTAACACATACAACTATAGTACAAGAAAGATTTTCATTTTGCTAACTCGAGATTGATAGAATTCTGCACTTATATTTAACCAAAAATAAATCCTACACAAATAATAGGATTAAATAAGAGTCGACCCGTGGCTTTGGAAGCCGGGGGCCAAGGGCCGGGGGACCAAAGGATTACAATTAATTGATTTAGAGGCGATGTCGCGACTTACAACTTGCGAGCAATTGAGCATGCGGAGCTATCTTTAAACCATCCTTAATTTGATTAAGATTAGACTCTGTTTACACTCTATTAAGATTTATTACAGGCCTGTATCCTGTGCACCCAACAAATTAAGCACGGATTTTGCACATAGAATAAATCATTTTTATGGAAGGGAGAATTAATTCAATATGTTCCGTTCAAGACCTTATTTTCAGGTTATCAGGATATATTTTGTTAAATATTATATTGCGTATATATTTTACACAAATCGTGTCCCATTAGAATAAAATATACTGCAATTAATGCGAGAAAACTTGTAGGATCAGTGGGATACAACTAAATTAATTCAGTGGCCTGGCCACAGCCCAGATTAGAAGTTATTCGTGATTGGTTCAGGAATTTCACTGAGAAATCATTAATCTTAGTCGGTGGGAAGGTAAGCGGCTGGCAACCAGCGCGAGCGTGCCCAAAGATCATTCCAACAGATTGGTCATTCTTTATGACAAGTTAATGCTAAGTAGGTATATTTATTTGCGAAAAGAGCCAAAGATCCAGAAGCAACGATGACTACAAATATAGTATACGAAACGGCCAAGCCACATATTTTGACTAAGGTGTACAGTTTGTTAAGTTAGGGCTTGTAGAGTTCGGGCGTATAGAGTTATAAGCTTGACTCTACATGAGATCTGATAACTTTTTGACAGTGCGAGCCATATGGTCTCGTCTAGGCAACATTTTACATAAAAATGTTTTTGGTGGGATATGTCATTTTCTTTGAATGAATGAATGAATGTTTATTTGCGAGAACATAGGTACATTAAGATGATATCAAATACATAGGATTCACTATATTCAACCTTTCGGTCGTGCAAATTTTAAATTAATACACAGCAATAACAGGACATCAAAACTAATTGGATAGATACATTCAAGATAATCAATGACTTAATAAATTAAATTTAAATACAATCAATACATTAAATGAACATACATACAATCATAGAATTAAAATGTACTAGAGTGGCAGTAACCAAGTGAGAACAGTAGACATGGGTTTGAACAAGGCAACGATCCCACCGCAAGCGCTAGTAGTCGTTGTCGAGTACTAGCTGTGCGCGTCAGGTGCGAATTGCTCGGATGTTTTTTTTTGTTTTTACCGATAAAAATGGTTAAATGTGCAGTTCGATTGTGCAGTAATGATAGTAGGACACACTCAAAGTATAAATCTAATGTCACTTTTCATCGGTAAGTCGAAATATTGATGCATTTCTAACAATTAAATTACGCGTCTCGGGGGTGAAAGAGACGCGAGGGGCGGGCACGATTTGGCCTCCCGCGCTGCCCCGCACTGCCGCGCCGCGACTAGTGATGTAGCGCGACGGATACTGCAGTCGATAAATATTCTTATAGTTCATAAAAAAGTTGTAGGCCTTATGAGAACTAAATGTTTTATTTTTATAATGGAATGTTAATAGTATACCTAAATATTAAAGTAATTATTCGGTTTTAATAATTAATTGAATTGTTCAGTCGGAATTTGTGTTTTACGACTTTTTTGAGACTGAACAAAAAATTCCAATGGCAAAATTAAAATTACTTTCTCGGTAATATTATACTGAAGTGTCAGTTGTTTAACAAGCTTTTATTAGCTTCACGTGTAGGTAACTAAGTATGTAAACACATCTATGATGTCGATTTTATTTAACCTACTTCTAGTCACCATATCGTACAACAAAATTATGTTGGTAAAACTGTGATAAAATGGTGTGGGGCGCTTTTTAACACGCTTTTATAAGCTTCACCTGTATGTATATATGTACGTATATATGTATGCATATAATGTAATCTTCAAACGTAATTTTCATCGCCTTCTAAACGTCAGATTAAACTGAAATTTTGCACGCTTATCAAGTACTGATGACAATACATTAATTTGGTACCATCGAGCTGATCTGATGATGGATCTGGAAAGTAGGCACTGGTACTCCATAACGGAATAACGTATGTTAGCCGTGTTTGGACTTGTTGGAATCGTCTTCAGATGCATTTTGAACAGATATCTTATTCTGTTTCATTATTCTATCTACATTTAGTAATTTACGAGATTAGAGGCCTATCAATTAGCATATCTAGAACTTATGTGCCAGAAATATCATCCATCATCTCATCATCATCATCATCTGTCAGTTTAGTTCTAAAAAGCTAACATGCGAGCCGTGAGATAATTTTGTCATCGAATCATCTCATGTACCTACAGTGAAAATCACATGAATAAATGCCGCGCTTTTTAACCGACTTCAAGAAAAGGAGGAGGTTCTCAATTCGGATGTTTATATTTTTTTTTTTTTTTTTATGTATGTTCGGGCGTAACTCCGTCATATATAGACGGATTTGCAAAATTCTTTTTTTGTTCGAAAGGGGTATATTCCGGAATGGTCCCATATAAATTTCATATAGATCTGATGATGAGTTTCGGAGATATACAACGGAACACTTAAAAAAATTACAGTAAATCAGCACGATTGCTGCTATCGCATAAATATGCATTGTTTACGCAATCACACAACAAAACATCAGGCCTGTACACTCGAAAGGGTTACGCAGATGTATTCAGTATATAATGAAACTAAAAATTCAAAAATAATTAACTTTTTAACAAAAAAATAAACCGCCTTCAAAGTACACTAAAAAGTATAAAATAACTCTTATCTTACACTGTTTTGAAGTCAGCGAAATATTTTCTATAGAACACGTCATGCGATTTCGCTCACTTCAAAACAGTGTCAGATAAGAGTTATTTTATACTTTTTAGTGTACTTTGAAGGCGGTTTATTTTTTTGTTAAAAAGTTAATTATTCAAACTGAACTTCACCGCGCACGACATAATATGGTAAGAAAATTATCTCAAGGCGCGCATCACGCGCATGTAACCCTGCTGGATACGTTATCAGGAAGCAGTGGAACTGGTACTAAGTTACCTCAAAATGAGCAAAAATTCGTATTTTTATGTTTGCATCCAGGGTCATTCGAAATGCGTAGGCACCTAATAAATTTACCAATTGTATATTTTACGTTATAATTTTAATATTAATTGTATGGTTACATGCGGTTGGTATATTTGCCAGAACTTACTAAATAGGTAAGCAACATACATACCTATACATACTACAATGAATTATGCGGCTATCGATAATTCGGAGCACAGCGCAGTTACGTCCCTATTGTCACATATTCATCAATATAAATATCTATAGCTCATCTGCCTACGCTGGTACTGGGTGAAACTGTGCGATACTCGCGTTCTATACTTAGTTATTTTATTTCTATGCATACAATCAATAAATTAATAGCAAGTCAGAGAAACAATATTAATGTCAAATTTATTAATTTCATAATTTAAAATAATCATTGATGGAATAAAAACATCTGTTACATAACCATATAAAAAGTTTTTTATTAAATTCTGTATAGCTTAGACCAGCATTAGATAATTCTAGCGGTAATTTATTATATATTTTAACTGCCATAGTGTAGCAATTTTTATCACACAAGTGCAGTCTATTTCTTGACAGGACTAATGGCTTTTGTACAATTTTGCGCCTTAAAAGAGCTCTTTGATCTTTCTCAAAGAGTGAAGGGTTATTTCTCACAAATTTACAAATTTCAAATATGTAGAGAGACGGAACTGTAAGTAGCTTTTGTTCTTTAAATATTGGTCGGCAAGAATCTGTCCATTTGAGATTGAATATTGACCTGACACATTGTTTTTGTGCTATGAAGGCTCTTTGGACATCCGTTGAATGTCCCCATATTATTATCCCGTACCTTAGAACAGAGCACACGTGACTATGGTAAACTACTAAAGCTGTTTGAATGTTTGTCATATTTTTTATTTTACGAAGTGCAAATACGAATTTATTAATTTTCTTGCACACTTTATCTACTTGAGCTTTCCAATTGCAAAATCTATCAATAACTATTCCTAAAAATTTTATGTCATTAACTTCATCTATTGCATTATCATTATATTTTATAGCTAATTCATTGTTATTCTTTATTTTACTATTATTTTTATATGTCAAGTATCTCATAAACTTTGTTTTATTCGTATTTATTTTCAAATTGTTAGCATCTAGCCAGTCAACAATGCCTTGTTTGTGACGTTTTTTGCATTTTCAGTAGTTTTCTCTCTAGTCAAAATGGTAGTGTCATCTGCAAATAATATTGTGTATTGATTTGTCGAGTTTGGCATTTCATTTATATATATTATAAACAATATAGGGCCGAGGATGCTGCCTTGTGGAACGCCATAATGGTTTTCTGAGTATGATGACCTGACCGTTTCTTCAGTGTTAGTTTCAGAGCACATTTTTTTAATCTCCGTACATTGTTGTCGATGTCTTAAGTAGCTTTCGAACCACTTGTGTGCCGGTCCTCTTATACCATATTGTTCTAGTTTGTGCAATAATCTGTCATGGCACACCATATCGAATGCTTTGCTCATGTCTAAGAATACTGCTACAGGGATTTCTTTTTTATCTACTGCGTCGAGAATTTCTTTGACTAGCTTAAAACATGCTAATGTAGTTGACTTCTTTTTTACGAAACCATTTTGTTGCTCACTTATGACATCATTTTTCTCTAAAAACTTCAAAACCCTTGTAATCATCACTTTCTCAAATAATTTTGATAATATAGGAACTAGAGTAATTGGTCTATAGTTTCCTGCCTCAGAACGAGTACCTTTTTTATGTATAGGCTTTACCACTGAAAATTTTAAGCCATAGGGGAAAATTCCATTTTCTAAAGATAAATTTATTATGTATGTCAAAGGTTCAGTTATAGCAAATACATTTTTTTTCAGAATTTTCGTCGTTATATTATCATAGCCTGTTGAGTTTGTATTTCGTAAATTCATTATAGTTTTATAAATTTCCAAGCAGGTAACTGGTTCTAAATATATTGAGTTGGCTAATCTCCTTTCGTTAAAAGCTTTATTTTTGGGTTTTAAAGTATCGTCCGTATTTGCAATATTTATAAAATATTTATTTAAATAGTCCGCAATATCACCACCATTCTTTAACATATCTTTCCCATTTGTGATTTCCTTTATTTCATTGTTCAAATTACTATTGTGTTTAAGTCTATCATTTATTATCCTCCAAGTCGCTTTACATTTGTTTTCTGCTTTTTCTATATATTTTTTGTTATTATCTTTCTGTATTACCATTGCACATTTCCTCAATAATTTACAATATGATCTGTAGTTCTGCTGGTTTTGACTAGTTTTTTCTTTATAATATTTATATTGTAGTTTTCTCTTCGTTACAAATGACCTTTTCAGGCCTTTTGTAATCCATTTCGAATGTATAGAGTTAGAGTTAATTTTAATTTTAATAATTGGAAAGCATAGATTGAAAAATAAGCACATATCTTCGTGAAATAGTGAAAAAGCTTTATTAGTATCCGATTCCAAGAATACATCGGAAAATGAGAGTTTACATACAACCGAATCAAAGAAACGCATTTTTGCTAGTCTACGAACTCACAGCGCTTTAATTTTTAAACGAACGATTTCGATTAGTACCTGACCAGATTTTTCCATCTGTCTTCCAATATAGCAATTTGTGCCGGTGTAGAGCCATTTGTTAACGTTCATAAGTGCCTTATCAGGGCCTAAATTGAATAAATGCTTTTTGAATTTATATATGGAGTTTTACAGTAACTAATATACTGAAATTTACGAAAGAATAAGTGTTATCTATCGTGCCAATAATTGTCTCATCTCGTTTTAATTCAGCCGTTAGTCTATGACGCAGGGCCGTCTCCGGCAGATGTTGACTAATGGAGCGTTGCTAGACCATAAGGCATTTCCATTTCCACTGAAAGTTTTTGTTCATTTACACTTAAAAGGTAAGAAAGTAAGTGGCAACTTTCGCTTTTTGTTAGCAGTTCAGAATACAAAGGTCAGGGATGAATGGGAGCTCAGATTTAGTTGTCATTTCCACCTGATTTAGTGGATGTAGACTCTTTTGTTACCATTGTTACTAAATCTAGATATTTTTGGAAACAATGTTTAGTTAAATCTACATCTACACTAATAATATAAAAGAGAAGATTTGGATTTTTGTATTTTTGTTTGTAATAAATAAACTCAATAACTCATGGCCCAATTTTAAAATTCTTTCACCAGGAGAAAGTTAAATTATCACCGAGTACAGTATTACCCAACTTATATGGCGCGTCGTGAATCTTCGTTCGCACAGAAAAGAAAGTATGGCCCCGAAGATTAACGAAAGAATGCTTCAAACTTATAATCAACCTTAGATCACTACTATAAGGTTCATAATACACTGCAGCTTGTTAGTTCCGTCTCACTCGCAAGTGACGCCCCTCCGCACGGCGCGCGCTAACATGGTGGCAGCTGCCGACCAATAGCGTTTCTCGCGCTTTGAAAATGTATCTTCTGCGCAGGTACATCGGTAAGCCATATTAGTTGGGTACTACTGTAACATAGGCAAAATATTATTAAATATGCAATATGGATCCCTAGGAAAATTTTACCGAGCGACGCCGGCCACTATCAGCTAGTCAGTCATAATCTCGTATCTCCGAATGCTTGTCTACATATGTAACTGTATGAAGAGAAGGTGTGAAGAGTCCTACAAATCACCGAAGTAATTAAACCTCAATATAATTATCTCCCCCACAGTATCCCATTTCTTGATTCCTCTCGTGGTATTTATTACACACAATACCCAACATGAACACTGATTAGCTTGTCGGTCCGTCGTGTCCACAGCATGTCGGAAACTCCGCTAATTGATGTGCCAGTCTGTCGATCCTCCCACTGACACTCCTTTTAACACAATCGCACCCCTGTTTTCCTTGTTTTTATCGATATACGGAGAGTAGGTATATCACATAATATCCTGGGATATTTTTCACTAAACAGAGCTTGTTTTATGGAAACCAGATACGTAACTGATGTACTACAAACTTTTTTTTGTAAATAGATAGGTAGGTACTAATTACATCCAGACTCGGGACAAACAGATATGTCCATGCACATTTATGTGTGACCTGGGTGGGAATCGAACCCACGACCTGCGGGCGTGAAAGACAGGGAGCTTACTAACCACGCCAACTGACCCGTCAAATATTACTCTTCAGAACTAAATTAATATTTTCTGTCTTGTTTGTTCTGAAGTAGTCTGAACCTCTAAAGTGAAGTTCAAATCAAAGATTTTCATAGGGCATCGTCAAATCTAGAGGTAAGACGTAATCGGGTCCTTTACCACTTGCTAAAGACAGTAGTAGACGTGCCAATTTGCTGTCTCAGTCCGTCATGCAAACACAACCCGTACAACTTTTAATAGTTTCATTAATTGCACGTGGCGCCCGCCGCAAACATCTCGAGTGCTACAGAAATACCGTAAAACTTCGTGTAAACATCGATTAAACTACTTTTGCTTTATTTTAGTTGTTTTTGGTACTCTGGTTGGACCATGTTGGACGCAAATCATGGTGCGTCCATGCTACGCGAAGCAAGCACGAGCCGAGCCTCGGACGAACAGGATTCGTTCGTTGTTCGCGGACGGACTTGCGAGCCTCGAACGAGCATTTGTCTCGCGCTATGCTCGCGCTCGACTGCGCTCCGCCAGATTGACAGTTTTTTCACGAACACAGGGATTCGAATCGCGTTCGTTGTAGGCTCGTTATAAGATCCACACTTGACATCGCGAACAACGAACGAATTCTGGGCTCGTGCTCGGTTCGCGTAGCATGGACGCACCATTAGATGTTAGCAGAGCTAATTTGACCTTTATTCCTATTCTAAACGCTAGCGATCGCACTTCGTACACTACGTATTTTAAAGTTTATTTTCCGCCGATACCATAAAAGTACGATAAAGAGCCTAATTTCAAAATGTTACTCAATAAAAACAAAACCATCCAAGCCAAGCGCAATTTGTATCGGAAGGTTGTCATGATTGATGACGCGGCAGCCGCAGCGCGCGACAGTTCGGCAACGCGACGCTACAAAGCGACATCGCAGACGTTCGCTGACACGCAATTTGCATTATCACGATTAATAGTAGGCGCTCCGCTAGGCGGTCGGCACTGGTGGTTGCTGACGGTGATACAGCGGTCATTAATCAAGCGCTATCAAGCGATTTTTTAGCTAGGTAGGTTATTTAGACAGTGACAGGGGCTGAGTTTGCATTTGGCGTGAGAAAATTTGCAAGTGACATTTTTTTTGTGTAAGCTTCGGGTTCGGGATGAAAGAAGAAGAGCTTTGCAAGAGATCTAAAATCCCATACAGTATGAAACTAAACGAATAATAAAATTAAATATACATTTAGACAGTGAACAATATTTACAGCTGTAGCTAATTTCATGAAAAGAAACACAAATAAGTTTGAAACAAGATTAAAGATAACGACCCTTTCAGGCAGTTATCACGTTAGTTAATTCAGTTGGTAGCACCACTCAATGTTGCCAACTGCAGCATAAAGACTATAATCCGCACGCGAGTCTACCAACATTCTAATTTCTCTACATTCACTACACGCGAACGCAACTAGTTCAAAGCGCAAATTGCAGCTTGCTGTTAGGGATGACTCTTCAATGTTTATATTATCAATTATTTACTTTTAATGATAAATAATTAAGTAGTTGATGGAAATAGGTATTTATGAGTGTTTAATTTATGAATGACTTTAATGTTTAGATATGTAACTTTTCCAGAAATAAATATATCTATAGAACATAAGTTGTATATCACAGTCTAGCGAATTTCTACGTCAGTCAGAGTGCCATAAGAGTGAAACGCATCGATTTTACAGTACCACGTGTGCCAGCCCTATGGTAGAGCAAAGCTAACGAATCAGGGCTATATTTTTCATGTTATTCCAACGAATCGAGCGCACGTATAAATTGAGACGTTAATGTTGATTGGTGTAATTCAATCCTGTAAATTACACTGCACCAGCTCAGAGCTGAAAGGGTATTCGGAGAATTTACTGAAAAGCAAAATGATTGCGCACGTCAATAGACGATCTAAATTAAGTATTTTCTGATGGATCCAGTGTTTATTTTGTAAATTGACGAGACTTCACGTTTCTTGCCTACGCTTTCAGAGGCTATTTGTGATTTCAGGTGAATACAATCGAACAATGAGTATGCAATGCATTGCTTTGTGTGTGATTGACCACAATCTCAAGAAGACACGTAAAATCTAGATTAAATATTCTGTTACTACTGTTAAGCCAACTGAGGTATATTTTTTGTCACTAATTCGGTTGGGTCAGCTCAGCACGCCATTATAACAAAAAAATGTCAAAAGTAAAAACTCACTAATATCCTTTAGCTTCAAGACATGGGAGGACACAACAAAAGAAATTTCCACCATGGTCATGACGTGATATGTAACTAAAGGCAGTTATCCACGATACATTTCCCGAACAAAAACGTTGGCTATAATGAGGACGTCACAGCGTCAATGGCAGGCGCGGCGGACCCGCTGGTGCAGCGAACCAATTTGTGGTCGCGCACAATGGCCGGCCGCGTCGATGCAACACGTGCGGGCGATAGCCGGGACTCGTGAGACGGGGGCTTTATTTTTATTTTGATGTTATTAAATATCTTAAGAGCTTTTTTTCAGCAGATGGTTGGATAATGAAAACGATGCTGAATTTGACGATGTAGAGTTTACAATTTTTTTTATATAACGTAATTTTGCCTCTTCCTGAAGGCCAAACAAATATCAGAATACGTAAAAGTCTGCGAGTGAAACAGTATTTCACATCAAGTTTACAGAAACCAATAGTATTTTGGTTGACATGACGCGAGCGCGAGGTGTCGCCAGTGCAGCGTATTTCAAAGTGTTCTTCCTATATTGGACTTGCTGAGATACTTATTTGAAGGCACACCTACATTTCTATGCCCCCTTTTTCTGGGCATGTGAATGTCTGAAGTTCAGTCACACTTCTTTTTATTTGACTAGTTGCTTTTCCTATATCGGTGCAATGTTGTGTGTACTTTCTGCATTTTATTTTATTATGTTTGTTTTTTGCGGTCAAGAGAACTTGTGTGATGTAACGAAATATTGATTTTATTTACTATGTAATATGTACTATGTAATATAATGATACACTGTTAAGTTGTTAAAATTAAAGGAACGTTATGTGGACCGTTTTTGAATAGAGAAGGTTGACAGCTTCGGACCCAAAAATTAACAAGGCACCGTTCACGTGCAAGTTTATATTAATTATAATGAAAAGTTTACAAGATCTTTATATAAAAAATATTGAGGCGCTAAAAGCTGGGAATCAAAAGTTATAAATTATTTATTTAAAATTAAGTAAAAGTTGCGCCTTCCCGGGCGCAAATTTTTATTATTATAATAAAGCTTATTATTATTACTTTTTCGCCATTGTCAGAAAAATGAAAGTCTAGAAATAAATAAATATATGTCGGAGTCAGCGACAGCCAAGCGATACAAACACCACGATTAGGGTTCACTGGTATCGGGATTCGGTGGGCGCAGTGCAGGCAATAAAACAATGTTATACCATCGCTTCTGAGGAGAAGAAGCGACGCAACAAACTCCTCACGGGCCCAATGTGTTTATTACGTTATTATTACGACACAATATTACAATTAAATAATCACTTCACTTCACATTACTTCACTTCACACATGTACAGTCTTAAATAATTACAGGCTACAGAACAGGGTGTAACAATGATTGCACTGAGATGTGTACAGCTCGAGCGCTTGTGATAAACTAACTATCCCAAAAGCAATACGCATCCCCTTATAAACTCTGTTATTCACGTTATAGTCAAATCAATGTTCTTAATATTACGCATACCCTCATTAAGTCTGTTATTTACGTTAAAGTCAAATCAGTGTTGCTACTATTTTACCCAACCCTTGTACCACGATAATATCGTAATCCAACTGAGTCCGACCAAAGATCTAACTCTCCGACACGGCCATCCTGCGAATCACACGTCCTCGTGTGAAAAGTTCTACCAGATGTACCTGAAACAAAAGAAGTCCAGCACAGTAACTGATAATTTCACTCGGCCATTCCTGCCTAAACTTTCGAGCCATTCTTGGTATCAATCGCTTCAGTTTAATCATTATACTAACGCTTACTCATACTGATGAATGATACAGTTCCAATCTCTAAAGTCAACTCAGGTAAGCAGTAAGCACAGTTTAGACAATCCAAATTTAACAATGACTAAGATCAACAGCCATACAGCTCCACCAAGCACGTTTACTACCTACGTACTTACCTAAGGGAGACAGTTTTAGCTTTATAGTCTTAGCTTCTAGGCAAGAATAGAACCCAAAGCCATTGCTTATAGAATATTCACGGACTACTCTGTCTCCACGGAAATTCGAAATCTATGGTCTCCACGCTGTACAATAAACCATCTCAGTGTTATGGAAATAGCCACCGCGCCGTTAATAGTCTAAATGGCCTCCAATGGCCTTCACGCCTTCCATCTAACTGGCCACCACGCCTTCTAGATAGCCACCTCGCCTTCTAGATAAAACCATCAAAATGGCCACCGCGCCTTCTAGATTACTACTAATTCTGGCAAAAAGCATACAGCCTCCCGGATGGTAGCCGGGTACCGCAGCCTTTGGATGCGTGCAACACCAGAGGTATCACACGCGCGTGCCGACTCTGCAGAAATCTCTTCTAGATTACCACAAATTCTGGCAAAAAGCATACGGCCTCCCGGATGGTTTCCGGTTACCGTAGCTTTTGGACGCTTACAACACAAGGGGTATCACTCGCGTCTGCCGACTCTGCGAAAATCTCTTCACCTCTCCTTCCATATGGCCACCTAGCCTTGCGGATAACACCGTCTAAATGGCCACCTCGCCTTATTTAGACAATACCGTGTAAATGGCCACCTCACCGTTCAGACAACCTAACCCAACCTAACATAGAACCATATCAGTCAACACAATGTTGAGACAACTTGTAAATAGCTCACTCAGTAATTACGCTGCTGATTACATACACAGATACACAACGAGTATTTCATAAACTAAGATCTCACTATCATTTTCATCCAACAAACATGGATCCACCTCGGCAGCCACTCACGCAACTCAATAACCCTATAAGGTTCTAGATTTTATTTCATTCCACCAATGATTTTCCGAGCGAGCTTAAACGAGCTAAGCTCGGAATTTCTCTACGTGACAGGGTTCACAATGAGGACATTCGTAAGAGAACGAAAACGACAGACATAGCTCGTAGAGTTAGTAAGCTGAAGTGGCAATGGGCAGGCCACATCGCTCGAAGAGCCGATAACCGCTGTGGAAGAAAGGTTCTCAAGTGGCGACCACGTACTAGAAAGCGCCGAGTGGGACGCCCTCCCACCAGGTGAACCGACGATCTGGTCAGACTCGCTGGGCACCGCTGGATGCAAGCGGCCCAAAACCCTTCAAAGTGGAAGTCAATGGGGGAGGCCTATGTTCAGCAGTGGACATCCATAGGCTGATATGATGAATGATTTTCCATTAAAATAATCTTTCACAGAAAATTAAGTCACTATAGCCTTCTTTTCTTTCAAATCTTGCTTTATCAAGTTTGCGTTAGCATTTAGCACTATCTATCAGCCTGTTCTTCTAAATTAACTCAACTTCACGATCGGACAACGTTAATAAATTTAGGGTTCTAGTTACTCTACTTATCACTAACTCAAGTAGAATGCCTGAATGACTAAGAACTTCGCTATTATCAATATGAACTCAAGTTTTACCAAAATCCTTATCACCTCTGGTACGACAAATTTTACTCTCAAGATGAAGCTAGGGCTTCTGACAGTACATTTTACTTCACTTAAGGCTTCCTATTATGCATTAGGCTCCAAATAAAACTCTACTAGGGCTTTACAAACATTGAGAACGATATGTAACTGTGTTTATCTTTACATTGATTCTTCATAAGTTCTACATTGAACTCTACATGAACTCTACATTAGACTCCATTCTAAATTATAGAAGACGTTAAAACCATGAATTAACTATTCGAATTCAAAAGATCGCATCAATATTGGGATAGTAACAATACTAGGACCGCATTAAACAAAAGGGCCAGTCTGTCAATCCTGTCTCAACAACCAAAAGCTAACTATCTCAGCCACGGTGCTACCCCTTGCAATGGGTATAGGTACTGCGCATAAAAAAACTATAGCAATCCGAAACATTGACTAAAATATCAGTGTAATTCTTATTGTAGCTACTCAAAATATCTAAATCAGGAGGAAACTATTGATTGGTAACTCTTTTGACTCCGCGTCTGACTAATGCGATATAAACTACCAATTACCACCGTTGCAGACCAAATACAAAAGTTAGTTTTTGAAATTAACTTCACGAGTATTTTTCCAACGTAGTGGTGTTCAATAATCTCTTACAGCTGAATAACAATCGCATTATCAAAGTAAATCAATTCAAAACTAATCAAAATATCGTATTGGCAAGAGGCAATAAGTTTGTGAATGTGAACCTTCTCAGTTGACTCTACTAGTGCTTTACACTTTTTCCTTCTTAACAAATAATAAAAACTGCCCAGAACTGAACGTAGGTAGTCTACCACTATGCTAAGTCAGTTACCGCAGCTCTTAACCAACATTAAAATCAAAATAAAAAGTAATGTATTCAGTTTAGACCCTGTTGCCTACTTATGAACGTTAAACAGCTACATGTAGTTGAATCTACCTCATCTGTACTACACTATCTTTCAATTGACCAGTGACAGCAAAACGCTCAATCCTTTGACTGTTTGATGACCCGCGCGGGCGAGGAAAACAGTAGAAATCAATTGTTATTTTTCAACCGCAAGTCAAGGGATTAACCAGCAATACTAACGCCTAAAGTCATAACTTACAGTGAAATTGAGACAAGTTAATTAACGAACACTATTGAAGTGAACTAATCGATTCACTTCACGGACTACTTAAGTTTACTTAAGAGATACCCATTTCTATCAGGTTAAGTCTACCTAATAGTTAATGGTAATGTCAACTTTACTACGACTGATATAATTTCTCTCCAAAATGGTCTTCTAAATTGGCATTAGTCTAAACCTATCGTGAGATTATATGACGGAGGAGATTAAAACATTGTGCGATTTAAATGACCTAGAAATATTGAGACATTGCATAACCCTACATGACCTTCACTATGTGAATAAATATCAGGGACATAAACAAAGAACATTACCAACCGCATATTGTACCAGCACAGTACATCACTATCAAGGGACTCACAAAACTCCTAGTTAGTTGCTTGACTACACTATTAACCATCACAATTTATTTTTACCTACATTTTTCAAATCCAAAATCATCATGAAACTAAAACGCAGCTTTGAAAACCTTGTTGTTGACATTAAGCCATTATTATAGAGAAGACGCCACATATCACAACTATGTTCCGTTCAAGTGAGGCCATCCGGCCACAATTGTTGTTGTAGAATGATAAACGAAACGCGTAAGCACCTTGAAAATCACGGTGTTTGCGAGAAAAATACTCCTAAAAGAGTTCTGATAGTATTTCTACTAGCCTAGGCGACTAATTTATTGTTTCAGCGCTAAAGAGAACTTTAGTTCACTCTAGAAAAATAGGACATAACCTTTGATAGGTTTCTATTGTCTAGTTAAAACAATATTGATTAGCACGGCGAAAACGCCTAGTCTCTTTGCGAAACAACGTAAACAAGGATAATTATAAAAGCATACCGTCACGTTACACTAACAACACATCTACTTAGTTAACGCTTCAACACAAACTACGATAATAAACCACGCAGCCTAGGTGTGGCTCATCTTATTAAGCAAGTATAACTCAAATCGTTTGGTGCATATTTTATGTGACTATCCCTATAGATCATAATCTCTATGACTGCTCTAAGCACTACCAGTTCCGTGATAATAATTATACCCGTGATTATCCCCGTAATCAAAACGCAAAATAATAATTTAAGACTCAAGACGAAACACACTTAAATCTAATAAAACGCTAACCAACTAAATTCTCAACAACAATGGGTACTTGTACCTCAGGTACCATCGTAATCTATTAGCAAACAACATGAAATCGACTCACAGTAAATAGTCATCTGTTCCGCCTGGTTGCGGATGCAGCACAGGTCCACCCGACGCTGGTTGCTACCGTTGCTCACTGCACCGGTGTTGTTGCCAACCGCGCTGCCGTTGCCACGAACGCTTTTGACTGCAGTGAAGTTGCAGGCACGAGAGCAGTTACTTGCAAAGAAGCCAGCATCACCACATCTGTAACATGTAACACCAAAAGCATTTGATCGTAGCTTAGACAAAAAAAAAGATTAAAAAGTAAAGGAACGATCACATGACCTGTTTTTCCGTAGACAACCGCGCAGCATGGAATCACCACCATCTAGCTATTATCATGTCGCATATAAGCACGCGCATCTCATGATCCATTTAGTTACTCGGTTACTTGGCTATAGAAACGATGCCACCAAACTTGATTCAGTCTTCATTCTTGACGTCAGCCCTCACTGGCAAAAGCCTCTATTTGACACGTGTTCGAGGTTCTCAAGCACATAGCAGTGCTTAAAGTATGTGGTAACAATCAGTATAGTTTTATTGCCCGTCTTTATCCCACTTCTGATGTCGGAGTCAGCGACAGCCAAGCGATACAAACACCACGATTAGGGTTCACTGGTATCGGGATTCGGTGGGCGCAGTGCAGGCAATAAAACAACGTTATACCATCGCTTCTGAGGAGAAGAAGCGACGCAACAAACTCCTCACGGGCCCAATGTGTTTATTACGTTATTATTACGACACAATATTACAATTAAATAATCACTTCACTTCACATTACTTCACTTCACACATGTACAGTCTTAAATAATTACAGGCTACAGAACAGGGTGTAACAATGATTGCACTGAGATGTGTACAGCTCGAGCGCTTGTGATAAACTAACTATCCCAAAAGCAATACGCATCCCCTTATAAACTCTGTTATTCACGTTATAGTCAAATCAATGTTCTTAATATTACGCATACCCTCATTAAGTCTGTTATTTACGTTAAAGTCAAATCAGTGTTGCTACTATTTTACCCAACCCTTGTACCACGATAATATCGTAATCCAACTGAGTCCGACCAAAGATCTAACTCTCCGACATATAGATAATATTATAATAAATAAAGAAAGATATTACATATTACGAACGAGAGTGACTTCCACATTCTCTAACTCTTGTCTCTTATTTTCAAAGTCTTAAATTATCGTGTGTCTCTCCCTCTCTAAAGGAGACACATGTTGATTTAAGTTTACATTATAAGCTCCGCAGAAGCAGAGCATCAAAAAATTTCAAAGACTCATTTGAGTGTTCCCCTCCACGGAAATCTTTAGTAAAAGGCGAAAGATTTATTCGTGTTGAAGGGAAACCAGAGTTACTTATAAAACTGCAAATTTGAGAGTATAAGCATTCTGTGAGAACGTAACCATAGCTCGTTTAATTTCGGCACAGGGACATCTAGCGGCGAAGTTGAGAAACGTTTAGTAGATATGAACCTTGGATGTGAATATTTTAGAAATACATACGTAAAGATAACTTAAAAATAAACATCCGAAGTTAGCAGATGTACCATAATGCACCCCAATTTCAATATTTACAAATTTATGCACAATAAAAAGGATCCTAAAGGTTCACCCTTTCCTTCTCCTCTTAAATCGATGGTAAGACAAGAAAACTCAACAATTTAGTGACAAAAAAGGGAAGGTGGCGCAAGTTTTAGTTCACAGGGGACTAGCAACTATCGTTTATAATTTTGATAATGCCTTTTTAAAAAAAAAAAACCGCGGTCAAGTGTTCGCTGAACAATAAATTCAGTTACCAAAACAAAAAATTAATGACAATTTAAAAAAATAAAGCTTACAATTATCCTTCAATGTAGCTGCCAACCTATTATTTTTGCTACCTTCATTAATTTTTTTTAAATCCCAAATCCAGATTAATTTGTCACCGCGTTATATAGGTACATACATGCCTAAATTATCTACCACATCTTTCAGACATGTAAGTAAACAAAGAGCACTATTATTATCTTAAACAAATATCATTTATTAGGTTAAGGGGTTAGAACCTTTGTGGCATAGCTAGCAGCCGCCATTTTAGTTTTTTTTCAATGTCGCGGCGCACGATGAAACTGGTATATATCGGTAGAGGACACTTATACAAACAAAAAATGTTAATCAATATGGTGGCCTAAAGTGTCACGTTTCCGAGATATTTGGAGGTAAAGATCGCCATATGAGAATTACGACAATCATTAAAAATTAACTTATTACGTGTTTATATGCATTCGATTGTATTCAAATAATAGTTCCCAGGTTGATTTATAATTTTTTTTAGAAGAGAGTTAATCTAGGAGCACTAAATTCAATATTTTTAATTACGTACCTACTAAACAGCATCGTAATATTCGCTATGAACCACAATGTTGTCAAAGTAGCTCGGATCGTGACTTGTTGTCCATCAGGGAGCATTCCCTGGGCGCCAAAATTGCAATAGCGACGAAATAGTACATAATGATACATATGTGCAAAGTTGGTTATTAATACTCGAGGCGTATTAAGCGCGTGAGCCGTAGACGAACGTAATAAGTGAGCCGAGAGTGTAATAATCAATGCACACGCGTGTCATACGACGTTTTTCAACACACTTGCGAGGTTAAAACAGACTTGTATTTTTTTAAGTCGATTTTTTGATAATACTCAAATCAACACAATGAGAACGTTTACAAATATAGCACACAAGGTTTATTTTTTGACAGCGGTGAGCTGTCAAACTATTTTACCCGTTTAAATTAAGAATGCTTGGTCTACATATCACTTGCAGTGAGGTACAAACTTATCATAATCGGGATTATACCTTCATAAAACTGTGCGGTAATGTAAAGTCGAAAGCACAAATGGGTAATAAGCTGCATTAAGATACTAAAAGCGGTGCAATAGATGTTACTTTACAAGAAGTGTGTTGAAAATAAATAAAAAAAAACCGGTCCCGCGGCCGGCCCAACCTGACCTAATAAAACTTCCACCTAAATGAAAGTCCCGTCTTCGTCGAAGACTGCTCACGTGCACACAATGCCCAAAAAGGGCGATAGATCAGACGCGATGAATTACAGGCCTATTGCCATCACCTCCCATTCTCCCCAATGTCATGGAGCGAGTGATCAACACGTAGCTCTTGAGATACCTAGAGGATCACGATTTGTTGAGTGACCGACAATATGGCTTCCACCATAGTCCATTGGCTGGTGACCTTCTAGTGTATCTCTATGTGATGTGTCTATGTTTACACTAGAAGGTCACTCGCCATCGAGAGTCAAGGTGGCGAAGGCGTTCGATCGGGTCTGGCACTGGGGTCTTCTAACGAAGTTTAGCCGCATATGGGTTTCCCGAGGGACTATGCAAATAAGTCGCCAATTTTTGTGTCCAGCAGATGCATACGAGCTTAGAGACATAAATGCTGGCGACAGCATTTCATTGATACAGAGGACGCTCATTGCAAATATTCCTCGTTTCGTGGTGGAGGAAAGCGAAAGCGGCTTGTGTCTGAAATCGAGAGCACACTAACTAGTGTCTCCGATTACGGTCGACTAAACCTAGTCCATTTCAACCCCACTAAGACTCAAGTCTGCGCGTTCACCGCATTTGCTGTGAACTCACAATTTCAGAACACGAACATCAGTGAAAGCATCGGGATCCTCGGCATCTACATTTCTAACGACGTCAATAGGCCGTCTAGAAGACAAGGTTAAGCTAGCATCCAAAAAACTCGAAGTGCTCAACAGAGCGACGCAGTACTTCACATCGGGGCCAAGGCTGCAACTTAACAATTCGCAAGTCCGGCCTTATATGGAGTACTGCTCTTTTCTGGATACCAGTTTGGGCCTTTAGATTTGGTTCAGCGACGTGCTATTAGAATTGTCGACGATCCCGAGCTCACAAGCGGCTTAGGGCCCCTAAATCTGAGGAGAGATTTTGCCTCCTTATGTGTGTTCTACCGCTTGTACAACGGACTGTGTTCTGTAGAATTGTTTAACCTGATGCCCACGGCTACCTTCTACCATCGCAAGTCTCGCCATTGTGGGACATCCTCCATCCTCACACATTGGAACCAAAATAGTTTCGAACTATGCGGTCTCAAAGGACCTTTCTTCCGCGGACGCTTAGACTATGGAATGAGCTCCCGCCGTGGTTTTCCCAACGGAGTACAGCGTAGGGTTCCGCGCGCGTCCATCGCGAGAACCAACGGGTTAACCCGTTGGTTGGTAGGGACGCGCGTCCTATTATAACAATGATGTCATTGTTATATTTTTAACCGCGAGCCGAGCAATTTAATCGCTTGGCTCGCGGTTGAAAGGTGTGAAGAGATTTCTGTAGGGTCGGCAACGCGCGAGTGATACCCCTGATGTTGCAAGCGTCCATGGGCTACGGTAACCGCTTACAATCAGGCGGGCCGTATATATGTTTGTTTGCTACCTAAGTAGTTAAAAAATCCTTTTATTTAAAGGTTTGAGGTCACGGCTTGTTTCTATTATGTGTATTATTTTATTTTTAAAACCGTGATGTAATATTATTTGACCACAGTTTATTGCTTAAAAACAAGAACATAAATTGTACTTAATCAACTTTAAACTATTGTCATTCTTCTCATATTATTTATACATCGATATTCCAAAATCTCGGTAACATTATGTTTTAAGACAAGTATTATTGTATTTTTCAAGTATTTTTGTTTAATAACGGAGACATGGAAAACAAGTTAACCACTACGATCCGAGCTACTTGACAACATTGTGTTTCATTGCGAATATAGCGATGCGGTTAAGTAGGTAACCAATTAATGAATATTGTTTTTTCGAGCTATTTGTTTTGCTATATTCTAATAAAAAGTTAAATCAACCTGGGAACTATTATTTGAATACAGTCTAATGCATATAATCACGTAATAAGTTCATTTTTAATGATTGTCGTTATTCTCATATGGCGATCTTTACCTCCAAATATCTCGGAAACGTGACACTTTAGGTGACCATATTGATTTACATTTTTTGTTTGTATAAGTGTCCTCTACCCAAATATATCACTTACACCTTGCGCCGCCACATTGAAAAAAAAAACAAAATGGCGGCGGGTGGCTATGCCAGCTCCCATACAAAAATGTTCGTACCCCTTTGCTGTTTGTTAGTGTAGTATGCAATGCATAAATATGTTAAAGAAACAAGCAATTTCTCTGAATAATATAACAATGTTTTTAAACTGTATTTTATCAGCTTGACTTTAATGAATTCCTCGACATGATTTCAGAATACAATTTGCATCGTCAAGTTCATTAAAGTTATCAAAAAATACTTATGCAAAGTTTTGTAGAAATTCGCATTTTCATGATTCGTGAGCAAGCTTTTTCTTTGATTAGCCAGTGGCTGCCAAAGTTTACTTTGTAGTTTTATAATCAGCAACAAATATTAGGTATGTAATGAGAGTGGAATCTTTCATCAGATAATATTATGTTTTCAATCTTCATCTTCCTTGTTTTATTGACGTGACACGTGGCAATATTATCCACGAAAAGATGTAAGTAAACATCTGTGTAAATCGACGGTTAAGGCGGCCCTCTGTGGCCGGCGCAACTTCAACGCGAGCATAGTCTAAAAGCTTGTTGTTTGATCCAACGTAATGTTTGACTGCGAAAAAATTATAGTTATCAGTCGGTAAATTCTGCTGATCACTCGCGGCCGATTCGCTAGGTCGTCATTCATGATTTCGCATTCATAAAACTTGTTCCAGGAGTATAATTCTTGTGAAAAAATCTTACAAGTTTGTGAAAAAAAAGTTAAATTCAAATTCAAATTCAAATTCAAAAAGCATTTATTCAATTTAGGCCCTGATAGGGCACTTGTGAACGTTAACAAATGGCTCTACACCGGTTCCAAATACAACTTGAACTGAGAAGACTCCGGCAAGAAACTCAGCAAGTCTTTTTTTTTAAATATGTAAATAGAAGTATTACAATTACAAAATATATATAACAATAGCCTGCGAAGCGAACAATTCATTCAAATGCATTCTTGTCATCTACAAAATCAGAAACTTTATAGTACCCTTTCGTGCATAACTTTTGTTTAACTATCTTTTTGAATCTATGTATAGGTAGCTCTTGGATTTCTTTGGGTACTTTATTATAGAAACGTATACATTGCCCCTTGAAAGAGTTAAGGACTTTGCTGAGCCGAGTTAAAGGTACAGCAAGTTTGTGCTTATTTCTAGTGTTCAAACTATGAGTGTCACTATTCTTAGGAAAGTTATTTAAGTTTTTCCTCACATGAATAAGATTTTCATATATGTACTGTGACGACACTGTCATTATATTAATAGATTTAAACTTGTCTCTCAAAGAATCTCTAGGCCTTATTTTATATATTGCGCGGACAGCCTTCTTCTGCAGTATAAAAATTCTATTGATTTCGGCACCACTACCCCAGAGGAGGATACCGTAAGACATCAAACTGTGAAAGTAACTGAAATAAACTAATTTTGCCGTAGATTCGTCAGTGAGAGCGCGAATTTTTCTCACTGCATAAGCTGCAGAACTAAGTCTATCCACCAATTTACAAATGTGAGGGCTCCATTGTATCTTATTATCTAAAGTGATACCTAAAAATACAGTTGTTTCAACAAGATCCAGTTTTTCGCCTTTAATTACAATATTTGTGTCCGAATGTCTCACATTGGGTAGACTGAATCTGATACATTTTGTTTTTTTCTCATTTAGCAATAAATTATTAATAGTAAACCAATCAACGACTTCAGAAAGAGCATTGTTCACATCGTCAGAATTAAAATCATGTCTATTCACTTTGTAAAGAAGTGAAGTGTCATCAGCAAACAATACTATCTCATGTTTTTTTTCTACAAGATATGGTAAGTCGTTGATGTAAATGAGAAATAGAAAAGGTCCAAGGATAAAACCTTGTGGTACACCCATAGTTACTGATGACCCAGGGGATACTTTACCATTAACATCAACCTTTTGAATTCTGTCACATAAGTAAGAAATCAAAAGATCAAGTGCAGTGTCTCTAACGCCGTAGTGATGTAATTTGCTGATCAGTATTTTATGATGGACGCAATCAAAAGCCTTGGATAAGTCACAAAAAACACCGAGGGTGTCTCGTGAATTTTCCCAGGCGTCAAAAATATGTTGAATAAGCTCAACACCAGCATCGGTTGTTGAGCGACCCCTAGTGAAACCAAATTGTTTACTGTGAAGCAGTCTATTACTATTGAAATGTACCATCAATTGATTAAGTATAATTTTCTCGAATACTTTACTGAATGTCGGTAGTATGGAAATTGGTTTAAAATTTGTGGGGTCGGATGTACTACCGGATTTAAATAAAGGCACTACTTTACTATGTTTCATAAGATCAGGAAACTCACCACAATCAATACATTTATTAAAAATAACAGCTAAATGAGGTGCAATACAATCAATTATAGAATTAATAAGTTTAACTGAAAGCCCCCATAGATCAACAGTGTTTTTCAAATTTAGAGATTTGAATGCTTTAATTATATCGCTAGAAGTAACAGTTGAGAATTTAAAGTCAACAGTACATTCTGTTACATTTTTCCTAAGTAAAGATACAGCGAGGGTGGGAGAAGAATTAAGAGACTTGGTAGTCGAAACTGGAATATTGGTGAAGAAAGTCTCAAAAGCGGCAGCAACATCTTGATCAGATTTGATTGATTTATCATTAATAATAAGTTGAAACTCATTATTACGTACTTTGAACTTTCCAGTTCAAAAATTCAAAATTCAAAATTCAAAATCATTTATTCAAATAGACCTTCGCAGGCACTTATGAAAAGTCTGACTCTAATACTCTAATACCGGTTCGGAAGGTTGCATTTGCTGAGAAGAGCCGGCAATAAACTCAGCAATTACTCTTTTCAAAACAAGCTTAGATTCATTACATAATATTTACATTCTAATCGCACTGACAACAATTGCGTGCCCCGGCGCGGCCGCAAAACTACAAAGTAGACTGAATCTATATTTAATAAGTAAATAAATAAATGGCAAACTTAAGCAGACCAACCCCCACAAGCAGCACCTGTTCACAAGTATGACGCGTGTGGCAGCCATCGCCCTCCTCGCCATATTGGAGGGAAGTGAGCGACCCGTCACACGACGCCGCCGCAAGCAAAGGCCTTAAAGTGAGCATGACTTACTTAAGTCTGGCTTAGAAATAAAAAATAAACTAAAGGGAAACTACTAAACACGCAATTTGTTATCACTGTGTCAGTTTCACTATTTATAATTTTCCAAGTCATCTTGATCTTATCTTGATTATTTTTAATTTTATTTCTTATATGTATTGATTTAGCCGCAGTACAAACGCATTTAAATGTTTTTGAGTAATTCCTTACATAATTTAGAAAAACAGCATCATGATTATACTGTTTTTCCCTATATAATTCATACAATTTTCGCCTACTTATATAAATTCCCACCGTCGCCCAGTCATTGAAGACCGTATTAGATTTCCGTTTTACCGTTTTTGAAGAAAACATTGAATTATACTCATTTTTGGTTAAATTAAAAATTCAGTTATAAAGTTCATTAACATTATTATTATCATAAGGTACGTGTGGTAATTTATTGACAATGTTATTTCTAAATTTTTCAAGGCGACTTTCACTCATAGGTTAGTTATTTAGAATCTCCAATACATTTGCAAGCCTGGTATCTAAATGTTTTCTTTACTTTTACAATTTATAGGTACATTAGATATGGCCAAAGTTCAGGCAAAAACGCTGTTTTTCGGAGGCTTTGACTGTATTTGTTTCACACTTTTTTTAAATTACGCCTAGATACAAGGCTAGATATAGTGCACAAGATACTAATTTGTTCAAAACATCTAACGAAAAATGTTTAACAACACCATAATAAGTACAGAGGTTTGGTATGAAAAGTATGACGAATTGAGTCCTCTTAAGAGCCAAAAAGAATAGGTTTTCAAAAATCTATGAAAGCTCTATGAATTCTCAGGAGTACGTCACTAAGTAATCGCACTTTTAGAATCCTAAAATATTTAAGAAAATGACTTTTATGCATCGAAAGTCTTGTAAACATGTAGGTACCTACCTATTCTATCAGTTTATCCTAACTAATATTATAAATGTGAAAGTGAGTTTGTTTGTTTATTTGTTTGTTACGCCTTCACGCCTCAACTACTTAACGGATCATCATGAAATTTGGCATGCAGGTAGCCTATGGTATGGAGAAGGACATAGGCTACTTTTATCCCGGGAACGCGGGTGAAACCGCGGGGAACAGCTAGTTATAAATAAATATACAGTTTTAGTCTAAAAAAGGACAAACAGACTATTTCGCATCTCTTTCAAATCAATCTTTCAAAACATGGCCAATTCTTCAACAACATTATTGGCGTTTACCAAAAAACAATTTTTTTGGATTAAGCCACTTCAATTCTAAAGGTGCGTTATGCTAAAGTAAATTGGTAAAAGGGGATACAATTAAAAGTTTGGGAGCCAGTGTCGCACAGGTTTTTGCTAGGTCTGTAACGTGTTGCGGCAAGTTAAATATAATTGGAGCGGTATTGTGCGTTTTGTCGCTACGTGCATTGTGTTTCTTTGCTATTGTTCAACCGATTTCCATCCCCGACGACGTTTTGTTTGTTGTTGCCGGTGGGGTGACCATGTCTACAGCAGGTCAATATTGGAGATTTTCTGGTTGGAATTTAAGTATATGACGAGATTACGAAATGGAATTAAATAAAAATATATTCCTGGCAACTAAATCCCGTACATTTAATCATCACTTAATTCCTGAAGTGATTAAAAGTGATACACCATTAAAAACATTAACACCTCACTCTCGTTCTCATAGTAGAAACTTAAATTATAATTTAGTGTGAAAATTATAAAAACGGTTGGTTACCGCGAAACGAGCGGTTCGCGTGAAAGCCCGACTTGTAATTGCGATTCGTCTGTTTGTTTACATTCGCCGATAGGTGGCGCTGTTACACAAGCACGCATTGTTTTTTGGGCTGCACTGGTACCGCGCGGTTGGGCGGCGTGCGGGCGGGTCGGCAACAAAGTTTTCTCATTTATTTCAACAAGTATGTCTAGTGTTCGGTGGCGAAACTTTTCTGGTCTTGCCATTGTTAACTGTAACGTGCATATTGTTCGAATAAAATTACAAATTCGAGAAATTCGTAATTGGAACACAGCGTGCAGACTAACAACAAACAAAGAAATATTTACACTTATTTTCCTACTGCCTTGTTAAAACTGTAAGTTTAATTTGTTTTGCAAATAAGGAATTTCAGACGGTGTGATTGAATATTCTATTTACACCAATTTTATCCCTTACATCTACCTAATCATTTTATAAGCTACCTACCGCTATCTATCCTACTTTTCGCCCTTGTTAGCACCCTACTGGCTACCACATCTGAGTTTAAAGTCCGTCCTGCTTCAAAAAAAGTTATGTTTTACATTGATATATTGCCCTCTCTAAGCACCTTACTTCTCCATAATTAGAAGAGAGTATTGAGTTCAAAATGGCCTATAATTCCTGGAAGCAAGCTGTTCTGGCTGTGCAATAAATCCGGCTGTTCACCGTTACGTCACGCGGCCATCAATCAACCCCCGCCCCCGCCACCGCCCCGCATCAGCCTGTAATTAAGTCCTGAATTATCCCCTACCAGGGTAGCATAGCAGCGGATCAGTGGATGTTCATCGTGTACGACACTGACCTACTTTTAGACATGATTTACAACCATGTTCTTCAAACTTCATGGACTTTTTACGTTTTTAAATACACATACTTTATACTTATTAGTATAGGTAACGATTTCGTAAACATTTCTTGAGAGTCATTTTTTTGATTTCAAAACTTCTTTAGTGGCGCTGTGCACTTTTTGGGATGAGTAAAAAATATTAAACTCGCGTCAGATGTCACGTGACCCTGATCGAAAATTCGTAAGACGGAGGGAGAGTAGTTGCAAATTACACTGTATTTATACTGGGGTTATGTTCAAATTCTTATAATATTCTCTAGCTAGCCGGAAGGTAGGTACCTACCATTTTTGTTCCCATTTTAAGTTAATAAAAAAATCTTATTCAAAAGTATTATACCTATGTACATGTATCTTGAACTAGCTTTTCCTTGTATAAAAACACTATGTCAAAAATGTCTAGTTTCAAAAATGCACAACGTTAATATTCAAGTTTTCACTTCTGCCGGCACTCCCGGAGTGCAACCCGTTGTTTTTTATTATTTTTAACATCATCGTCATCAGCCTCAGGTTGTCCACTGCTGGGCATAGGCCTTTCCCAACTGTCGCCACATTTTCCGGTCCTCCGCCCACCACCCGCCAAGTTTCGCAGGTCATCAGTTCACCGCGGGGACGTCCTGCACTTTGCTTTCCTGTGCGTGGTCTCCAGTCAACAACTCGGGTACCCCATATCGGTCATCGAGAGTAGATAATGGCAAGAGAAATATGCCTAACCTTGTGTATTAGGAAAATACATCGATGGTAAATAGTTTTAACTACTTTAGACACATGGTAGTTTGATAACCAAGTTCTGTAATGAAATTTTACCATAATAATATCAGGGAGTTCCAGAGCCAAAAAAAAAAACTAGTAAATACTAGCATAGAGTAAAAAGTGTCGTCCATGCTACTAGAGTTTTCTCATCCTTTTAGCTAGCCAGTTTGTGTAGGTACTAGGGATGGGCAAGGAAAGAAAAAAAATGGGAAGGAAAGAAAAATACGGGAAAGAATGGAAAAATACGCGAAAATTCCCGAACGGCGGGAAAAACTCAAGTGGCTTTTTGTACCTAAAAAAATATTTTGAGATGCTTTTGATTGTTATTTTAATCATATTCGCTGTTGTATGTACCTACATTACCTACGCGCGGATCAAAATCAAAATCAAAAAGTCATTTATTCAGTTTAGGCCTTAGTAAGGCACTTATGAACGTTATGTACATACAGTTGAATTTACCACCGGTTCGGAATACACTTAAACTGAGAAGACTCCGGCAAGAAACTCAGCAAGGTTTTTTTTTTGTGGAAGATCTTTTAATTTAATATTACAGCTTTTTTCCCAAATACTTATACAATATATTATACATTATTATTTTATGCTTATTCGTACAATTGTCACTTAGCCAGGGGGATGCAAGTGCAGAGAGAAGCTACTACAACCATATATTCTTGTCATCCACGTAATGATGACAAGAATATATGGTTGTAGTAGCTTCTCTCTGCACGCGGACCTTGGAGTATCACATTTCCCGACTTCGAGTCGGACGAGTATTAGTACATACTCGTCCGACTTGTCCACGGCGCCGCGGCGTGAGAATTGTGTGGGACCGCCCGCGCCGCCTGTCCACCACAACCCTTACACCCCAAAACGTCACTTTTTTAAAAACAATGCACTCCTTCATCACAAAAAAAAAAGATTTTTTATTGTATGATATGTGTATGACCCTAATAGAAATCTTGTTAAATGTTATTCAAACTATTTTGTTAAGGTCTCTCTCGCTAATACTCGCTATATACGCAAAATCTAGTAATGTGACCATTTGAGTATTTGCCCAGCCAATGGGAAAATTCCCGGGTTTTTTTCCACCAAATTGGAAATTTACTCGAAGTTGGGTTTATTCCCGAGAACAAACCCAACCGTAGTAGGTACCAATTGCGCTGTCAGAACCGGTTATCGGTTCAAGTTGCTATGATTGATGATCACTCCGCTTGCTCGGTTTACTTTTATGTACCTTGCAGCTGTGGTTCGTTGCCAATTTGTTATACAGATTTCATAAAACAGCTGTGTAATGCCTAATAGTTGTTTAATTTAATTATTTAAAATATGTTGTATATTATGTATTAAATATGAAAGTTATGATGATCCCTCCTTTTAATGCGTGAAGTAGGTACTTATTTCGATAGTAGGTAGTACTTAGTTGGTAGCCGACAAAGATATTATCGTATCGACAATATCCTAAGTCTATGGGAACCGCCCTATTAACCTGCAGATATAAATAAGTAAAAAAATAATTTATTATTGAGGTGGCGCATGGCGCACAAGCCTACAACCGGCCTGTTGGTAGGTATTCCAAGCAAAAAATGAATTCCAGACAAAAATGCTCTCTTAGCAATATTATTAGTATGAATGAAACTAATGTAATTTATCAGAAGTATAGAAAAGTTTCGAAACCCGAATAAAATAGTGAATTATATTTCCAAATACATTGCGAGCTTGAACAAGTTTTCGCATAACTTGGTGGACTTGGCCGTTTTTCCACTCCCGGCTTGACCACATGTCTGCCTATTTACATGCAAATTCTACGAAGACTGTATTTTTTTGCATCCCCCATCTTTGTTCGAAATAACTTCGGCGACTATACATAATTCATCCGGAAACGGATGCTCGATATCTTTTATATTACTTTCTTATTCAATATGAGCAAGTCGGAGTAAAAGAAGAAAATAAATAACGACATTCAAATTGAAAACTGTTCGGGGCGTTCAAGTGTTAGGGAACAGAGACATCTAGCGTCATCAGTTTAAAACACGTTAACATGGCTACTGTGTAGATGGCGCTGCTTGCTCTAATTTTTATCTTCTCTCGCAAAGTACAAATGGAAACAGTTTTGTATGAATATTAATTGTTGTCTTTATTTCCATTCAGAGCATTATAGAAGTTCGTGCGCCCTCATCAAGCAAATTACGTCGTCTTCACATTGCGAACTCAAATTAATTTGCATTTGAAAACACTGAATTTGTGTGCAGTTATGCAAACAATTGTAGGTAGGTACTTTTCCTGAGTTTAAAGTACCTATAGGTTCTTCTGAACTAAATTCAATAAAATAATATTTCTACTTTATCTGGAAATTAACTAAATCTGCCTACATAAAGTAAAACTAGAATTTATAATGTTCAGTTTATATCAGTAGTAACATTTACCGAGGTTATATTCTAGTATTTCAAATATCATTTCATATCCCGTATGGTCTAGTGGCTAGGATACCTGGCTTTCACCCAGGAGGCTCGGGTTCGATTCCCGGTACGGGAAAAACCTTTTTGCTCTTACCTGGCAACCAAAATGATTTTATGGGCGTAGATTTTTTCTTCCGAAGTACCAAGGATGAAGACTAGGTCGGCCGAGTCTTGGTCTTCGGATAGACGTTGCAAGTCCCGCAAGAGACCGGGCAAGCCAGCACGCTCAACCGACGCGGTACAGCAGGTGCCAGTTACTCGGTTCGCCATTGGCACCGGCAACTTTTTTTTTGTAGGAAAAATTTTGAATGTGTTCTTAAAATTCTTAATGATAATATTTGTTAGTAAATATTTTAAAGATTGACACTTCAGTTCAAAACTCAGTCAACCTTGCACGGCAATAACAAAATAATAACACGATAGTTTCTTCACTACAATGACAGAAATCGAACGAACTTCACAATCACTGATAGCACTGGCATATACAGAATAACAAATCAAAACACTGATTACTTAATCAATTAAATAAACATTTTTCTTCAAAGATACTAAAGCTTAGTCGAGCTAGCTTGTCAACATAACCTCAATCGCATAACTAAGCTTCAACTTTTAAGCACAGCTTCAAGTACCTTACCTGTAGACTGTTACATTATGCTTTCCAACAACTAAACTGTGCTATAGGATTTCAAAGGATTTAATGATACGGAGTCGAAAGTTATGCTCAGTGTTTTTTCCTTGAAACACGTTTTACAGGTATAAAACTGGTTCACATTGTTGCTTCTATTTATATTTCTATCTTTGTCATACCTTTTATCATCAATGGAGAATTATCAAGTTTTTCGTCATGTTGTGCAAGAGCCTCCGTGGCGCAATTGGCTAGCGCGTTCGGCTGTTAACCGAAAGGTTGGTGGTTCGAGCCCACCCGGGGGCGGCAACCTTTTTACCGATTCTTTTTATAAAACATAAATTTACACCTTTTTACCTATCATTTTTTTATAAAACATTAATTGACGGAAGAAAAAGAGTTCCCCGGAACACTAAAAAAAGTTACTATAGAAACTGGAAGACAAACTACAATTATTATTGTTCTTTCACGTCATTCACCGCGATTGTCACCAATATCTCCCTCATTACGAATGAAATTTATGAATTTCAAAAATAGGACCCAATCGTTTCAGTAGACCAATGGTTCCACCATTCGAAACGGTGACCACCCCCTATGTCTGACAATATTATTGTAACCAGAAATTCGACATTCGCATGTTCCGTAAATTTTGAAACTACTACCGGCGCTGGCTTAGAGAATGCGTTTCTGACAGGACAAGCTAGACAATTCCTTAATTTACTAACAATGCACAACCTAACACTCCAAATGCTAACACAGGCTGTGAAATAGTGATCGGAAGCACTGAAGCTCCCCACGTCAACTCGACAGTTCGGAAATTGCAACCCGTCAGCGCTGCGCGGTCTGTACGACACCCCAGTACCCCAGCAGTCAGCACCCCGCTCGCGTCCTTCTAAATACGAAGTATGTGCGCTGTCGGACGCGTCCTGCTAGCCCTAGCTTACAATATGACGGATAATTCTAGTTTTGAAATGCTATTACCGTGGTTAGACGTTTAGAGCGAGTTTTGTTGTTTTATAGGCATTTTGATACCCATTTAAGGATGGGTTTACCCTCTCTGTTACAGTTTGAGCGTTCTGAATACCTTGAGAGCAAAGAATTTACGTTACGGTATTCGTTTACGATAATTCTTTATAGGAACAGCGCCTCTCGCGAAATTTTATGGAACTAATTTCTTCTATACATTTTTATTGTAATGCAAACGTGATAGTTATTGTTTCCTGAAACTTTTGGTAAACATTGAGTATGTACATATTATTCTTATGTATATTATTCATAATTTGGGATTAATTTATTCTATTCTATTATATTTTGCAATATAAATGGTACCCTGAAAGAATTAAAAATATCAGGATATTTTTTATTCTTGCTAGCCGATATCGAGAAAAAATAACCTCCCATACGTTTTCAAAGTTTTCTTTCCTTTTTTTTGTTTCGAATGATACATTATTATATGTATAGTACTGTACTTCAGTTACAGACAGACTAACCTCCTTATTCATATTAAAGTTATCAAACGTTGATTAGCTCAAATTCCGAAGTCTATTTGACAGGTGATATTTGGGATCGAAAGAGTGAGACGGGTCACACTATTACACTGATTTAGTTAAAAAGCGATTATGAATAAGGGGGGTATGTAGGTATATCGGCATAATGTTGGAATGGTGGGAGTATCGTCATCATCGCGTCGTCCCTTATTTGTGGTTGGGAGGTTTATTTTCAAAACAGGAAAACCATCGTTCATCTCAAAATAAAAACATAGGTAATACATACGTTACAAAAAAACTCGTAACAACGTCGGACTATAATAATTTTAGTTTTTATTTGAACAGATGTAACGATATATCATGGCCTCGTAACGGCCTCACCGACGGATGTAACGGCCGGCAGTCTGGTTTCTGTGAACGTCACCATACATTAGTAGCATTTACTAAATAATGAATAAAATAACGAGTGTTGCACGTCTATAATAATTCCATCAGTTTGTTTTTACTGCGTCCGCGGTGCCCGCAGCGGCGGCGCCCGCGCTCACCGCGCTCGCGATGACGCGCTAATGTGTTCCTCTTTAATTGTGGTATTCTTATTCGGCTAGTTTATGGGTGTCAAGGTTAATGTTAGTCTACGACATCGCACCATGCATATACCCCTCTTTTATAAATTGTTTGTTCTTAGATGTTCGGAGGTAAATCTTTATCTCGAGATACGATTTATGCCCATTCTCTCGCCCATCTCTTTGATGTTTGTTTGTATACATTATCTTCATTCTTCACGTGTTTTCGATGAAGCTAATGGCGCAATAAGTTTTATTCGACTTATAAATATTATAAATAACGATAAGTAGGACAGGATTTACCGCCAGATGGAGCGATTAACTTAGAAAGATTGCCTGTATTACCTCGATTGCAGAAATAAACTCTATTATGAAAACTATTTTCGAAAAAGACGGACCGGTTGGCGTGCAGGTTAGATAGCCTGAGCTGCGCCACGGGTGTTGGCTTCAAATCTCACCCAGGACAAAATTTGTGTGTATGAATATGTCTCTGAGCCTTGGTGTAAGTATTTGTCACAAGTAGTATATCAGTTATCTGGTTTCCACAGTAGTTTGGGATCAGACGACCGTGTCAACCGTGTGTGAAGAATTTCTCAGGAATTATTATTTTTGTTTCATAATATCCAGCCCTGCATAGAATAGCTTATTTCAGAAGTCAGAACAACTCAGACGGCGACATGTCTATAGTTACTTACTGCTGTCTTTTTAATGTTTAATTTTGATATTAAACCTACTGAACGTAAATAAACAGTGTTCACGATTAGGTAAATCAATCACTGTCGAAGCGTGTGATAAGAAATGTACCTACATACGTACCTACTATATTTGTTTGTGATAATGTAGTCAATACAGTGGATTATTTCCATTTTGGTACGGGACGTCCGTATTTGCTAACACGTGTACCCAAGATATGACTGTTGAGTCAATAAAATGTTGTTTGTCGTGTTATATTACAGGATTATCACTATTCATTCTATAATTTTGGGGGTTTTAATATGATTTATCAACCACACCTTGATATCGGGTTAGTGTTACTATTTGATTAATTTTATTAATAATTTATTTGAGATAATGTAATCCTCGTATACAAAAACTCTATAAATAGTTTATTTTTCTTTATAATGTACGCAGTATCTTTTATTGGCGACTATTTAATAATGTCAACTAATCGCGGCCTATCTAATTACAACCAATAGTTCAATCTCCCCCTTTCACACTCATAGTCTTCATATTGCAACCAACATCACTCTCATCAACTCCCACACTAATAAACGCCCAATCAATTTATTATAATTTCCCAAACATCAAAACAAAACAAACAATGGTAAGCAGACGCTCTCATTGTCCGGAAATAAGGGAACCAATTAGAGCCCAGAGCACTAAACGTCACGTAACCGTTGAATATGAATGTCGGGGTCTAAGCGACCCACGCACTCGGCCGATGCGATCTGCCCGCAATTATGGCACAAAAGAATCAATTACATGCCACCGCGGCGGGCGCGGCGCCGGCAAAGCAGAAAGAAAACAATATTGCACTCGCAACGCTTACACTCTTCACCGTTTCCGTGCCTTACCTTACTGTATGACAGTCCTAAGGGGTAGTAGACATGGCTTAATAAATGTTATGAGGAGTTATAGCTTGTCCTCATGTTTCGACAACATAACTTTTTTAAAGAAACTCATTTTTAAGCAAAAATCTGCATCATAACAATCCTGTTTTTAGCTGTAGCTGCTGCTGTCTCCCGCGTTACCTGGATAAAACCTACCTATGTCCTGGTGTGGGAGAAGTTTTGCTATGGATACCATCCCGTAAAACATTTTCTTATTTACATATTTTCTCTTTACGACTTATTGCTAAATATTGCTTTTATGTTTTTTTTATTAGGTACTTACTTACTATTTTTTGATTAAAACTGTAATATCAGTATTTTCCAAATGAATGACTTGATTAAATTGTGTTGTATTTTTTTTTACATAAAATAGGCTAATTATAATTTTTTTGGCTAGATTAGCCAAATCTAAAACTTCCGAACTCTGATTCCGTCTCGCGAGTTCGGCCCTCGTCTCTTTGAGGCGCAGATCAAAGCATACGCGCTTCTATTAGCCCTGATTACAGCGGTGCACTCAACCCCCTGCCACCCGGCAACCCAGCACCCCGACCTCGGCACCCCATCTCACGTCGCGGGTCGCATTGTCTATCCGCGACCGCCTACGGGTTAAGATGCGTTGTAGTGTCATTGCAAGTTTAATTAGCTTTGATAGTGATGGCACGCCGCCGTTTGAGGGTTACAAGATACTTAGCCGGATCCTTATTAAAAATTCTCTTTAGTTGCTGTAAAATTGTTACATTAGCTAGATGAGTTGAGTACATAGTATCGTGTTTACAAATTTCGTCCGGTAGAACAGCTGCGTTGGTGGTGTAATGGTCAGCATAGTTGCCTTCCAAGCAGTTGATCCGGGTTCGATTCCCGGCCAACGCACACTTTTTGTTTATATTCTACGATGTAACTTTGATGTTTTATCTCGTAAAACTTGTTACGAGTACATAATTAATTGTATATATAATTTAAATCTATATCCTAGTTTTTATAATACATGCGGTATCAATCCATAAATATTGGGATTGATAGAACTAATAATTTTTATTTAACTCTGTATTATCGAAATTCCTTTACTTTATTATTCTCACAGTTTTATAAAAAATCACGCACGTGATCCGTGTCGTGTCGTTCAACTTTTATTTTGTCAAACCTCCTCAATAGATGGCGCTACTAGTATTAGAAATAACAACATTTGGGGTCCCTCGGGCCCTCGTGTTTCCACTAATGCGGGAAAATTGGAAATTCAGCAGAAGTAAACACTTGTAAATCAATTCCGTTGGTTCGGTTACGTTTGATGGAACTTTCTAATGCTGTTTACTTTTCTATTGAATGAAAATGTCTCTCTGTCGACTCCAGCTTTGTGCAGACTGTTTTCCGTAGGTTTATTTTCCTATTACTACTTTCATAAAAAGCTGCTACTTTTTTAATAAATGAAACCGATCTACGATATCAATTAGCTCTATAAAATAAAATACATATTTACCTCGAAAGTATACTCACTTTCCCTTAAAAATTATAATAATATTTTCCCATTTTTGTTTCGTACAAATAGGGTGAAGATAGTCGAATTGGGACATAGAAAGATAATCAAAAATGTGATCATTACTTAAGAATAGATTGTGTTAATCAAAAATTAAGCCTAATCCCATTGTAGTTGGTTTGAAATTCTATAAATCTTACCTTGAGTGACGGTCTATTATGGATAGGAATCGTCTCTATTATAGAAAATCATAGAAATACTTAATTGAACTGAAACCACAAGTCTACACATTTGAAACAGTAGAACAATAACATTCTTGAGAGTAAATCTTGTTCTACAAACAATGCGCCAATTCCATATTACCACCGCTCCTTAGATTTTTAAAGATGCGGAAAGTATTTGCGGTACCCATTGTTCCCTATGTTTACTTTGGCACCCTCCCTTCATATAACCAATAACTCGGCACCTTCACGACCAAATATCCTGCTATAACCTTGAGAAAACTTTACCAACATAACATTACCTCTTATAACAAATTTGGTCAACCTTAACTCTATAGAAATAAGGCGAAGAAGATGTTAGTTATGAGATTTAGGATAGTAAAATATAAAGTGGTTTATTTGGTTGTTTTATTGACAGAAGATGCAATTACCGGCGCGAGTTGCATGCGGCAGGATTCCGCACAATTTGCTATTAATTGCAAACGTGTTCGCGACAACCCTAGTGCGGAAAACGGTTGCTCAAGGCAGCGGAATAGGGATGGTTATTTGTTAATTGTATAGTTTATCCATTTCAAACAAACATACGAAAAATAAAATCTTTTCTTTTTACATGGAATATATTGATTTATTCTTGATATCACAATATTTTCCTATCTGCTATTCAAAATCAACTCATCCAGTACGTTGTATGTAGGTACTATCAAAATAAATATCATCCATCACAGAACAAAGCATTGCTGCGTTTTGTTTATTAGTAAGAACCAAAGTTCCTGTGATGATGACTGCCCGGAGTATAGTCTGCTCAGTGGTAGGAAGGGACGTCGAATGGTGACGATAGTTCTGAGTTCGAATCCAACAATAAGCTTTCGGAGCGGCCCACATCCTCAAGTAGATTTGTTGCCAAGCACTTCTCAGTGTGCATGCTCGCTCGAACGCTCCTTTTGCATAGTTTTTTTTTTTCGTTTTATATGAGTGTCACAAATCGAAATCAAAAAGTCATTTATTCAGTTTAGCCCTGGTGGCAATTATGAACGTTAAATTGTTACATACAGTTGAATTTACCACCGGTTCGAGCGTTGCGGTTGGTTCTCAAGTCGTTGCTGAAATATATATCACTGTGGCAGACGGAGACAGACGTACGGACGGAGTGGTTTTTTCTTTACTTTTTTGGTTCGGAACCCTAAGAGAACAATATAAAGCCAAACATTCATTCCTAATCAAACTTAAAATTCATGAAAACCGTTCATGCAGCGTACCACCTACGCACGTTCGACGAAAAAAAGCATATAAATACATACCACCGTTGTATATTGCTCAGTGTCTCGCGTCAAAGGGCATTTCCCGAAGGTCGAGTGTTTTTATCAAGCCCGTGGACTGGCAGGCTCTAATTGGCTCTCCACTGTGAGCCCGCTCGATGGGCTCAGGCTCAGTGGTTCAAATGTGAGCACTTTGCATTTCGTTGGTGACTCGCGAGTTGTGACGCGACGGTATCAAGTGTTTTAGCTTCAACATAATTTGCGAAATCGTTGAAATCAATCAGATAAATTAATACCTACTTGCTTTGAGCTATTATTACTACATATAGAGAAGACGCCACACATCACAACTATGTTCCGTTCTAGTGAGGCCATTCGGCCACACTTGATGTTGTAGAACGATGAACGAAACGCGTAAGCGCCACGGTGTTATCGAGAAAAATACTCCTAAATGCGTTCTGATAGCGCTACGTGTTTCTACTGTCTGTTTAGGCGACTAATTGTTGTTTCAGCGCTAAAGAGAACTTTAATTGACTCTAAAAAAATGGGACATAACCTTTGCTTATGATAGCTTCAGTGTTAAGCATTGTTTTTCAATGACGCCGTGATTCTTATTTAAGGAGCCGATCATTCTTAGACCTGAGATCACTCAATCACTTGGTGAACAGTTATATATCCCTCATTAGGTAAAATCACTTCATAAATCTTCTTAGCTTAAGTGACTTCATCATCAGCTTACTTCAGTAGCTTTGACCTTCATGAGCCTAAATTGAATTAATGACATTGAATTTGGAAAGCAAGTGATTTGGTTTCTTAGATCGGAAGCATCTAACAAAAATCTGGCTATAAACGCCTATATTATACAATCTCATTTAAAGGAGATGCTTGAAGCTTGCACATTCAGTGTTCATATCTCGACGAGGATTGCGATGTCAAACAGAGATAAGCCAAGATAGAGTAAATGGGTTGAAAGGATGTAGGTCGCGCCCGCGGCGGCGGCGGCGGCTCCTTGCCACGCAATGGGAGTATTCTGGATGGGGAGAGCAAGGGTTCTGAATCGTCAGGAAACCGTATTTAACTTCATTGAAATTGGTCTGGAAATGTTGTTCTTTAGCTAGAGTTTTTAGAACTCGCCTGGTTTACTGGCTTCGAGTTGAAAATCGGAATTCAAGCACATAACAATTTGATCCGGCAGCTGTAGTTGAGACCCAGTTTTCTTTATGTGCTTACCATCTTCCAGAAAATGAAGATCATTATCATTTCGCTACACCGTATAAACCATTCGTGAGACCAAAGGCGGGTGGGATTAAGTGACATGCAAGCAAACTGTGATCGACGGTTTTCAGATTAATGTGTTTGTGAGTCGGTAGGTACCTTGTATTCAAGGTTTGATAGTTTCTAGTCCGAACGATATTACTTTGTATGTATTTTAATTCGAATAAGGCTTTCCAGGGTCATAGAGACTAGTATGATTGTTGGAATATAATTTCTTCAACACAAAACTGTTTGTTAGAAATGTACATATCTCTCGACATTTTTAATTAGACCGAGCTCTAGCTAAATTACTATTTCCTTTTCTACGTTGAATTTTGCCTCAAATTTTCCGTCGAACCTCACTTCCCGTTCAAACTAGTAGAAATTCAGAATACGTATGTGCAAGCAGCGATGCGGACTTAAAGCGACATGCAACGCTAATTTCTAGACGCAAACACAAACTGTCCGCTCTGTCTAGCTGGTGTTTACTCGAGCGCTGTGCCGCGACATCTCTGCGGTTTCACGTCTGTAGGCAGCATCTGCCTGTGCTTGTCTGTGTGCTCTTTGGTGGAATGGCTCGAATGCTGTGTGAATCGATTAACAGCTGGCTGAATTGCGAATGATTTTGATTTGGCTTTAGTGCAGTGGGGTTATGCAGTAGGCTTTTTGGTCGGTTTATGTTTTTAAGCAATTGTGTTTTGAAGCCCCCAAAGTGATTCTAATTGAGATATATTCAAATATGAAAAGCTTTGTTGGGTGTTCCTTCACGTCTAAGTTCATTATTTTCTAATACCCGGGAACGCAGGTCAAAGTCAACCAGGCAGTTGAACTGAAGGTCAACGCTACTGAATTTACCACTGGTTCGTATTACTACCTAACTTTTAACTTATGATCTCACTATGTTCGTTATTTTATACACTAGGGAGGGACGTAGCCTGGGTAAAAGATTATAGGTAGGTAGGTCATTCTAATTAGCCCATTAGATAGATTATCAATAAATATTGAACACGTATTTTTTGCTTTAACAAATCGATAAAACTTTACAAAGATAAAGCGCGTCGAAGTTCTGGAGTAGGGGCTCGTGCGTGACGTTGTTTTTTTGTGAAAAGTGTACCATGGCGTGACGTAACGCTGAACTTCAATACACCATTATCATTGTAATTTTTTGTTTGATTCACAAAAAAAGACGTGTCCAATATTTTTTGGAAATGATGGACTAGATCGTTTTTGTCAGGAATCTAGGCGTTCTTGTAGTAGTGAAACGGCCAAGCCACATATTTTGACTACGGTGTGTAGAGTTTGTGAAGTTAGGGTTTGTAGAGTAAGTGCATGTGGAGTTATAAGCTTGGCTCTACATGAGATCTGATAACTTTTTGACAGTGCGAGCCATATGTCTTGTCAACATTTTACATGAAAATGTTTTTGGTGGGATTATATTATTCTTTTAAAGTTTCTTGCGCAGTATTCTTCAAAGTCAAAGTCAAAGTCAAAGTCAAAGCCATTTATTCAATCGGAACTCGGCCTTCAACTGAGAAGAATCCGGCAAGAAACTCAGCAAGGTTACATTTTTTATATATTTTTTGGACAATCTGACTATGTTTGGCTTTTTTTTTCCAAATAATTAAAAATAAAAAAGATATACCTAAGCATAGATACAGACGAAAAAAGAACAAGAAAATAAATAAAAAAATAATAACCTTAAAAATACAAAACACACAATTATTGACCTACTGGCTTTTGTATAAGTATGAGCAAGGTGCACTTGTGCAGAGTGCAGCTACCTACTTCCAGACATCTTTATCTTCAATATAATCGGCTACTTTATAATAAGCTCTTTCTTTCAGAACTTTTTTTATATGTGATTTAAATTTAAAATCAGTCATCTTGGTCACCGCAAGTGGTATTTTGTTATAACAGCGCACACTATTGCCAAGAAATGACTTACGAACTTTAGCTAGTCTAAAATACGGAACAACTAATTTCTCTTTTTGTCTTGTATTGATATTATGAGTCTCCATTTTTGTTTTATACATTTCTTTGTTTTTACGTATGTACATTATATTTTCATAGATATAAAGTGATGGTACGGTCATAACGTTTATTTCCTTAAATAATTCCTTTAATGATTCACGAGCACCCATACTATAAATTGCACGAATTGCTCTTTTTTGTAATATAAAAATAGTCTCAATATCTGCTGCAGATCCCCAAAGTAATACGCCGTAAGATAAAAAGCTATGGAAGTATGCAAAATAAACTAATTTAGCCGTCTCGACATTCGTCAATTGTTTGATTTTCCTAACAGCAAATGCAGCAGAACTTAATTTACCAGCTAATGATTCTATCTGAGGACCCCATTGCAATTTATTATCCAATGTGATACCCAAAAATACTGTTTTACTAACTAATTCCAAACTGATGCCATCTACTAATACCTGACTGTCTACTTGCACTACATTTGGAAGGGAGAATCTTAAACATTTAGTTTTCCTAGAATTTAATAACAAATTATTTACAGCAAACCATTTTGAGACTATTGACATGGTATCATTTACTTTAATAAGTTCTTTGTCTTTTCTATCTACTTTGAAAATAAATGAAGTATCGTCAGCGAACAAGACTATATCTGAGAGACCGTTTACAACAGATGGTAAATCATTAATATACACTAGAAATAGAAATGGACCTAGTATTGAACCCTGGGGTACCCCCATTTTAACTAAAGATCCCTTCGATGTTGTATCACAAATTCCTACCTTTTGTTGGCGATTACTTAAATAAGATAGAACAAGATCATGAGCCGCCTCACGAATACCATAATATTTTAGCTTAAGGAGCAGAGTACGGTGGTCAACGCAGTCAAAGGCCTTGGATAGATCACAAAAAATGCCAATTGCATCTTGTGAATTTTCCCAAGCTTCATATATGTGTTTCAATAATTTTGCGGCCGCATCTGAAGTAGATCTCCCCTTCGTGAAACCAAACTGATGACTATGTAGTATCTTATGTTTATTAAAGTGGCCTAACATTTGATTAAGCAATAGTTTTTCAAAGATTTTACTAAGTGCTGGAAGTACGGATACTGGTCTATAATCAGAAGGATTATCTTTACACCCGGACTTGAAAATTGGCACTACTTTACTTAACTTCATTAAATCTGGAAAAGAACCCTGATCAATGCATTCATTAAAAATATCCGACATTAAAGGTGCAATTACTGTTATTATTGATTTTAAAATCGTTACTGATAATCCCCATAAGTCTTCGGTGCATTTCAGATTAAGAGAATTAAATGATTTTAAGATATCACTAGCAGTAACGTAACTAAATTTAAAACTGGGGAATGATTCGTGAATATGTTGTTCAAGTAAAGCCTCAGCCAAGTCGGGACACGAGTTGAGACTTTGAGTAGTTACCCCTGGTATGCTTGAGAAAAAATGTTCAAACGCAGTGGCTACTTCTAACTTATCTGATACAATTTTATCATTAATTTTTAACGAAGGCTGTCCGTTTTTATTTTTCATTTTACCAGTTTCCGTATTAATAACATTCCAGACTGTCTTGATTTTATTAGATGCTTTACCTATTTTATTACTTAAGTATATCGATTTTGCTCGAATACACACTAATTTAAACATTTTTGAAAAATTTCTAACGTGGCTATGGAAGTTCTCATCACTAGTGCTTGATTTTAAATGATAAAGTTCATACAGCGTATCCCTACTTTTCCTAATTCCTTTAGTGGCCCAATCACTAAATTCCAGTTTACTGTTTACTTTAATTTTTTTAATAGGACATGATTTATTAAATTCATTGCAAATACTAGACAATAAACCATTATACAAGACATTAGGGTCATTACTACTATAAATCTCACTATTTAGTTTCTCTTCCAAATTATTTTTAAAATTATTCAGTCTTACCTTTGTAGTAGGTCTAATTTCTTTAATTACCTTAGAAATTTTCAATTTGTAGGGCAATTCAACAACCTGAGCCATATGATCAGAACGGACACCACTTATAATTGATTTACCTAATATACTACAATTACTTGCTATATTATCTATGCAAGTAGACGAAGTGGCGGTTGACCGTGTTGGCTCATTAAACAACAAATCTAAGTTATATGATTTAAGCAAAGCAACAAAATTATTTTTTTCAGTTGAGTTGGTAAGAATATCAATATTAAAATCACCGCATAAAACTATTGATTTGCTAGAATTTAATAATTTGTGAAGTATATCTTCTATTATAGAGCAGAACAATGAGAAATTTGACGCTGGTGGCCTATACACGCAAACAATTATATAGCATTCTAACTCTGCACAAGACACCTCACAAACACGCTCAACTGAGAGACTACAAATGTCTTTACGTTCCTTGAATTTCAAGTCATTATTCAAAAGAATAATTGAGCCACCGCCTACTGCGGACGACCTATTGAATATACTGGCAACTAAAAAGTTTTTGATATAAAAAATCATAGTTTCTGGTTTAAGCCATGTCTCTGTAAAACATAAAACCTTGATTTTATCCAATAATAAATCAATATCAAGAATCTTGCCAAACTGCTTCTGCAAACCGATTCCGATACACTTATACGGATCGTTGTTGGCGAATGGAGCAATTTTCCACATTGAAAGACTTGTCAGCCATACTAGTAGACAACAAGGTGTTCCCACAGGAGCAGGCCCACATCTCAGATATGAAACTGTAACGTGCAGCTCCGTACCGAAGTGTCCGAGTAACTTCGTGAGTTGTGAGTTTGTAACGTACATATCTAGTTGTTTTGTTGAGTATGCTGCATTATGTAACTTGCATCAAGTTTTATAGAAGGTAGTTTATATTGTCGGAATTAGACAGAGACTTCTTTTATTTATAGGTTTGTATTTGACTAATGGAACTGGTTCATTTCCTACCCCAAAGAGATTGTATCCTATTGTAAGAATTTACGTGATTTATGTTTAGGTGCTATTTTGAGGCGATGATAGCTTAGTGGTAGTGATGTCGGATACCGAGACGAAGGTCCCGGGTTCGAATCCTACAATGAGCTTGAGCTTTCGGTGAAGGAAAACATCGTGAGGAAACCATAGCACGGTGGTAGGGTACTTTGTAGTACCCGCCTGGCTGGCTACCACCCTCAAGTTGAAAATCTGTCGCCAAGCACCTTTCGGTGTGTTCCGATAGCTGCACTTGAGAGCCAGTTCCGTTCTAGGCTTTGTGTGCTTACCACCTTCGGCCGCATCATCACTTACCATGGTGAGATTGCGGTCAAACACAGGCCTATCACCAAAAAAAAAAAAAAAGTTGGCAAACAAGCATGGCCCGCGTGATGACTGATGATAAGCGGTTACCTTATAGACATTTGCAACACCAGCCGGGATATTGCGTATCTTTGGTGGTAAAAGATTTCAGAGAGGTAGAGCGTAGCGCTCAAAGAGCAGCTCGACTGGGGAAGTACCTCCACCTTACAGAATACCGCAGCCAAATACCTTTATGTTGTGTTCCTGCTCGTGAGTAAGGTCGCCAGAGCTCATAGGGGAGGGGGAAAGGTCGGTAACGCGTGACCGATGCTTCGTGTGTTGCAAGCGTCCATATGGCTACGGTAACCGCTTACCATCAGGCAGGCCGTATGCTTGTTTACCGACTTAGTCGTATAAAAAAAAAGATTAATAGTCGTGCCAATTTTTTTTTATTACACGCTTCTCGAAGACTGTTACGTGAGAAATTAAAAAAAATATGGCACATCTATCTCTGAATATCTTCTGTATCGGAATCAAATGCACTACCTATCTCACAGTATTCCATTCAGCAATAGCACCAATAAAGGCAAAGTACCTCAGAGGTACCACATTCTGACTCCAAACCCTCCACGCAGCGCCACGAGACTTCACAAGTGACATTCATTAGACAACAAGCGATGAAACAAAAACTATACCTTACCATAGTGCGACACACGGTAGAGCTTACACTGTGGATAAGATTAAGTTTGTCCACAATCTAACCACGGTATGTGATGATGTGGCCGAAGGAGGTAAGCCCACAAAACTCTGAAGAGAATTGACTCTCAGTTTGATTGATTTTCGGTTTGAAATACACTGAAAAAAATAAGCTACAAGTGACTACAAAACTTTATTTAACAGTAACACAAAATTTGACGACCTAAACAGAGTGACTTGCGAACTAAACTTACCAGTAACAAAATTAGTTTTTGTTCAATACTAATTTTTTTGATTAAATGTAACTAAAGTTAGTTTCCCGACAACTAAAGTTAGTTTCCCGACAGCAAAACGTCAACTAGTTTTGTAGATAATCTTACAAGTTTGTGAAAAAAAAGTTAGTTATTTAGAATCTCCAATACATTTGCAAGCCTGGTATCTTAACGTTTTCTTTACTTTTACAATTTATAGGTACATTAGATATGGCCAAAGTTCAGGCAAAAACGCTGTTTTTCGGAGGCTTTGACTGAATTTGTTTCACACTTTTTTTAAATTACGCCTAGATACACGGCTAGATATAGTGCACAAGATACTAATTTGTTCAAAACATCTAACGAAAAATGTTTAACAACGCCATAATAAGTACAGAGGTTTTGTATGAAAAGTATGACGAATTGAGTCCTCTTAAGTTATCAATCAGTTCATAATTAATGTAATTATCTCCGAAAAACCCAATAGCGGAAGAAACTGCTGAAATAAAACCAAATGTGAAGCTTAGTAAATTCATGAATGTTTTTTTCCCAAATTAAAAAAAAAACGATTTTTTTGTTTTTTATTATTTTGAATTTATTTCAAAATATTTCTTTTCACTTTGAAAAAGTAGAGCTTAACCGATAAAGATTTTCGGTGACTGAAGTTTCATTGCTAACTTAGGACGTAACCTCCGTCTGGTGTCTAACTAAACGCAACAATTCGCCCTAACTACTTGAAGTTGCGCGCCCCCATCAACCCCCACTTACCCCACTAAAAAGCCATTACTGCGCCTTTGATCTGCACCGCGCGGCTTTGATTGCGCCGCTTCGACTGCCCACTTATAACTATTGCCTATAGTCTTTGGCCACGGATGGGATTTTTAATGGGATGCCAAAAAGTTAAGGGTGAGCCGTTGAAGTTACGCTTTATGGTGTCCTTTTATGTTTTTTTACTGGTGTACATACATGGTGTTACAGGGACATAGCTAATGTAGTAAATAATACCTACCATAGGGACGTTGGCTCGCGCCTTGCATGTTTGTGGGTTTCTTTATGATATACTATGTCCCCCGCGGTTTCACACGCGTTCCCGGGATTAAAAGTAGCCTATGTTCTTCTCCATACCATAGGCTATCTGCATGCCAAATTTCATGATGATCCGTTGAGTAGTTGAGGCGTGAAGGCGTAACAAACAAAAAACTCACTTTCACATTTATAATATTAGTTAGAATTCTGAAGAGTATGCACTGGAATTGCCATACCCATTTCTCCAGCAAATCACCAAAGAAGGGAGAATTTCTAACCACACGTTGTCGACATCCTACGGACACAACGCTTTGCTTCATTGTTCCTTATGGAGGGGACCCCACTTCACTATAATGCGCAATTTAATAATAATTTAAAGCGTTGATAGCTCAGTATTAGCTTAGAGTATATAAATACTACGTTAGTGACGTCGTATACCGAGACGAAGGTCCCGGGTTCGAATCCTACAATGAGCTTGAGCTTTCTGTGCACCTTACAAGTTATAATATTCAGTTAAGGCGCCGATCCCGCAGAGAGAGTTCTAGAGTTCAGAGTTCTGAATAGGCTACTTTCCTGAAAAAAACTAATTAGTCTGTTATTTACATTATCAAAAACTATTAGACACGTATTTTTTCTTTTGTCAATTAAACAAAAAAATACGAAGATATCGTGTGTTGAAGTTCCGCGTGACGTCACGGTGTGGTACACTTTTTAGGAACAAGTGACATCACGAGCCCCCACTCCCGAACTTAGTCGCGCTTTATCTTCGTCAATTGTTAATGATTTGGTACAGCAAAAAATACGTGTCCAATATTTTTTGATAATCTAACTGACGGACTAATTAGAATTATTATATTTTAACCCAGGCAACATCCTTATTCCGTGTTGACTATTGTGCACACAGCAAGCAGTCTAGAGTTCTAGAGTTCTGCAATATTCCCTACTGATCGCACATCATACACTTTTTTACTTTCAAAGGCCCCAAATAGCTTACAGTCAACGCGGAATGCAGAACTCGGAACGCGGAACTCTTCTCTGCGGGGTCGGCGCCTTAATGTTTATAAAACATGCAGTATTGTAAGTAATCTTTTTCATGTAAAAATAGCAAATATAGTTTGATTGTCCAAAATACATTTACCTATAATATTGTATCTAAACGAGTTTCTTGTCTCTTTTCAGTTGAAGGCGACTTCAGAGCCGGTGGTAACTTCACTGGCTACTAACTTCGTTGGCACAACTCAATAGCTATGATAAAAGTTGTTGGTAACTTTTATTTTAAGTCGCCTTCAACTGAAAAGAGACAATTAACTCGGCTAGATACAATATTATAGGTAACTTCAAACCATAACAATATATTTTCTCCGACAGTGACTTTATATTTCTGTAAACACCATCCTTGCACACGTCCCTGCAAATCGTAACAAAACCCCAGAATCAGTTAGTGCTCCCATTCTATCTTGAACAGCACTATACGTTCTCAGTGATAATTAGCCCCGACCGAAGCTTTGAAGCGTGTTCCATACAGTACACGTATGACGGGAATTAGCTCTGCAGCCTGCAGACTCGCAGCTTTGATGATGTTGCAGAACACACTTTACAGTCATCTTTTCAATTTGGAAATGATTTGCCGTTGGAAATGTCATTTTGTTGACGGTATATACGGAAATTGTGTGATTTTTGTCGTAATTTTGCGCTGAAAAAAGAAACACATTAGATTTTGCACTAGCTGTATCCTGCGGCTTCACCCGCTTTCCCGGGATAAAATGCCTATTTCCTTCTCCATACCATAGTCTATTTGCATGCTAAATTTCATGATGATCCGTTGAGTAGTTGAGGCGTGAAGGCGTAACAAACAAACAAACTTAATTTCGCATTTATAATATTAAGTAATGCCTAACAGTGATTCTAGTCAGTATACAAGTTATTTTACCTTAGATATACCCAAAAACATCTTTCATTCTTTGTAATCATTTTATATATATAAAGAACATTACAGAACTTATCTGCAAAGTTCTTATTAACTAAATATATTAGGTAGGTATAACAATTGAAAATGGCTCCTTTTTCGAATGTAAGCAAGACTATAATAATTGCGACTAGGTTATTTATGAGGCTTTTTATTACAATAGTATGATGGCAACATCGATGAGAGAATATGCATTTCTCTTCATAGTCCTTTATCACGCTCTTGAAAAAAAAAACAAGGTTTTTCCTATTTTTTTTAATAAACACAATTTGTATCACTGCTAGTTTGCAACTTACACTTTCACTTATCGTTTCACAACTAAACTGACGCCCCAGTTTCAAATATTGGAACATAAAACGCAGCGTCATAAAATAAACGCAGGGGCAATCGCGGGACACAGCTCGTCCACCATTTTATTTACCTATAAAGTTTTGCCTTTCTCGTCAAGTAAAGACATGTTTCCGTATCAGCGAGCATCGAGCACTCGCTCGACATCAGAAGGTTCGACACAAAGACAAGCCGAATGCGAATCGCTATGGCGATTGATCTTTTGACTCCCTTTGATTCTATATGTGAGGCGAGCTGTCTCATATTGTATGGGATTTACTTGTTTTATTGAAAATGTCTTTGAAGGTCACTTGTATGTGGACGACCTTAGTTTGAAGTACTTTAGTTAAATAATCTTATATAACAAAATGTTTGTACCGCCATAATGGCTGGACAGATTTGAATGATGATTGTCCATATTTTTTTATACCACATTTTTTTTGCCACCTTAGGCAAACATGCATACGGCCCACCTGATGGTAAGCAGTTACCGTAGCCTATGGACGCTTGCAACACCAGGGGTATATCACTCGCGCGTTACCGACCCTGAAGAAATCTCTTCACACCCTTTTTGAAGAACCCCATGCTGTACTCCATTGGGAAAACCACGGCAGGGATAATCCACGACGATAATCGTCATGAAACTAGCTTACGACCCGCCTGATGGTAAGCTCGGGCAACCCCATGGGTGCTCATAATGACCATTGATTCGTTTAAAAGTACAGACAAGCAGTAGGACAGCAAGTGAAATGAAGAGTGTTTTTTTTAGATTGACGGGCCATTTGGCGCAGTTGGTTAAGGTTCATCTTACGCGCCACAGGTCGTGGGTTCGATTCCCACACAGGACATGCATTTGTGTGCATGAACATGTCTGTATGTCCTGAGTCTGGGTGTAATTATATATATTAAGTATGTATTTACAAACAAAAAGTAGTATATGTATTATATCAGTTATCTGGTTTCCATAGTACAAGCTCTGCTTAGTTCGGGATCAGATGACCGTGTGTGAGGAATATCCCGGATATTTATTTATTTATAAATGTAGGATAAAAGGTAATAAAAAGTTTCGGATAGTCCAAAAGTGCACACCTCTCAAACTCTACATTTATTTAAAATTTATACGTTTAATAATATTATTTTTTAATAAATCATCGAACTGCTTTCTTTTCGAAGTCAGTCTGGATATTTAGGTCATTCCATTTTTAAATCCACGAACATTTTATTTCTTGAAACTTATGTCATCCAAAACTTCAATGCCACGCAAATGCGGGTAGTTGCAAAGATTCCATCGGATCCGCGAAGCGCACTCATCAGGGATTCCCTTTGGGTCGGTGACGCCCTCCCTCGGCCCTCATACCTCCGCGACTCTCTCAAAAGGAATCCTTCCGATTCGGAATCTGGAAGACTTGTAGGTAATTGGAGACACCGACTTGTTTCACTAAGTTTGAATGAAGAGACAAAATCCAAAAATTCAAAATTCAAAATCATTTATTCAAATAGACCTTCGCAGGCACTTATGAAAAGTCAGCATTTGCTGAGAAGAGCCGGCAATAAACTCAGCAATTACTCTTTTCAAAACAAGCTTAGATTCATTACATAATATTTACATTCTAATCGCACTGACTACAATTGTGTGCCCCGGCGCGGCGGTAAAGACGATTTATGAGTTCACTAAGTTTTACTCGAGGATTCTAATATTTACTGAGATAGACGTATAAACACAACGCACTCTCTAAAAAGAATACCAACCTACCAATTTAATTATCAGACTCTAGAACCAGAGTCCTTGTCAATACGAATCAAACGAGCCCAAACTCGATGAGGTTGCATTTACAGAGTTCCCATGCATGACCTTCCGGTTCCATCATCAGATCGGATAACAATACAATATTATTATGACATGGATCTGCCATGTCATAATAATATTGTATTGTTATCCGATTTGCATATACATACAAAATTTTATCTCAATCGGATACCGGGAAGTGGGTGTTTAATTTGCAAGGTTTGATTACAGACACACAGACACCGGGACTGGTGAAACTAAATAAAAATAAGTAATAATATTAGATATAGGCGCCGATCCCACAGAAAAGAGTTCTAGAGTTCCGCGTTCCGAGTTCTGCATTCTGCGTTGACTGTAAAAAAGTGTATGATGTGCGATCAGTAGCGAATATTGCAGAACTCTAGAACTCTAGACTGCTTGCTGTGTGCACAATAGTCAACACGGAATGCAGAACTCGGAACTTGGAACTCGAAACTCGGAACTCTAGAACTCTCTCTGTGGGATCGGCGCCATATAATGTCATAATGGCACTGGCAAACTACAAATGAGAAAGTTGCGAAGAAATATTATTTTTCTCAGAGTTTCGTAGAGACCTCTGATTAATTTTATAAAAACTGCATCCTTACCTACTCTTAATTAAACAAGGTATAAATATTATTGCGCTAACAACTCTCTAATACCTACCACTGGGGTATTTCTGTACCCCATCACTAAGTTATCGTGTATAAGTATATTAAGTAACGATAACAATAAACCCGTTCTAGGTACTCTAATAATCTTCACACTTGCAATTTCTTCAAACTTTTAGCAAAGCGTCTTCGAGATCGATTCTTTATGGTTTGCCTGACGTTTCGCTTGCCATCCAAATGCACCCCTATTACCTTCCCTCAGGATCTAGCCTCCCTTTTACACCACAAGAGCTTTGTATTTCCATTTCCTTCGGTGCAAACGTCATTGCGTGGCGCATTGTCTACGTGGAAAACTTAATCAAATTTCAACCCTAGAGCGAACGTGGTAAGCTCAATTTTTGTAAAGGATTGAAAGGTGAAAAGGAAATTGGCATTTACATCGACAGTAGAAAAGCTAGTTTTCTACAGCAAAATCTGAAAATGGAATCCCGAATGTATATCAAGGCCAAGCTAAGTTTGCTGCTGGTGAAATATCAAACGTGGTGTTTTTGTTTGATATAAAGTTTAGAATTGTTCGGAATTTTATTTTGAGAGTTGCAAATAATTGGCCGCTTTGTGCGTTGGAAACATGCCGGCCGGCCGCATTCGTTGACATGTACCGGCACGCGAACGTTTTTGTTCCATTTTCAGTTTTTTAAAAGGTGATTCGAAATGTGACGTTCGATTTCTCTCATTCAGTTTATGTCATTGATAAATTGAAAATAAAATAGTAGATAAGTGCGAAAAGAGATCGGTTGTGTGTGTGAAGTCGTGGCCTAAGTCTTGTATACGAAATAGTTATAGTATTTTAGTAGTAATATAGTAATTAAATAAGTCAATCCGTGTTTAAAAAAAATAGTGTTTCAGCATCTCGAAGCAATTAAAAACAGACAATAACAAGACAAGTAAGTAATTTTTTTATTTTTTTCATTCGAAATTTAAATTAGTTACAACCATAGATATATATTTCAGAGTGGATATCCTTGAAAATGTGTGAAAGAGGTTGCAGTTTTGTTGTGCAGCGGTGGCGTGTGGGTCGATGACCCGCGCGTTGCCATGGTAACGGCTACGGCCACCATGTGCGCGGAGGCTCGACTGCCGTGCCGGGAGGGCTGATTGCTAGGATTGCCTTATACGGATGCTTTCAGATTACAATTTTGTATGTACTTTATTCACCATTTAATATTGAGGGGTCTGGGGTAATACCACAGATAAAGAATAGTATCACCGTACAATAATATTTTAGGGAATTGAAAATGACGATCTGTAGCCTGTAGTTTACTGAATTGGGCTTAGATTTAAAAAGCTGAATTCATTTTTGAAAATATTTCCAGTATTCATTTAATCGTTGTAATTGTACTCATATATTTAAATAATAACGTTGATATGCAATTTTATCCAATAAAAAGTTTTCATGACATTTAATAAAGAGCACACTACTTCAACACACATGTATATATATGTATGTGTGTGTACCCTCCATTAGACCTAACGACAATAAATGCTAAACGTTTCAACAACTAACCCTTTGCTGGTCGATTGTTTGCGATTGTGCCTGTCGTCCAGTGCGCGTGTAGCGCAAGCTATTGTAAAGCTTCTCAACTGCTGATCTTATAGGTTCTTCATAGCAATTTCTTATACTATAATCTCTCTAAATGATGATGTGATCGAAGGTGGTTACTACGCAAGGCCAAGAAAGTATTTGGCTCTCAAGTGCAGCTCACACATTTACTTGGCGATAGATTTTAATAGCCAGCTAGGCGGGTATATTGTATGTAGTCGTATAAAAAAAAAAAAAAAAAAAAAAAATGTAGGTACTGCATACAATGTACGATCTAAATAAAATGAAGGATTTTCACATACCAGCCATCCTATTTATCGACTGTATTTCAGAACTTCGAAATTTGAAACATCGATCGACTCTACTACCAATGTTCGTGAGTTCGAAAAACGTTGGTTCGAATGTATGCTATTGCGAAAAACTCTAGCTCGAATATTCATAAGTTCGAAATATGTTAGTGCGAAAGTATGCTATTGCGAAAAACTTCGAATGTTTTTCATCGCGACGTACCTTAAAAAGAAAGAAATCAGCGAGGGTCGATTGTCAACGTGTTCTCATATTCAAGTACCGGTGTACGCATATGTAATTCAAGTGTACAATCATTATTTTTTTTTTTAACCTTACATGTACGTCGCAATGAAAAATATTCGAACTGGAGTTTTTCTCAATAGCACACTTTCGCTCTAACGTATTTCGAACTCATGAACATTCGAACTAGAGTTTTTCGCATACATTCGAACAAACGTATTTCGAACTCATGAATATTCGCACTATAGTCAATCGGTGTTTCGAATTTCGAAGTGCTGAAATACAGTCCTATTTATCACCCTTTACAAAGCATTTATTAGACCACAGATAACATTAGGCATCGCATTTAGTGTAGCTTTGATTTCGCTTCACTGGTAGTGGAACACATGTCTATCGGGTTCCGTTCAGTACAAATTGTTGCCCCCGCTGTATAGTTTATAGTTTTATAGCTTGCTAAGCATTATAATAGCTATTATACCGCCGTAATTCAATTATAGCGCTGTAATAACGCTATGATTTATTGCTACAATTTTCCATTGTGTGTGACTGACTAATCTATAACAATTTTCTATTGTGTTTGACTAATCCATTTTCATTGTGAATTTCGTAATATCGGATATTTGTTATGAAAACTTAATGACGCCGTAACTTTTACTGTGAAATAGTTTTACCCCGCGTTTTTACCTGCGTTTGATGTGATTTTATGTATTTTTGGATATCCAGTATATTATTTCGGCTCATATAATTTCCTCGTATGTTTTTTTAGGGCCTGTGTTACAGAATGTGAGTCAACGCAATGTGTTAATCTAAAACGAAGGCTCTCGAATCTAGACTCATATGTAGGTACAGTAGTAGTATCCAATTAATATGGCTTACCGATGTACCTGCGCAGAAAATAATTAAGGGGCGCGGGAAACGCTATTATTTGTCGGCAGCTGCCGCCATGTTAGCGCGCGCCGTGTGCAGGGGCGTGACTTGCGAGTGAGACGGAACTAACAACTGCAGTGTATTATGAACCGTATAGTAGTGATCTAAGGTTGATTGTAAGTTTTAAGCATTCTTTCGTTAATTTTCGGGACCATACTTTCTTTTCTATGCGAACGAAGATTCACGACGCGCAATATGAGTTGGCTAATACTGTATCTATGTACCTAACAAAGCATACTGTCCTAGACGTACCTACTTGTGTATGTTTTACACAAGTATTAATTTTAACACAATGTAAGCATTGATAGAATTTTCACAATGCAACGTATGTTTTATTGTGTTACTAAAATTAGCACACAGCGCAACTTTCAGTTATCGGGTCGTTTTGAAAGAGAACAAAACGCGCTGTAGTGGTTTTTGTACACATAATTTTTAGTAATTAAAATAAAAGCGCGCAGTGATAAAAAGCACCCTATGTCCACAAGGAGAGGTTAGATAAGAGGAGTAAGTAATGAATTCAGAAATTTTCGCTAATTACAAACATAATATACCGTACCATTACCACGACCCACGTTCACCACGACCCACGTTCAGTGACTCCACCACCGGTTCGGAATTCACTTTTTCATGACTCATTCAAATTCACCAAGGCTTTTTTTTGTTAAGTATCTACATATCGTAAATCGAAATCAGATAGGAGCCGGTTTAGGCTTGATACAGTTCCCTCGATTTCCCCAGGATCCCATCATCAGATCCTGACCTGATGACAATGCAAATTGACAAAGCCTACTATAAGGTGGCTCATTACGTGGAAGACAAGAATGTATGGTTGTAGTAGCTTCTCTCTGCACTTGCATCCCCCTGGCTAAGTGACAATTGTACGAATAAGCGTAATAATAATAATATTTGAAAAAAAAGCTGTAATATTAAAAGATCTTCCACAAAAAAAAACCTTGCTGAGTTTCTTGCCGGAGTGTATTCCGAACCGGTGGTAAATTCAACTGTATGTACCAATTTAACGTTCATAAGTGCCTTACTAGGGCCTAAACTGAATAAATGACATTTTAATTTTGAGTTTGATGTTGGAGTAGACGGGTAGTAAAAAATAATCCAAAACGGTAAAAATTTGACGGAGATAAAAAGCATAATAAATACAGCCGAATTGAGAAACTTCTCTTTTTTATGAAGTCGGTTGATAAAAAACATTAACTTCTACTCAGTGATGTCAATTAAGTGCCATGATTCATTATCTCTAGATCTGTCTCTTTCTATAGCTATTCAATGAACAAAGATAGAGATAATTTAATTGTTATGAAGTCACTGAGTATGGCAGTAATTTTCACAACATTATGTCAGTATGAAATAAAGGTGTTGTTACACTTAAAACCTGTTATAGCATCGTTCTTATTTGATAGTGCATTGAGTAGTTCATTGACTCTACTAAACCAATTAATCAACGTCACTATTCCGAGTGTCGACAATTAAACGATCTCACCGCGATGCCACTTCTATCTCGCGCTAGTGCACTCGGCGGTGGCGGTGGGTAGGTAGGTGTGAACCGGGAACACTTGGACACCTCGCCACCTGTGTAGGGATTCCCTCGGAGATCGATCCCTCCCCACTTGCCCCCACGCGCCCCGTGTGCTGTGCGCTTAGGGTTGTCAGATGAAGGAAATTTTAAGATATTTGTTTTTGCTGTATCCGATTGCGTCCAAACATTCAGTTCATTCAGCTCATGAATTAAATGGCTTATGAAATAACTTATTATGTATTTATAAATTGCAATTTGCGCAGTAATATATGTAAATCGTCTTATTTCCCACTATATTAAAATGCAAAAGTGTGTGTGTGTGCGTTACCAATCAGCTCCATAAAGGCTGAACAGATACAGATAAAACTTGGCACATAGATAGATCATTCATACCCTGGAATAACAAATAGGCTTTTTATCCTAGGAAAGTTAAATAATCCTCGGAAAAGGGGGTTAAACCGGAGCAGAAGCTACTTGGAAAATATTTATTTGTTTATAAGGCATTTGTGGGCATCCTAGGTAACTAAAAAAATTAATAAAAACTTTTTGCCAACCCTATATCGACCCCTTTAACGTATTAAAATTTCATATTAAAATTGAGAGTTTGTTTGGTTTGAATGGTTTCGGCTCGGCTGACTACAGCAAAGTGGTAGATGGGATGGAATTTATAGACTAGATAGCTTTTTATTACAGTCTGAGCAAATTAAGTTCACATGAGGTAATTTCTTGCGCATCGAGGTATAACTAGGACTTTGACACATTATAATGAGATTGACAAAAAGGATATAATATCAGAGGAGTGGCAACGACCATTTTTATGAAAAAAAAAATATATGAGTTCTTTACGTGGATCCATTTATTGTCGTATTGTCGAATCCACCCTGTATATGTCACTACCCAACGTCATATAACAAAAGGAGCCGGGGCTCTCTTTAAACCTGGGTTTTACAAGACTTGCTTTAAACCATCTAGAAAGAAAAGAGATTTATTCGGGACAACATTACATTAAAACACTATAAAAAATATAAATAAATAAAAAAAAAAGAACAAAAAATTATAAAAACTACACAAAAATTGAATGTTGCGTGATACTAGGAATAGGTCCCGACTCAGCATTGTGCTTAGGGTAGTAAGAAAATCTAACCCTCACGTTGGTTTTCAGTGGAGGCCCATGTCCATGACATCACGAACATACAGTGACACAGTCCCTAGTCAGTCATGTAATAAGGGTACATCATCATCATCATTAGCCTATAATGTCCCACTGCTGAGCACAGGCCTCCTTTTATAAATGAGGGTGAAAGGGAATGGGCAGATACTCCACCATGCGGATCGGTGGAGATAGGCTTGTGGTCAACCTACTGTTGGAGTTTTGTTGGAGGAAAAAGGTAAGGGTAGGTTTCCCATCTCTAAAATCTGGCAAGCAGGGCAAGAAGCGTGAAAAATCCCGGATTATGTAGCTTCTGGCTCTCAAGTGCAGCTCTCGGAACACACCGAGTGCTATGGTTTCCTCACGATGTTTTCCTTCACCGAAAGCTCAAGCTCATTGTAGGATTCGAACCCGGGACCTTCGTCTCGGTATCCGACATCACTAACACTGAGCTATCATGGCCTTAAACTAGACTATTTTACAAAAAAAAACATTAGAATGACACGGGTACTGCTCCGGGAAATTAATTCTATTCAACAATATTGCTCAGCTGGCCTTTTTAGACCCCGATGAAGGTAGACTAAAATAAAAGGTAGCCGAATTACCTCACATATTACCGAATGTATTTATGTAACATTTTCATTTTACCTTTTTCATTCATAAAGCAGGTTCGCTTCAGTCAATCCGATTTTCCGCTTGTCTGTACACACCAAGTACAAACGTAAGGACTGTACAGTCAAGTTCAAAGAGATGTTCTATTTATTTTTGTTCAGTCGTTTTTGCTAAATTGTACATACTTGACTGGTTTTGTCGAATTTTCATATTTAGAATGTCAATTTTCTTCTGTTAACATCTCGACGTTTTCTTCTTTCCATACGTAGACAGTTTCCATACGTTCATCACCATAGAATAAAGACTAGCGAATATCCAATTTCTTTGTCCATCACCCATATCTTCCGTCTTCTTTCCGGATATCGGTCTAGGGATGTAAAGTAATTATAAAGCCTTTAGGCTCTCTTGTACTAATAAGTTTGTAGTATCTAATGTTTTCACGAAGTTAAAAAGTATCGTTTATATTTATTTCAAGGTAAGGTCTAAGTGCTAAGTTTCATTCAAATCCGTTCAGCCGTTACGGTGTGATGGAGTAACAAATATCTGACCGTGGTTACGCCCGCTCAATTTTCAATTGATTCCCTCTCAAGTACCGCCCTAGGTAACACCGAAAACTGCATTTAAATACATGTAATGGCTCTCGCGCTATGTGACATACAGACTATCTATATGTAGACATCTTAACGCTTTAAAAGGAAATTGCAAAGTGCAACTGACTGAGCATAAGTTATCCAAATATACGATTATAGCTCGTTGCGACCCCTTGAAACCGAATCCCTAGCTCATTGTCGAGGTGCCGGTGTCGGTGTAATGTGACAGTGTAATGGTTCACACCTCGCGTTAAGCGCGTGTCACGTTTCATGATCCGTGGAACTGAGCGTGACGTCTACTCTGTCTGTCACACGCATTAAGTGTTACCCACAGACATAAAATAGATAACGCAAGTCTCTCCATCCGTATGAAAACCAAGCACTTTTTTCTACCTAGCATATCACAAGAGCGCTTTAGTTAGGCTGGCATTAGAGAAGCGATCCTATTTGTCAGGTAAACACATACCTCGCTACACATCCCTGGTGGACATGCAGCCTTATGCGAGTTCCCTGTCCGCGCGAAACAGTTTCAAAAGAAGGGCATTGCTCTCCCTTTTGTTACAGTTTTTGGCACACACAGTACATACTCGCGTCATGTATTTAGATTTATATCGGTTACCATATTTTAAGTTGCTCATACGTACCATCAGGCCAAGTCTGCCATTACAATTTTGTGTTCCAGTCCAAACATCTTTCGAAGCATCCTTTTATTATTAAATTAGTGTTAAGGATATGTAGGTGGTCAACAGATAGTGCTTGAAGCACATTCTGGTTGTTCATAACATTGAGCTCACGCGAAAAGATCGTGAGTTGCAAATAAAACCAGAAATTGCACCACAAACAAAGCTCGGCTTAATCTCTTCTGCAAAGTGTTGTATGTTGGTTGGGGTGGCGGCACAATAAGTGCATTTTTTGGACATATTATGACAAGATAGACTTTGGCAATATTTGGCAATCCCCTGGTAATCCTAATATCCATAAGCAACTGTGGCCATTTGCTGCCAGGGGGCCAAGTCCATATAAACCCTGGAATCTTGGAAATTATAGAAATGACCGATTCATGTTACCAATTAACGGGCCAGTTGGCGCATTTGGTTAAGGTTCACCTTACGCGCCGCAGGTCGTGGGTTCGATTCCCACACAGGACATGCATTTGTGTGCATGAACATGTCTGTATGTCCTGAGTCTGGGTGTAATTATGTATATTAAGTATGTATTTACAAACAAAAAGTAGTATATGTATTATATCAGTTATCTGGTTTCCATAGTACAAGCTCTGCTTAGTTTGGGATCAGATGACCGTGTGTGAGGAATGTCCCAGGATATTTATTTATTATTATTATTAATTGATTGAAATTGAAAACCGTTGCTTGTGTAAATTAAATGCTTTCTGATTGAAAATTGCTAGTGTCACTTTATTACGAACTTTATATTTTTCAGCAATAACAGCTCCCATTGCACCCCCAGCTGAAACGATAGGGCGAGTCTGGAGTGGTGTTATAAACGGAAACATTGCGGTTTACACATGAACGAGTGGCTGTAATACTGCGCCCGGGAGCGGGATGAACATTACAACGCAATACAATACGATAGCAATCTTGTTAGCTCGCGATTTTATTTCAAACTTATGTACTTATATTGTTGTCACAATGCGTGACACTGTAGTGGACTCGTTATAGCTCGGACTTTTTTTATAATCATTAAGAATGACCGTTTTTTTTTAAATGTACTAAACCAGCATACGGCCATACGGCCCTACTGATGGTACGCGGTTACCTTAGCCGAGACATACGACTTGCATCATGGGTATTCAATTTTCAATTTCAATTTATTTATAATAACGGCATACACTAATTATACTTATCACTAGCAAAATACGCTTATACGGTAGTCTCCGTTGATTGAATATTTTTTAACTCCATCCTATATTTCCATCCATTGTAACGCTTTCTTTATTATTTTAAGTTCTTGTGTATAATTTTTTTTCATGTGGTGTAACAATAAAGTGTTATCTATCTATCTATCTATCTATGTTTTGCCTTTCACAGGCATTCAGTTTATGGAAGACAATCGACTAAAATAGACTCTTATGAGACAACTAAGACGTTGAAGTCTTCAAATATATACCGTCAAACATAACTAAACTGAATTTAGTTTACGTTTAGTTTATTATAAACGTAAATTCTGAAACCAATTTAGTTCGCAATCGGCTTCAACCGCAGCGAGAACTTCATTACGAACCCCAGTTATCGATTTTAAAATAATTAATATCTAATCGGTTTCCTCTTTGAACATTACCGTGCAAATAATCGAATCGGATATCATTCGATTAATTCGTATCAGTCGGTCAACGGTCTTGATTACAGTAATGTGATACCGATAACTAATTGTGTTTGACTCGGGACGGGTAATTGGCTTGATCCGTTGAGATTTGTTGGTAAACTGTTGCCAGTTTGTTTGGATAAGTATCGAGTTTGGTATCGATTCGTTGTTTTAATCATTCGAAGGTATTCTCTATTTGTTGGCAACAATGTATCGTCAGAAACAATTTAATCTGACCTTAATTTTCCTTTTAAAATAAAGATTAACCCCCTTATTCATAATCGCTTTTTAACTAAATCAGTGTAATAGTGTGCCCCGTCTCACTCTTTCGATCATCAAATGTCAGATAAAGACTTCGGAATTTTAGCTAATCAACGTTTGTAAGTGCCTTATCAGCGCCTAAATTGAATAAATGCTTTTTGAATTTGAATTTGAATTTGATAACTTTATGATGATAAGGGGGTAAGTATTTTTATGTTTACTATTAAATATGATTGATTTGTGGCTGGATAACCTCACATCATCTTGTACTGGAATGCCGCCCACAGATATAAGACCCTGAACTTCGAGATCCTCATTAGAGCTTTCCATCAGCGTCCTTCTTCAGAAAGGCCGTAAAAAGAGCTCTTCAAGGTCGGCGATACGTTGGCAATTACCCTCATAACGCAAAGGCTGCTGTGACTACAATCATCGTCTTCATACTTCAATCAAAAGCAATATTTGTATTATATTGTATTGTGTGTATACATTTTCTATCTATTTTATGGCTCATGACATTTTATGTGTACAGTATACAATAGTAGTTATGTACGTTGTACGCAAAATTAAATGCTCGGTATAAGTTCGCTAGATAAAGCATGTTCATGATTATTTTATCGAGTGTACCGCTAAACGAACCGTTTTAAGTCATCAATGTTAAGGCGGCCCTCTGTGGCCGACGCAACTTCAACGCGAGCATAGTCTAAAAGCTTGTTGTTTCATCCAACGTAATGTTTGACTGCGAAAAAAGAGAGATAGCATCAGAGCCGTCGGTTATCAGTCGGTAAATTCCGCTGATCACTCGCGGCCGCTTCGCTAGGTCGTCATTCATGATTTCGCATTCATAAAACTTGTTCCAGGAGTATACTTCTTGTGAAAAAATCTTACAAGTTTGTGAAAAAAAAGTTAGTTATTTAGAATCTCCAATACATTTGCAAGCCTGGTATCTAAATGTTTTCTTTACTTTTACAATTTACTGGTACATTAGATATGGCCAAAGTTCAGGCAAAAACGCTGTTTTTCGGAGGCTTTGACTGAATTTGTTTCACACTTTATTTAAATTACGCCTAGATACAAGGCTAGATATAGTGCACAAGATACTAATTTGTTCAAAACATCTAACGAAAAATGTTTAACAACGCCATAATAAGTACAGAGATTTTGTATGAAAAGTATGACGAATTGAGTCCTCTTAAGTGCTAGATAAGACTACTGTCCATAAACATAGGCTTAGCGGTCACACATAACTTACATAATAAAATGACTATATAAGGCCCTTCTTATAGTCAGTAGAGTGGTTTTGTGAAATACATGCGCGAGGCAACAAGTGCGCCTTGCGCGCACGGACCAAAATTGTACAGGGTCATTTCATCGCGAGGAGATAGGTAGAGGATTAATCTCCTTTCAATTTTACTGACTTCCGAAAAATTCGCGGGGTGGCAGGTAAAACAAAGTGGTATCTGCAAGCTTACCAACACTAAAGACTGGTTAAAACTTATTGGCGGCTGTGAAATTAGGCGCAGAACGATGTGCAGTCTATGTGGTACATTCGAGATGGTACCTCCGCAAAGCCGGCTCGCAGCGCACTTCACAGCCGCCATTAAATTTGGTTCGGATTCTACTTACTATAATAATATTACGACGCAAATTTTTAAATGAATCCTTAGAGTTATGGGTTGATCGGTCATTTTCCTAGGTGTAATGCCTACAAAAGGCCGATCATTAGACACGCATATTATTTTTGTATTTTTCACCAGAGTTTCATCGTGGTTACCACCACAATCTCAGATTGATAAGTTCTCATTCTGAGTAGCTCGCATCATCCTTATTTCTGTTTAGTGTTCATTGATGAGAAAATGTCTTCTCTAGTCTAAAAAGTCCCTTTTGCAGAACTCTCGCAACAGTACCAGCGTTTCGCTCATTACTCAGTCCACTCCCTAGCATGTTACCTCGTCATACGAACCCGCAAGTCAAGCTGTCTGTCCCCATCGGTCGGCCGAGACCGCTGTAATCCTACACCGTAATGTGCCGGCTAGTCTGCAAGGCTCTGCGCCGCATCTGGACGCGGTTCGACCCACTCCACTCACAAATGTTTACCGGGCGGTTTTATTTAATCTACCTTTGTTCTGCCAGACGGGCCGTTAGCACAGATTATTAAATAATTACCCGTTAGGTTGTTTGTATTAATAATCTGTTATTGTATTTTATGTTGGTCTTGATGATTTCTAATGGTCTAATTACCTTATTTGAACCGAAAACTTGTACTTAAATCGTTTAATATTAACTACGGTGAATAGTAAATTTTATATGGTGGAGATTTAGTCAGAAAATAAATGATTTTAGCATTGCATTGCATGCTTTTTGAACCCATATTTGTGAGTCCAGATCCAATCCTTGGGAATACAAAGGACCATTCACTCATGTCTTTTTTAATTTTTGTATTACTTATTATTAAGTTCACAAAAAACGATTCCGGATGTTAATAAATATGGCAGAAACCCTGAAACGGCTGAAAAAAGCCTCGTCGTGTAAAAGGCAAATGGGCGTGCCTGAAAAGCAGCTCGTTTTAATAAATCACACGAAGGCCACAGATTATAAATTTAATATTCATAGAAGGATGTTTACTTTGTTTAATGGGCGCGGCTCGTTGGCGCGGGCGGCCATTTGTATTCCAAATGCGTTTCCGTCAGTTCTGTAGTGGCCACTGGAACTGAAAGATAACTTAACGCTCATTTATTGTTAATGTTACGTTGTAATTAATTAGTTTACCCTGTGATTTTATGTACCAAATGCATTTTGGTCACCTTTGCCCATGGTGCCTCAACGAATAAAACTAGTAAACCTGATATTGGTTGACTGTTCGTAGAAACAATCTTACGTTATTTTACTAAACAAAACCTTTGTAATATTTATTTACTCAAAGCCGTTAACCTACAACACAAAACTAATAAATTACCCACTGAAAAAAACCTCAACAGAAACGAAAGAAATTACACACATCGCATGCAAACATTCCATATTTTAATCCCTGCCTTTTCACGTATGAAACGCAGCGTTAATATTCTTGTAAGCCTAATTACATACGAGCTTATTTGCCTCGAGATGAGACGAGGTGAGGCGAGGCGAGGCGAGGCAGCGTTGCCGTCGTCGAGGTGTGAACCGAGATTCGCGACAAAAAATACCTTTAAAACTTTTTCAAGGGTAAAGTTTACACACATTCGCGATATGGATAGTCTAGAAGCGGGGGATTTATTTTATTTCGTACTGGTAATATTGTTAAGAATATATTAGGTATTTTAATTTGGGTAAATGCGGACTATAAACTATTGTTGTAACTTTTAATGAAGCTAAATGTTAAGGCGGCCCTCTGTGGCCGGCGCAACTTCAACGCAAGCATAGTCTAAAAGCTTGTTGTTTCATCCAACGTAATGTTTGACTGTGAAAAAAGAGAGACAGCATCAGAGCCGTCGGTTATCAGTCGGTAAATTCCGCTGATCACTCGCGGCCGCTTCGCTAGGTCGTCATTCATGATTTCGCATTCATAAAACTTGTTCCAGGAGTATACTTCTTGTGAAAAAAAAGTTAGTTATTTAGAATCTCCAATACATTTGCAAGCCTGGTATCTAAATGTTTTTTTTACTTTTATACAATTTATAGATACATTAGATATGGCCAAAGTTCAGGTAAAAACGCTGTTTTTCGGGGGCTTTGACTGAATTTGTTTCAGATTTTTTTTAATTTCGCCTAGATACACGGCTGGATATAGTGCACAAGATACTAATTTGTTCAAAACATCTAACGAAAAATGTTTAACAACGCCATAATAAGTACAGAGGTTTTGTATGAAAAGTATGATGAATTGAGTCCTCTTAAAATAAATATCCTGGGATATTCCTCACACACGGTCATCTGATCCCAAACGGTTTTTTATAAAAGGATTTTTTATACCACTAACGTGGCAAATAAGCATACTGCCCGCCTGATGGTAAGCGGTTAATGTAGCCTACAGACGCTAACAATATTAGAGGCGTAAAAATAAACAGTAAGTTCTTCAAGGTGCTTAAATTTTCCTCAATCATTATTATTAAGCGAAACAACAATATAAACTGAGAACTGAAATAAAAATACAACACACTTGGCGTTATATTGTTTGGTTTCATTACTTCTTTATGTTGAGTTTCATTTCGGGCTGCATTCACTTAAGAAATAACATTTAAAAATGTAATAAGTCTGCCGTGCACGCCGCGCCAGTGGTGGAATTTTACATTGCGAGTCAGCGTCGAGCGATTTAGTTTTTATTTGCAACAAAAGTTACTTATTCTATTTTTTTTTTACATAATTTATGAGACAAGAAAAATTCAGGGATTAAATTAAAATTTTCTTAATAACCTGCGGTCTACCTCTGTACGAACAAACTGAAATAGTTATACTTGATTGTTTTAGCTAGTCAAATAGTTAGGTAATGTGATATGAAGAAAATATTTTTATTAATAATAATAATAAATATCCTGGGACAATCCTCACACATGGTCATCTGAACCTAAACTAAGCAGAGCCAATATCCACATATATGGCAACAATACATAACAATATAAAATAAAACAATATTAATATTTCGGGGGAAATGGGCCTATATTACTGATATTCAGTCGAAACCTTAGTCATAATATTAAGAACGTTAAAACTCACATACGACAGGAAAAAATATGTGAGTAAACAATATTTTGTCAACGTGATAAAAATGAACCCAGCCTCCTGGAGCACGGTCCTCTGTTCATCAGCTCGAGGCGTGAGCTCGTAACGTGGCGTTTGCGTATCAAAGCGACCCGACGTCGGATTGCAATTAAGGATCTCACAACGACATTAATTAAAGACTTCTTTCGGAGTTCCAACACGACGCCTCGATCTAAACTAGCCTAGTAAAAAAATTGTTTTAATTAAGAAATTTGTGGCTTTTTTTCGGTTGGCAAAAGGGTCTTTTAATGGTTACTAAGTTCGAGTAAATTCTTTGTAAATGTAACTTTTACAGCGGGAAAAATATAAGCTGTTTTAATGACGCCACCGCTTTGATTAACGCTGCCTCCAATTACGATTTAGTTTGTAATTATTTGCTTTATTTAATTGTCATTATTTTGGGCTGGGCGGGATCTGTGTAATTTTATAAAATGTAAAAGCTTGTTTAGTTGAAACTTACACATTATTTTAAGGCACTTTTTACCAAGCAAATATATAAAGTCCACCAGAGACGCAGTAAAGTCGCGGGTTGGTAACTAATATGATAAATGGCAACAAACTAAAGCCTAACGAGCAAAATATGGCGTCATTTGCCCAAATACATAAAAAGGCACTAGTTATAAGCAATATTGAACAAAAGTCTTCCAAAAAAAAACTATCTCGAGTCTTTTGTTGTCTCGCACTCTTAATTAAACAAATAATTGGTATAACGAGAGAAGGGACAATAAGCCATTATTGCTGTTGACCCCTTGGCTATGAAACTTGTCCTTTTTGTGCGGTTTTCTTGGAACGAGCCTCATTTTTTTGGCAATGAACGCACAATGAGGGTGGAAACTCGAGGAGACGCTTTAAGAGACTCGTGAAAAGGCCTCTTCTTTTCGTTTTGTGTATAAACTTTTGTTATTTACTCAGTCGGGTGTTTAAGAGTAGTTGATCCGCGTAAATGTCTTATTTTCATCTTTACATAGCTGCTCAGTCGTTTGAGTGAAATTGTTTACACTTTACACAATTTTTCATAATATAAAATTAACTTTGGCCAAATCATCATTGAACATGGTAAGATTGTGTTCAAATACATGCCTATAAATATTTATTTATTTATTTATTTGGGACAAAAAACAGTACAAACATTTTACATTAAAGAATGATATAACCTAGGTATTGGTAGTGCTAAATGTTTGACCAACAACATTATCCACTAATTACTATATAAATATTAAATTTTAAATAGACATTCACAATAGTCTGAATTACACAATATAAACAGTGAGTGACTTAGAGTTGCATTAATTTTGTAAGAATTAAATTTCTGAATCTGTTCGCAGACAAATACATAGTAAAACAATATAAAAATCTATTAATTACTATGGCGATTCTATAGGTAATTGTGGGGTTTAAGTAATGTTATCCCCAACGTCTCTAATATCAGAAGGTTAGATTTTGATGATGAAATAAATGAAATTTACTTGGTAATTTAACTACGTATATTCGACCACTCAATGGCGGAACCACACGGTAACTGCCTGCGCAGTTGCGATACAAATTTATGAACGCTTACTTGCATTATGATATGTCCCAACAGTAATGATGGATTTTAAGTTTCAATTATGTACTTGTGAAGCTGTATTGGCCGTTAAAAACGTACATTTCTTATTCTGGATAGGCTTACGTTTGTCCACAATAATACCACCATAGTAGACTGTCAAATCCGCCAGCCAGAACCTCAAGCAACTTTAAAGAGCTACCCAACATTAGATGCTACTTTCTTTCACAAGGCGTTAAAGTAATTGACATGAGCATCCAAAGCCTGACACTGCAGAATCTGGGTACTTTGGGAAGGACTCGAGGCACTGATAGCCTTTTTGGATAACTAACCCACAAACCTCTGGTGTAAAAATATTGACAAATAATGTTATTTTAACTTCAGCTGGGCAAAGTGTGAACCTGCGAGCTAGCATATTAACATACCGCCAGCGCTCTACGCACTTTCAATATTACAATCTAATGAAAATTAGAAATTATTAAATTTAAATTAAAATTAAAATTAGAATTAAATTTAAAGAAAAACTAAAAATTATGAAATAGAAAGTGCACTAGAGTTTGACCAAGGTTTTGAGATGTTTTTCCTTTGACACCACACCCTTGGCTCGTATCAATAAGCCAGGCCGTCACACATATTTGTCCATATCTTGAAAACTACTGAAACCGATTTCAATGAAACTTGCACTGTTCCCTAAGTTGAAGTAAATGTAAACCAATAAAAAAAGAATGGTTACAATCCGATTAATATCTTCGGAGATATGCGTGGACAAAAATACATACACCTTTGAAATTTTGCATATTTGTTTGGAAGCTCTAATAGATCATCATATGTAAATATATTGCAGTTCCAATAATATTACATAATAATGGCTTGAAGTAGGTACATATTACTCATAATTCGTCTATACCTACTTAGCAATATAGCCTTCACAAAGACAAGTCGAAGGCGACTGGCGACATTTCAACTAAAGTGTTTACAGCGTGAGCGGTTGTAAAACGATTCGTTTCGCTTGTTTACGTTTCAGCTCAGCTCAGCTCAGTTCAGTTTACTTCAGTACGAAACTATCTCATTCAACTTTACTGTTAACAAGTGTTATGATGGAACTTGTATATTATGGGGAGTGTATTATGGAAGTTGGAATTTGTTTATTATGAATGGGTATGATTATTACGAACTAGCTGTCCCACGCGGTTTTACCTGTGTTCCCAGGATAAAATGTGGCCTATGTCCTTCTCCATACCATTGGCTATCTACACGCCAAATTTAATGATGATCGGTTGTGTAGTTGAGGCGTGAAAGTGTAACAAGCAAACTTTCGCATTTATAATATTAAGTTAGGATGTAAAGACAATTAATAGTATTGTTTGAGATATGATGGGTGATGAGGGATGATGAATGAAATGTAACAGCACCACTAAACCTAATTTGCGTTATCGAAGTTCTATCAGCACTGAATCAGTAAGTTCCTAACAAATTCCGTTGGACTGCTTGGGCATTGATAACTTTTCACTGATTCAAATCAGCTTTGTAATTTATGGCCGCTGCAATTATAAAGAGAAATTAATTTTTGTTCGTCTTGATTATTTTTGGTAAGATAAAATTTAAGGGCACAAATCTGCCGTGCGACTGTTTGGACATACTCAAAAAAAAATTGCGCGAGCTCGCTACGAACGTTCGCGGCAGTCGTCAAAACATAGACCGGCATTCGCTGTCTGGCCACACCTTTAGACATTAGCGCCTGCCAGCGATTCCACCCGCATTATTATTTCTGCCTCCGACTTATTACATTTAAAAAGTCACTGCGGAGATCCCTTAAGTCATAGCCCAATGAAATAATGTTTAAAACCTTCTCAAAAAATCACTTATGTACCATAGAAAACCACATAAAAATCCGTGCAGTGGTTCTCGATCTATAAGCGTACTGACGGACATACAGACAGACGTTACGTTATATAATAACGGTACAGATAATCACAGTTAGGGCACGGGCAGGTTTAACAAATACAAATTGACGTCACTCCGGCTCCAAAGTCACGCGCGCTGCGTATTTCACGAGACAAGTTCTAAGTTACGATAAATTGCATTTTTGTTGCAGATTGCGTTAGGGAGTGTTCCACTGATTGCTGTCTGCGAGCGAATAAGAGGTAACTTAGCTCTGTAATATAGAACGAGATAAAGACTCGAGAATAGATCGAGTCAATCGAGAATAAACCTAATATCATTGGTGAAGGTTCCAAAAATTGTTTTAATCACAACACAATACTTCACTTGAGCATTGATTGTAGTTCAAGAATACGAACCTGTGTTTTTAACTTGTCTAATTTAAAGCTGTGATAAATTTTAGTTTATAATCAATATTTGTCTGTTGATCTGTCTGTCTGTCTATTTGTAACGTATATGTTTCTAAACCATTCATCCGATTATGATTAAACTCCTGACAAAAGATTCTCCTTATAAAGATTTTCAGTGTGCTGATTTCCGTTCACAAGAACATAAATTAATTACGATCGTAGTTGTAATTTAAAAGAACCTAATTTTTATTTTAGTTAGCCTATCATGTAGGTATTCCTGGAAATATGGAAGAAAAATTGCACCAGGAGTTTCTAACATTTTCATCACTTGGGAAATTGAGTGAAAACAGTTCAATAATGGTATCCTAGCAATTTTTATTACATAGCTTAGCACTACTCTCGCTCGCAGTACAAACCAACCCTAACTCGCTTATTGTCAGGGGTGGCCAACCCCACTTCATTACCGTGTACCCTTCAAATTGCAACGCACGTGCGTCGCGTGCACAACACGGTTGGACACCCCTGCCGGATGCCACCGCCACTGTAATCCAGTCGAGGTTGGCATCCCCTGATATTTTGCTTCTGTATTAACCTATACTGTGACGGGGCTATGGAGTGCGAGGGAAGTGAAAGGAAATTTACAAACGGTGAGCTGAAGAAGATTGTTTCTGAAATATGCATTTTGCTGTATTAAAGCTTCGTTAATACAACAAATTAAAGCGACTCGCACGCACTGAAAAGTTATAAAGGTACTGTTAAGAATAAAGCGTACACAGTATGGTTAAACTTTTCTATATAACAGAAACTATCTATATTAGACCCTCCTACTGGTACAATCTTTTGAATAAAAACATCGAAATTGGTTAAGATTATACAGAAATATTGAATTGAGAATCTCCTCGCGTGTAGCATATGCAAAATCGCTTTATTTACAGTTTTCCGCTTACTTAATGGCCCCACTGTAATATAAGGATGTCCAAAATAAATAGTTACATTGTACACGCGTGTCAAGGTAAACACAACCTTACTTATTAACTAATTACGTATTTATTACTCTTTTGCTGTTGGTTTTTCACATTAGTTAATGAGGCTTAATCACGCTGTAAAGGTTGAACAGATTTATATGAAACATGGCTCATAGATAGATCATAGGGCTTACTACGAATAACGATACTCGATAGTCCGATCATCGTTGTCAAATATTAACCAATAGAATTGCAGCAAAACTGGCGAGTCGTAAATTTTATGCAATTCTATTGGCTAATTGACAACGATGACCGGACTATCGTGTATCGTTTTTCATAGTAAGCCCTCTTGTCCTGTATCCATTTTATACCAAAAATAAAGAGAAAGTTCTATCATATTCATTCATATCATCATATTTATTCACAAAGTTAAAATTGTAACTCAAGAGTTTTGTTAATGTTCTTGCTTAGTGGTATACGTGTTTGGGATCCCAGAGGCCTGGCTTCGCTGGTCCCTCGCAGTGATAGAAAATGACGGTGCCACTTGTCAGGAAATTATTTAAATCGTACAATTATGGCTGAAGATTACTTGCTATTTTTTGGAATCGAATTTTTGAAATGAAAAGAAAATGGATGATTTATCCGCTATCTAGTGTATTGAAACAAATATGATTAAGTATAGCTCTATCTTTATCTAACAAACCGGTCAAGTGCGAATCGGACTCGCACACCGAGGGTTCCGTGCAAACTTGTAGGTATGTAAATAGTTCGTTAATCACGGGAATCGAGCCTCAAAGATTTTTCCCCTTTTTTTCGTTTGTTATTTTTTTTAAGTACAATTTTATGGTCTTCGGATTTCTTCCTTTATTTATGCTACATGGCATTACTTCTTGCCAAATTTAATAATTCTAGATCAACGGGACCTTATAGGTTTTGATTTCCTTATGAGGGTCAAAATATGCGACAATATGAACGGCCGTATCTTTTGATTGCGTTGACTTATTAGTTAAATTTTTTTCACTGCTCCAAGGAACTGCGGTATTTGATATTTATTTCAGCTTGAAACCTCCACGTGTTCCTGGGAAAAAGAATCTTGACAGTCGGACAGAAGGTCGGACATCAAAGTGATCCTACAAGGGCTCTGTTTTTTTTCTTTTGAGGTAAGGTACCTTATAAAACAACAATATTAAGGATTTTAAATACCTTTAATCCTTGCACTGGCCTAGCTGTCAGCTACCTACCTACCTACCAACATCAATAATACATAACATTTAATACTTTATCTAAAGAGCGAATAAATATTCCTTAAAATTGTAAGCGGCAAACGAGTTCGTTTCGAAATGTTTTCACAGTAAATGGCTCGTTATTCAGTTGCGGAACAGTTTCCGTAAGTCCGCGCGGAACGGGACTCGGAGCTCAGTTTTAAGGCGGAATTTACATAATTTGTCCGCCCGGGAAATTGTCCCGCCGGGACTTTCGGGAATTATACCCCCGTTATTGTATAACTATGATTTTATTCCGGCGTTATCTTGTCTCTGTAAGGTCTGTTTGGAGTTCAATCTTTCAGGCTGTTTGAATTGGCTGTCTTGTTTCCAGACTGCGTAATTCAATATGCTTGCTTATAGGTACATATAAGCATATCTATAGAGAATCTTCTGTCATCTTTATGAATTTCATCGTTGGTACAAGTTGTATAACTGAATCAGTGTTATAGCGGCCTTTGACTGTTCATGACTGTTCTGAAATACTTCGGAATTCAAACTTTTTCAGAATTTCGGGGGACTTTTTAATACCTCCTGCATAAGACTTACTGCCAGTTTCTGAAAGCCAAATCAAAGGTTATCTACGATCAAAACTGTTGCCGTCTTTGTCATTTTAGACGACATTGACAGTGACAGGTATACTTTCAACAAGAGATTTAACTTTGATTTGGCTTTCGGAAACTGGCGGTTAGGTTTGTATTTATTAAATATTATATACATATATTTTTGTAAAGTTTAGAAAACAGTTTTGAGTCACAATTAAATAATTAGTAATATCGCTTGGAATACATGTCTATTTTCGAAAAATATAATCTACCCTTGTAAATATATGTACCATTATAATCTATACTTCAAAACTCTCTAAAAAGTTTTATTTTTTTTGTACAAATCAATGTATGGATCTAGCCATGATTCTTTCAAACATAAGTTTGTATGTAAATTAAATTCAAGTCAGGAAAATTGCTTTGAAATAAAACGCACATTTCGATCACACAAATATACCCCTAAAAAGTCAGTCCAACTTTTCCATTACACAAAAATACGTAAGGCACACCCTCTCAATTTAAAGATGCATCCACCGCGTTACCCGTCTCCGTCGGTGGTGGGTTCAATCCTCAGTGGAAATCAGCCAAGTAGGTACCAGGGCCTAGGGTAGGCGCTGAACTTACGTGACATGAAGATGTACTATATTTAGGGACACTTTAAAAGTAATTAAATTTGATTTGTGCTAGAAGTGATTACTCATAAGCTTTGCTTACTTCACTTTTGAATCATTCATTCAATTCAGACCCTAAAGCAACAGTTGTTTTAGAGTCTAAATTTAATGATTGGCTTTGACTTTGATAATCATTTGGTGATAAAGGAATTAATAATCTTAATCGAATCTTAACTCCAAAACATAAAACAGTAGCTTTCAGGGGAAGTTTCAGGTTTGCGGCCTCGAAGTGTTGGAATGACTTGCCGCCCCCATTGCGGAATCTAAAAACAATTGAGACATTTAGTAAACATTTTAAGTTGCATCTTATTAAAGAGCAAAAGATTATTTAATTTTAATGTTATTTTCACTGGATAAGACAAGCTACCTCAAACCATGGACGTACCTCAATTTTTATTCCTGCTCGCTTGGGACAAGCCTTCCAATTCCATTCTGGGTTCGTTTCACTGAATTTCAGCCAGACATGTGGCAATAAGTAGGTGTTCTTTGCCATGCGGTTTGTTTTTTATATTGTAACACATTGTAGGTTAGGTCAGGTAGATAGGGGCCGGCGCAGGGGTCATGGCCGCAGTCCGCAGTAGTATTAGTGTTGCCAATTAATTTGGAATTTACTGTGTTGGGTACGATGTTTTTTATTATTTTTATTTTAGCTTAGTGTCAAATCAAACATATTTGTGAATTTTGTTTGTTTGTTTAATGTTGTTGTTTATTTTTAGTTAGTTTGGATTTTGTACTGTTTTTACTGTAATTTTTTATATGTGTATTTTAGTTGTCTAAGTTTTCTTTTTTTTTGTGATGTCGGAAAGGGTTCGACTGAAAACAAGTTCCAAGGTATGTACCACATACCTTGGAGTAATAACTGAGTCGTAATCCTTTTTCGACATCGCACAATATTACTGAATGTTTATATTTATTTATTTTTTCAAATGTATTTAGGTATTTGTTTATTTTGTAATGTAATATATAATTCTGTAATGTTGTGTGTATGTCGAAATAAATGTTTTTTCTTTCTTTCTTTCTTTAATAAAGTAATGGAAATAAATTAGGATAGAAAATAAATCCTATTCTATAAAATAAACATTATAATACCGGATCGACATTCGATCGATTCTTGAACAAAAAACCTAAACTTGAAAGCCCTGGCCACATCAACCTTACAGTCATATTTTGCTTACTATAAACATTGTTTTTAATTGTAAATATTACCCAGGATCGGGACATAGAAATACCTAAATAATTTCGTACGCCACATAAATAAAAGCTATTAAACAAAAAACAAAAAGCCACAGAGGTATTTTTCCGGCACACAGCACCCACACACAAGTAATTATAAAAAAGGACGCACCATACGTACCGTAGTAATGACGACAAATTGACGATGGTTCGGGTGATATATCGCCGTCCCCCATCGCGTCTCGTCGCCGTCGCGTCGCCTCGCCGCCAGGGGGACATTAGACGCGGTACATTCTCATTTTGTCCACTAATAAATAATAACGTAAAAGATTTAGCAATGTATAATTTTGCAAAGTTTTTAGTATTTTATGTAGCTTTTATATTTAGCATTAAGGCGCGGACTGACTACGATTTTGACAGCACTCGTTCTTCACTGAAATAGGGTTGAAAATGGTAAATCATAAATGTGTCGACTCTATGAAATGGACTGTTATTTACGGGTTTTCTTTAGATTATACAGAATATACACATTAAATTGAATAAGTGTCCGGTTAACATTCTAATATAATTCTGTATCTTATATATTCTTAAAAATAAAATTGTTGTCATCGTAGAAAATACGGAGAATTTCGACGCGAAAGATTTTTTTAGACGTAACTTACAATTTTTTTATTGGGAATATCAAAGCACTTTTTAATATTCTATTCGGTTAACATTTTTCTCAAAACCCTCTTCTATCCACAGTATTTTTTTGTGTTAGGTATTTCATTGTGTTACGTCATACTCGACTCTCAAAGAAACCCATTTTTGAGATTTGAGCTTAGACCTGGCCTTAAGTAGGTATTATTATGAAACAAGCATCCGCTCTGTGGTTTCGCCTGCGTTCTAAGTATACCTAAAGGTTTTTCGAATGTACTCTTCACGATTTATCTTTGAGTCAAATCCGTTTTGATATTTTGACGTGATTGAGTAACAAACTTCCAAATTAATCCCAACTAATATTATAAATGCAAAAGTAGTTATGTTTATCTGTCTATCTGCTTATCGTCACCTCTTCAAGACTAAGCCTAGCCCCTGAATGGATCGCGATGAAATTTGGTACGCAAATAGCGTATGGTCTGGAGAGGGACAGAGTATTTTTTTATCCCGGGAACGGGAATAATTTTATGATGCTCATATTAAAAGGTCCTGAAAACATAAAATCAGATCGTTATCGTGTCGTACCATATAAACAGCACTTGGTTATTGTGCTGATATTTCGTTGCTCCACGATGCGATTCAAGTGAATTATTCGTTTGCTTTGTTACAGTTAATTCCATTCGGGACATCGGGACATTTCTAAAACGTATTGTTGACTCGTATTCCTTGTTTTGTTTTGTATTAGGCAGATAATTAATAGAGTTATAATTCTAATATAAGCCTACTGTTGGGCATGAACCTCATTTGACATAGAGGGGTGGGGGGGGGGGGGGGGGTGAAAAAAGAGTTCCAGGCATAGCTAGTCAAGTACAGTATCGCACAGAAAAGAAAGTATGGCCCCGAAGATTAACGAAAGAATGCTTAAAATTTACAATCAACCTTATATCACTAATATAAGGTTCATAATACACTGCAGCTGTTAGTTCCGTCTCACTCGGAAGTCACGCGCACCGCACGGCGCGCGCTAACATGGCGGCAGCTGCCGACCAATAGAGTTTCCCGCGTTGAAAATGTATCTTCTGCGCAGGTACATCGGTAAGCCTTAATTAGGTACTACTGTAATTAAAAAATAATATAATAACGGAGACTGTGGTACCTTTCTTCTTTATTAATTGTATGGAAAGATACCTATTTCTCAATTAAATTTTGCCGTGGGCTACCCTAATTAAAAATATTTCGTTTAAAAAGAGTGCGAGTAGGACTCGCGGCCTGAGGGTTCTGAACAAACTTAATTATGTAGTTCGATAGTCCATCCATCCCGGGAAATAAAAGTTCTGCTACTATGTCGATCTCTATTTCGGTCGATACTAAGCAAATGTAAGTTCATAAACGCAAAAGAATATTGTTTCATGTGAAACAACTACTTTATTGTTTGATTTTATTCTATAGAAACGTAGACATAATCAAGAAAAGAAGTTTCATGATACTGGGTCTACGGAAAGTACCTAAGCAAAATTTTTATGAGTGAAATTGTATCAAAATGCGACATAAACGGCAGTAACTTTTGATTGCGTTGACATAGAAGCTTTAATTTTTGTATACCTCGAAGAGACTATACATCTTTTAGTTTGTAATATTATCTGCAACTTGAAATAAAGAGACTCGACATATGGATAGATGATAAGGATTAGGAAAATCAGGATAAGAGTTTTTATTGTTTTTACTTTTAGGAAAACATCGTGAGGATACCATAGCACGGTGGTAAGGTACTTTGTAGTACCCATCTGGCTGGCTACAACCCTCAACTTGAAAATCTGTCGTCAAGCACTTATCGGTGTTTCGACAGCTGCTCTTGAGAGCCAGTTTCTTCTAGACTTTGTGTGCTTACCACCTTCGGCCGCATCATCACATACCATGGCGAGATTGTGACCAAACATAGGACTATCCACAGTAATGAAAAAGGGAAGGAACCCTAAAATTCGAGAATACTTTTAAGATACGTAATTTGTGGTGGGTACTTGTTTAGGTTTATTTATAAAACGTTTGAAGTGTATCTAATAACATTAATTGGTAGTCTGCGAGTAATATAAATCGTCACTGAGATTCGTTTGAAGGCGTCCCCTACTTTTGGAGTTTCTTTTATGAATAAAAAGAAGCTATTTTTACAGATCCAATTTTCTTTACCTCAAAATAAAATGATTAATGTTTTTATCTGTAACTTATGTTAACATATATTTATGGATACCGTTACATAAATATACTTCATCTATCAGCTAACATCAATCAGATAAATAGGATACCTGAAAGTAATATCGATATATCTCGATATTGTTGTTTTTTTTTATTTAAAGGTTTTCAATGATTTTAATGCTTACTTAATTTTTATGTTGATAACCTATTTTTATGTGTGTTGTGGAGGAAATAAAATAGTTCTTCTTTCTTTCTTTCCTTAATTTTAAGGGTAATAAATCAGTCAGTCACCGTCAGTCATTCCACTTGGTAAGTAACCACGTCGCCTATGCAATATCACCCTTAAGGGACTGGCGATGTGTTCCCAGGTTGTAAACAAATTTTTTTTTTAAAAATACACAGTAATAAGCTTTAATATATTTTTTAATATATTATTGCCTAATAGAACACAGAAATGATTGCTGGCCGCCAATGTGACAAGATCCATACAGATTTGCCTATTTCTAGAACTCTAGACTGATCGCTCGCTGTGTTTCGGAACGCGGAACTCTAGAACTCTCACTGTGGGATCGGCGCCTAACGTGGCCCACTGTTGGAACACACCATTTGGTGCTTGGTGATATATTTTCAACTTGAACCACCCTCAAGTTGAAAATGAGAAGGTAGCCAAACAGGTTGATACTACAATGTACTGTATTTTCAGTTGATTACGTGATAATAATAAAATAACGAGACAAGTAATTACTTCTTCAATTGAACAACTAATCACACAGAGCATAAAATATAGAATAATTAATTCCGTGACTACCCAGCGATAGCGAAATTAACATCGTTGAAAGTGAGACATCTTGACGATACTTCAGCTCTTCTTAAACAGTTTTTCTGGCACAAAGTTTCCATAGAAACATCATCTGGGAATAATGTGAGAAAGAAAGCACTTTCAACTCACAAAAAAGGCAAACAACGGGCAATATCTCAGGAGTTACCAAGCATTGCGCCCGCGGGGCGTCTCGTCTTATGAATTTCACAAGAAAGATAGAAAAAAAGCAAGAAAATACACAAGTTCTGCCAACCGGGTGCCATTTGCATAACGTTTGCATTTTTATTCGTTATATTCCTTTATCTGAGAGCTGTCGGTCTAAGCATTGATGGTATATTACTGCGACTGACTATCTAAGATTGTTTATTAAAATTGAGAGGGTTTTCGATGGGTCGACCTCGGGATACATAATATGGTATATATGAAGTTATCAAGTCTATTTGTGGCTTCCCGTCCTTTATTACTTATTATATTTCGTCTTAATTATCATTTGTTTTTGGTATTTCTAATGCTGAGGGTCTAGATGTCCAGTATCAATCTAACTCTATGATAACACCTTTCGTTACGATGTTACTCATATACTTTTATGTGAACAATGAAATATCCCTGTTTCCCTATTCATAAGTGTAGAGTGACATGGATAAATAACACCATCACCAGAAACATCAGTGGAATTCTCTTGAAAGCAAACATTATTTAAACTCAAAATTACATTCACTTTGTGCGTGCATCCTTTTAAATAGCAATGAAGGTAAATGAGGAGAGGAAATTACTCATAACTGAGAAGCATCCATCAGCGTCGCGTCGCGTCGCGTAGCGTTGCTGGTAACTGTAACAAAAAGGTCGCATAACTCAGCTGGTGAATTTTGACGCCTTTTAGTTCATAGAGTTGATTAGTACAGAGGTGTCGTTTGGTTCCTTGTTTGCAGGTTCACCAATTCACCTCGTGAAAGTTGAAGATTATTTTTAATTATTTAATAGTTTTAAAACAAAAGATACATTTGCTTGTATATATATACTAAAAAACTCATGTTATAGTTGCAAGCATTATTAGCAATATTTATCTATAAATGTCATAGGCATCTGTAATGGTGGTCTTAGCTTAGTTTATAATTACGTCGCTCTGAGATACCTTAAAATAGTACCGCTGCAGCGCGCTGGGCGAATATTTGGTACGTTTTACGTTCATTTGCGATTCTTTAAACTCTAATATATAAACTATAATTATGATTTGTTTATTGCTTGTTATGTTTCTTGCCGGAAGTCCGTTTAGTCAGTCAGTTTAGTTACGAACTGGTGGTAGAATCGAATTGTAATATTCGTAAGTGCCTTATTAGGACAAAAATTTAATAAACCTTTTTTTAATTGGTACTTAACGTAGGCATAATAATTATTATAAAACTCAGCTGCAGTGGCGCCTCTATATTTACATATACTAATGAGGCCTCTGGCCACCCCCGCCCCGTGGCAGCGCGAGATGGGAGCGGGCAATGTGCGAGCGCCTTTATGTGAGTATCATGTGCTCCGACACCTCAACTTAAAGTAAGAGCTTGCCTACATTCCAAGGACTTTTGGGGAAACAACACTTGGACATTTTTGGTCTCAACATCTCAACGAGAAACGTGTTCAAGAAAAACGAGGAGCTCTATTTCTATATCCTTTGATATAATTCTTTAGATATGAAAAAGATAGGTAGTAACTTTATTCTTAAAAAAAAACCGCATTTTTATGCATTATATTTTCTTTATACCTTCTCTATCATAGATAACTCTTTACTCTAGACAAAGCAGTTACTGTACAACATTCTGTGGTCAATTTGCTTAGAACCGTATATGTGTATGTCACTTCCATTCACATCATCACTAGAAATAGTAGTCAAACACGAGCCTAAAATTATTAAAAAAAATCAAAAACCTGTCTGCGAAAAAGACAATTTAAAAGTAATGCACTAAAAAGACTGAAACAAGATTGAGAATATAAACAAAATTAACATAAACTATAAACAAAGTGAACTCTACTTCGGCTTAGGGCCAGGTCTAAGCTCAAATCTCAAAAATGGGTTTCTTTGAGAGTCGAGTATGACGTAACGCAAAGAAATACCTGACACAAAAAATACTGTAGATAGAAGAGGGTTTTGAAAAAAATGTTAACCGAATAGAATATTAAAAAATGCTTTGATATTCCCAATAAGAAAATCGTAAGTTACGTCTAAAAAATCTTTCGCGTCGAAATTCTCCGTATTTTCAGCGATGATAACAATTTTATTTTTAAGAATTTATAAGATACACAATTATATTAGAATGTTAACCGGACACCTATTCAATTCAATGTGTATATTCTGTATAATCTAAAAAACTATATTATGAGCTGAAAGCCTAACTAAAATACCCGCATTCAGTTTAGTAGCAAGCGGAACCTATAAATTTTCTTTCGGTTATAATTTGCAATTGTGTCCGCCTGCTACTTAACTGAATGATTTTTAGCAGTCAGTAAAACCTTTTAGATTTCCTTCGTACACAAACATAGGCTTGTCGAGTAGTATTTTCCTCGAGTGCACGCGTAACAAGTATTCCATCACAGATATTGGCGCGCTACCTGTAGTCAGCTGAGCCCGCGAGCCAAGCAACCAAGCCCTTCAACATGTCCAGACATGGCATTGTTTTTACCCGATGACCCGGAAGGAGGGTTATGTTTTTCGAGTATATGTATGTATGTCTATTTCTTTGGCACGCTCTGCAGACTAAACGGCTTGATGGATTTAAACTGCAAACCTTATACAATTCAAGTTATATTCAAAATTCTATATAGTAAAGAGCTTGTCAGTTATTTTTTGTTTTACGCAGTCGGAGTTTTTGTTTCATTTAAACGGACGGACGGTAGGAGGACAATCAATAGGATTGCCAATGTGTTACCAAGCTTTATAAAGGCAGAAGTGCAAGTCTCGGAAACTCTCGGAAATAACCTGCGTGCTTCTGTTTTTGTATTTTAAATGTATTTGAAGGCTTTTACTTACTTCAAATTAATTTTCATAACATTATTAATATTAACTGATAAACTGTAAACCATTATTAGTTTCCACTTAAACATACACAAATAAATAACTTACCTCTTTTGTAATAATGACGTAAATATATTTAGCATAATTATTGTGTCACCTCTACGCATCTACGAGATCTCGTAGCGCAACTCTACGTGAAAGTCTACGCCGTAGCGGAGCGGCTACAGTGCCTGGGGACCGCGCATCGCCACATATGAAAATTCACGTATGTCTACTAGTACGCATGTTTTTAATACGTACATCGTACACACGGCAACACATCAAGCTATACATTTCCAGTATAAGCTGATCTCGCATTGTATATGATTTTCCTGCAATGAGAGGTCAGCTTATATTGGAAATGTATAGCTTGATCTGTAGCCGTGCGTACATATGGTCATAAGAAGGTAAAAAAAAACCTTGTGCCTCATGAGATTCGCCGACATTTTCTTTAGGTAATTCTTGATAGTGTTTTCATAGTACTTTGGACCTTTTAAAACAACGCATGGAAAGCATATGCCAGTGAATGGCATTGTAAGGTACTTCGTAGTACCCGCCTGGCTGTTACCACCCTCAAGTTGAAGAAGTTTTTGTTACATTATCAATTATCATGGTGACATTGGTAAGTTAGACACAAGTCAATAAAATGCGTATAAATAAACTCCTAAGCAGCACTGGTTAGTTAAGAAATATATAAAAGACATTAGAAATGCGAAATAAAATTCTACTTTTCAATCTGTTCAAGTGAAATTATACACTTTTATTTTACTTTTATAGCACTTAAGCTCATATAAAAGTCAGTGTAAAGTAGTCTGCACCGCATTACACTACGTTTAACGTCTTTAATAGTGTCTGTTACCGTCTCGGATAAGCGTGACTTATCTTTAAATCTTTGTAGGGAGGGTCAAGGGGGGGGGGGGGGGGGTCCAGTGTGCGCGCACTCCCTTTGATCCTTTATTAAGTGATACAAAGAAGGCTTAGTTGTATTTTTCTTTATTGAAATTTTATCGTGTTTTGGTTCCCGTGGGCTTATTGGAAGAGGCTTTAAAACTTCACGAAATGAGGAAAATGTTCATTTAATTTGCCCTCGACCTTTATAATTTTGAAGTATGGAGTCAATCAAGAAGCAATTCTCTTTTGAATAAATTGACAATCAATGTCTTCTTTACACATTCACGCGGAGAAAGTTTTTTATTATGATATATCTAATGTCTTTTATACATGTTCATTTTGTAAATAGCTTGTGTACTCTTATATAAAAGGTGTTTTTTTTTCTAGCCAGTATGGGCAAACTTTGAACTACAGGTCTGAGAGAAAAATGCTGAAAGGAATCATGTGCTGAATTTTGAAGAAAATAAAAGTGGCATTAAAATTACGGATATTCATAAATACGGAATTTTTTCAAAGATATTTTTGAAATTAAATTATGTATGAAAATCTTGGTCACAAGTTGCTAGAAGTTATCCAAATATTTTTTTTATATGTTCCTTGACCATTTTTTTATCCTGCGTAAAGTTTAAAGAAAAAAAAACAGGCTGTATATATGACAAAGTCGTGTTAACCTATTTATAACTCGAGAAAGGCTGGACCGATTTTCATGATATTTAATTTGTTGGATTCGTCTCCGCTCCAAATAATAAAAAAAAATTAGGGTAGGGTAGGATACCACGCGAACGAAATCACGCTGGGTAGCTAGTTAATAATATTATATACTCGCTAATCTAAGAAATAATTTTATAAATTTCACTGCCCCATTCAGGCCATTTTGCTTTCCAACAATCGTTTCTGTTCCATATTTCATAAGATTTAACACAAAGCAGCTGCTTCTCCCGAGACGACACAACCCGAGTAAATCATACAATTTTGATCACCAACAATTGCGGACTTTATGGAATAACTTAGTATTTATCTACGGAGGCTTTTATATAACTTAGTTGCTGAATAAGGGCTGTATAAATATAAAAGTTACACAATAATGGCGCCACCAGCATCCCATCGCAGCAGATACAAACTGTCTGACATTATTTATAAAGCTTACCGAATTTATTAGCCCACTCTGTTATGATACTTAGAGGAATATCGTCTGACCTTTAGATATTATTTGTTGTTATTTTCTTGGATAATTTTAGGTAGTCTATTTTTTTTTTTTTATACCACTAAGGTGGCAAGCAAGCATACGGCCTGCCTGATGGTAAGCAGTTACCGTAGCCTATGGACGCTTGCAACACCAGGGGCATCACTCGCGCGTTGCCGACCCTGAAGAAATCTCTTCACGCCCTTTTTGAAGATTTTATTTGGTTGATAATCTTTAAATATCTATAATCTTTTTTCGAATTTTGAATTGTAAACCGGTTCCTTGAAACCGCGACCGATATCCGTACCCGGTGTCTGAAGCAAAAAGTGTCTACGTCAGTGCAAACAGCTGCTTTCATTTGCGCATCGCCTAAAGCAATTTAAAGCTCTCTGTATACGACGCGACGACACAGTATAATCCGTCGAAGGAAACTTAGTCGCAATATAAAAGATAAACAGAATTGGAGAAAATCAGGGTGTTTCAAAGGAGCGTATTGCATTTGCCGGCGCGTGAATAGACGCCGAGAGCCGCCGACACCGCTTTACGCGCAAGAGTTTGCGACACCGTGAAAAGTTGGGGACACACAGGGAAGGGTTTCTTAGTTGTATATTTTTAGAAACGTAATTTTTAGTTGTGCTGTGTGAAAAATGCGAAAGTGAATTTGTTTGTTGTATGGACAAGGATATAGGCTACTTTTCAATTAGGAACGTGGGTGTAATCGCATGGGAAAGCTAGTAGTAGTATGTATGTATAGACTCCAAAAAGTGCAAGGATCATTTTTAGGTCAGACCTAAAAATGATCCTTGCACTTTTGTGCACAATTTTCTAATAAGATCCCTAATGAAATTTTAAATTTACCGTCACTAATGTTTAAGGAACTTATAAAGGCCGCTTTAGTACAGAAGGCTTACTACAATATTAACGAATATTTAAATGATAAAAATGCGTGGTTGTAGCGCTCGCTCTCGCAGGAAACATCTGATGTAATAAAAAGTTTGTTTTTGAAAAGAGTAATTGCTGAGTTTATTGCCGGCTCTTCTCAGCAAAAGCAACCTTCCGAATCGTGCATTAGTGCATTAGAGTATTAGAGTTTGACTATTCATAAGTGCCTGTGAAGGCCAATTTGAATGAATAAATTATTTCATTTCATATAATAAATCCATGAATTGCTCCCATAAAAAAATCCCCGCTTTTCTGGTCCACACAAATCAACTCTTTTTTTACAATGGGTGTCTTCTTATGTATCTTCATGCACCACCAACCTAACTATTTCAAAGTCCAGGAAATCAACTCACTGGATGTGTATTGGTATGGAAAAACTTGCGCCGTCTACCACCCTGCCTGCACCCTGCCTGCACCCTGCCTGCACCCTGCACCGCCAGGGGAGCGCCACTACTTCCTATTAACTTCACGGTTTAAACTTCCAACAACTTGGCAACTTTGCGGGGTAAATAAAAATATAGAGGCTATTGCTGGCAACTTGACGCATTCGCTATTATAATTGCTTATGGTCATTGTTTTTTTAAAGAGCCGACATAATAATCTTGGTAGGAAAGTTTTTATTCTTTGAGAACTTTTATTTTTTCTCACTTCGCAAGTTCGTACCTACTTACTACATTCATACTTTTGTTTCTAAAATGCTTTTATTTAAAATGGTTGTTAGATTTGAAGGTTTCCATAGTCTTTTATATCGTTACTACACTTAAGATAGCGTAATTTTTTTATATACGAGATATTCAAGTTGATTCTGTAGCCATTTCGTTTTAAAAGCATTAGCCCAGCAAGAAAAAAAATACTAGGAATAAGTTAATCCACTACTGCTAGTTTCCCTTTCGTAATCTATATTTATTTACAGCAGAAGCAATGGAAAATAGCACAATATCATATCTAGATAAAAAGATTCACAATTGATATGCGTCCGGCGTCCCGCCCGCGGCGCAAGCCCGTATTATGAGATATCCTCTTTGCAGAGGACTGCACACAGCTCGCGGCATCACTATCAGGGAATGTAATAGCTGCTGAGGTTATTATACAGGGTTAATGGTAACTCACCGTATTCCTGGTAGGAACTGAAAGGGCAAAATGCCACCAACGCATAGCGAAAGCTTTAAGTTTTAAAAATATATGACATTGAGCATTTTTTGAAATAGAAAAATAATTAATTGTGGCGTTTGGCGTTTTGGGCTCCTAGCAGGAATATAATAGGCTAGTTTACTCATTTTAATCTAATACCTGAACGAACTTTCCAAGGTGAAGTTAGTTAAGCTTACCCTAAGAAAGTAAACTTGGTTTGGTTAAGTTTTAAATAACAAATCACTTTAAGAGGACGAACATAGTCATTGTTACAATGTTTTTGTTAACTTGCAATGTATGTATGTATGTTAGGGTCAAATCTTGCAAGTCTTTCACTCACTTCCAGTGGTGAGATTGACTTGATATTTGCATCGAAATAGGTATTTGGTATGCATTAGTATATTAGATGACAATGCAAGTACAGTCAACAAAAAGACCTTGTATTAAAAATTAAATTTTTAACAAAAACTTATTACTATTTTCTATTTTAAGTGTACTACATTACAATTACAAAAAACCGAACTAATACTAGAAACAGAACTAGCCAAGCAATACTCATATTCGAAACAAGCCAATTTTATTCAATTTTTGCTACATAAAAACGGGCGGAGCGTTCAAGGCAGCAGTCAAACAACGCCAACTCCTCAATCCCTGCAAATGTCCATATTTGTAAATAAACACATGTAGGATACGTCTGTAGGAGCGGTGGACCGTGCTGTGCAAACTACTCGTGAATATGTACCAACGCTACTGCTCTCGTGGATTTTCCACTGTTAGACATTGGGAATATAAGAAATGGTGTCCCAGGTGTGTTGAGCAACCGAGGTAACCTTTGGTCCCCGATCTCTACCTTTGAGAAGATACCTTAAGAGGAAATGCTAGTGGCGTTTGTTCCATACAAACGTAATCCTCAGTTTCCTCTCTGGATAATGATAGTAGAGCAATGATTATTTTACCATGCAATCTGTAGGTATCAATGTTTGTCTCTCGGTTGTGTTTTACTCCATAAATTAATTATCATAAGAATTAGGAGCCTTCTAAAATCAGAAAAACTTACCATTTTTAACGCCCTTATCAGACGTCCAGCGAACAAATTTGACGAATATAAAAAAACAAAGTTACTTTTAACATAATTGTTTTTTTTTTAAATCGATCTAGTTTTATTAGATGCCCCCTGCAGTCGTACCCTTACTCTTTCTTGCTTTCTTGCCATACCTGACCTGCGTGCCAAATTATCACGCCGTAGATATATCAATAGTAGAGCAGGGATAGCAGGACAGCAGGATAGAGTTATAGCAGGATTAGCAGGATTAGCAGGATTAGCAGGATTAGCAGGGTAGCAGAAAGTAGGGCAGTATCTTTTTGCTGCAAATAAAAAAATCGCAAGAAAGGTATCACAACATACACACTGACAGACTTTCACGTAAAACTTATTCTTTTTACGTCAAACTTATACTGGGGTTAAAAAAACAGTAGTATAGCAGGTTTTTATAATATTTAGTAGCATTTAAAATCAAAGACAAAAGCTATTTATTCAATTTAGACCCTAGTAGGGCACTTATAAAGGTCAAAGCTACTGAAGTTACCACCAGTTCGTAAGTCATTTATAAAATGATATAGTAGAACAGATTCAGGATTTGAAATAAAAAGAGCTCCTTATTCCGTATCGCGTCGGTCATTTCTTGTCGCGCGTCTTCAATCGCGTTATAGCCATTGAGCTATTATTACTATGTATAGAGAAGCTATCATAAGCAAAGGTTATGTCCCATTTTTTTAGAGTCAAATAAAGTGCTCTTTAGCGCAGAAACAATAATTAAGTCTAAGCAGACAGTAGAAACACGTAGTGCTATCAGAATGCTTTTAGGAGTATTTTTTTCGCAAGCACCGTGATTTTTACGGCGCTTACGCGTTTCGTTCATAATTCTACGACAAGTGTGGCCGGATGGCCTCACTTGAACGGAACATAGTTGTGATGTGTGGCGTCTTCTCTATACGTAGTTATAATAGCTCAATGGTTATAGCAGTAAAGCGAGCCAGCCCGTGATTCGATTAGTTCACTCGGCGACCTCCACCCGCCCGACTCCACTGAACCTTATTAGCAGACGTTTTATTTGCTCTTTGTCAAGAATTGGATTTTTATTTAGTTTCTTTCTGACACGCGAGGTTCGTTCACGTTATGGTACTTAAATCTTTTGAGTGTATAGTTTTAGGCGAAGATTAAATGAATTAATGGAGTACAGCATGGGGTTCTTCAAAAAGGGTGTGAAGAGATTTCTTCAGGGTCGGCAACTCGCGAGTGATGCCCCTGGTGTTGCAAGCGTCCATAGGCTACGGTAACTGCTTACCATCAGGCGGGCCGTATGCTTGTTTGCCACCTTAGTGGTATAAAAAAATATATCGTGAAGTATATTAAATTGGGTGCTTGCGTTTATACACTGACATAACCTGCACATAAAGGATGATGGACAACCAAAGGGGTCAATTCTGTTCCCGAAAATAAAAACATTATGATATAATCTCATAACTATTACTATATTGGGCACCTGTTATGTGTCCGTAAGGATCTTTTGAATCTCGTCATTATTCTTACACAAATTAGAATTTCATTACGAGAACAAGAATATAAAGCCTGCACGAAATTTATTCCATTCATTGGACATGTAGTAAAAAAGCATTCCCCTTCGCATAATAAGCCGCATTATATCCTGATCAAAATTTCAGCCAACTCTGACCGGAAGTCGGCACCCGGAAACGAAAGCGGCCGGCAGATGGCGCCGTTTCCTCTTATTGCTGACCGCGGGACAAAGCCTGTCGCTTTATACCCTACACAACCTTTATTTCACCTCCCAAACTAACTAATTGAGACCTTAATACTAAGTAATAAGGGTCAACTGAAATGCGCAAGAAAATTTGTTAGCATTTTGAAATATGCAACTAGTTTACCAGGCCAGTTTATGTTTACATCTAAATGAGGTAAAATGAGCTTTATTATGTAGATAATAAAGGTTGGATGGAGAGGTTGCCGTATGTTGGCGAGTGTTAATATATGCGAGTAGTACAAGGTGGAGTAGAGAGAGACGAGTAATTTGAGCGTCTCGTTGATTTAATAGCGTTCCGCAGGATCTGAGAACCTTTTTAAAGTTTCCCTTGTGCTTGTTGTAGAAACTGATAGACAAAACGTAATTTGCTAACAACTTATTCTCAATTAATTTGGATGTGTGGTCTTCTGATATATCCAATACGTTTTTCATTCAGCCGGCACATAAGTCATGCTCACTTTAAGGCCTTTGCTTGCGGCGGCGTCGTGTGACGGGTCGCTCACTTCCCTCCAATATGGCGAGGAGGGCGATAGCTGCCACACGCGTCATACTTGTGAACAGGTGCTGCTTGTGGGGGCTGGTCTGCTTAAGTTTGATATTTATTTACTTGGCCGGGGCACGCAATTGTTGTCAGTGCGACTAGAATGTAAATATTATATAATGAATCTAAGCTTGTTTTGAAAAGAGTAATTGCTGAGTATTCCCAGCTCTTCTCAGCAAATGTAACCTTCCGAACCGGTATTAGAGTTTTAGAGTCAGACTTTTCATAAATGCCTGCGAAGGTGTATTTGAATAAATGATTTTGAATTTGAATTCAAAATAGTGCGCAGATTAGGCAGAAATACTTGTCGCTTTAAGTCCTAACACTACCTTTTTTCATAATGAAATATGCACTTGGCCTCTGAACACGCCCAAAAGACAATGACGAAGCCGAAGAATGTCTGTGGCATAAAGTTGAGTAACAAAATAGTAAATGGCACTGCGGTGTTTACCTTCCGCTGCTGGCACAGCGAGCGTCTCCTCTGAAGCCCTCTTCAAGATGCCGTTTGTCAGCAACGCGCTGCGCTATACACCTACCCCCTTATTCATAATAAAGTTATCAAACGTTGATTAGCTAAAATTCCGAAGTATTTATCTGACACGTGATATTTGGTGATCGAATGAGTGAGACGGGGCACACTATTACACTGATTTAGTTAAAAAGCGATTATGAATAAGGGGGTTAGTGTTGCAAGATTCAATAGGTTACGGTGTCCGTTTACCATCAGCCGTATTCTTTTTTAATGCATCTTATTTTAATTTATATTTATTTATAACAAATATGTACAAAATACAATCTATATATAGAAAATTTCCTCAAGCCTGCCACTGCTTCCGATTAACGGCAGGGTTCCCAGAAGGCTGGCAGCGTTTCCTCTTTGGATAGCCATGCTGATGCGTTGGCGGAAAAAGCTCCCCGCCCGCTGGTCTCCGGAGGTCTCGATCAATTTTGATGACAAGGTGCGAGCAAAACGGCGAGCTTCGGACCCCCACGGTCCCATGGTCTCGACCGCAAAAGGCACAAAAATATAGTTGGGTCCAATCGAAGCGTATTTTTTGAATTTTGAATTTTCCGCACTATTTATATTATTTAGTTTGAAATAAAGTATTTATTCTCTATACCCTAAAACTCCCACTCTAAAACCTCTGAGCGACAACAAATAAAACCCCATTAAATTGTTTCATTTCACTAGCCTCCGCGCACATATACCAACTAATGTATATGCACATATCTTGAATATCAGCTAATATTGACATGATCCGCATCGCATCATTCACGGGGTGTGCGCCGTCTTGCCGACCGTGATATTGGACATCCCCCCCTCTCTATACTAGCTACATTATAACAGTACTTAGGAGACCATCTTAGGAGACCGATGTTTATTTATTTCATATCGAAAATCTGAATACATTTTTATTTTATTTTTTAATGTTTGTAAATCTCACCATTAGTAATTGATGATGTGGCCGAAGGTTCACCACCTTACACAATTCCTAGAAGTTCCCCTTGTGCAAGCGTCCATAGGCTACGGTAACTGCTTACCATCAGGCGGGCTGTACGTATGCTTGTGCCACATTAGTGGTATAAAAAAAAACTGGCTCTAAAGTGCAAGTGAGGGAACATAGGCTTGGCGACAGATTTTCAACTTAAGGGTGGTAGCCAGCTAGGTGGGTATTACAAAGTACCCTGCCACCATGCTATGGTTTCCTCACGATGTTTTCCTTTACAGAAAGCTCAAGCTCATTGTAGGATTCGAACCCGGGACCTTCGTCTCGGCATCGCGAACGATTATTTTTAAAATTGTTTTCGCCCCGCGTTCTCGAGGATAGGTACTAATCCATTTTTAATAAAAGTTTGAAATACACGAAGGAGTATTATTTCAAATTATGATTGTATCACCACGAAGGAAAAGTGGGATAGCAGGATACAATGGTTTATAGGCCCAGCACTTTTTGTATGACATTAGAAAGTGACGGATATATTTAAATCCTAGGTTTAAAACCTTCTTTTGTCTCTGGGGTTCATAATTATAGTAGGACCTACCAATAAGTAAGTTTATAATTAATTAACGAAATTTTACACGTTCACATAACTTTTATGTGCTTTTGTGCTCTTAAACACTTCGGTGTACAAAATAATAAAATTACAGAACCTCCATAAAATATGTTAATTACAAAAGACAGTTAATTAAGACCCAATATAGGGAATGTCAAAAAGGGTTAAGTAGGCATTAAGTTAATTTCACTCACGAGGGTCCACAGTGCCTACTTATAATCGAGTCACTTAATCATGTTAAGAGGGAAAGAGATAAAACACTTGACGCCGGTAAAGTGGGGCACAATTAAATTGCCTGACATACTTTTGACTTATATTTAAGTACTTCTATAAAAATTATGGTAGGATTAGTCGGTGACGTGTTTTGAAATGTGAATGACTCGTGAAAAAAATCTATTAGGGGTTGTATTTAAAATTGTAATTTAATGTAAAAAAATATTTTTATTATTTTTTGGTAATAGAAAAATATTTGCAAACTTGTCGCTGGCCATCTCACTTACCGACTTGTAAAGAAACAGGGACAGCTGCGACCGGTGTGGAAAATTAAATAATATCGAATTGATTGGACCAAACTACCTGTTTATAATTTTTATGGTTGACACCTTGGAGCCGTGGTGGCCAAACTCGCAGATTCTCTCATACATTATCGGAGGCGGGGCGGGCGGAGTTTTTCCGCCAACGTTTTAGCATGGCCATTCTGGAGGAGATACTGCCAGCTTACTGGAGCCGATCAGTAGTTCACAGTTTCGATTATTTTGTCTATTTATATTGGAATAAACATTAAATATATAAACTTACGCCTGTCGTGGTCGGTACCTGGATGGGTGACCGCCTAGTGGTATTTCAAATCGAGCGTTTCCGTGCTTCGGAAGCCACGTAAAGCCGTTGGTCCCGGTTATCACTTAATTGTGATAGTCGTTAAGCTAGTTGGATGCCTCCTAGGCGGCTTGAAAAATTCCAACAGTAGGTTGACCACTAGCCTACCTCCACCGATCCGCAGTGGGCACGCGTGGTGGAGTATTGCCCATTCCCTTTCACCTTCATTTTGTGAAAGGAGGCCTGTGCTCAGCAGTGGGACATTATAGGCTGATGATGATGATGATGATGATATAAACTTAAACATTTATTCTAAACAACACACAACTCGATTTAATAAACATAATTTATATTGAAAATTACACATGAAACAAACTTAAATGAATCAGCTTAGGTACAAATCCAGACAAAATTGACATCATCAATTCATACTTGTAAAAACAAGAGCAATAAAACCGTGTATTGATCGAGGACGGTAATTAATCTATGCATAATGTTCAGCGAAGGCTCCCGTTCAAAGGGTGTGCATAAATCAATATGGCCACCGACGGGGACCAAATTATATGGACCAAATTAGAATATATTCAGCTGTAATTAATCAACTATGTTGGGATTCTGTTCGGTAGGTTTTATTATTTCAATTTAGTTTTAAAATAAATTGAAAGAGTTTTATATAAAAGTGTTATAATAAATTAGTAGCTTCTGTCCCTGTTTTATGCGGGGGAATATTAAGATTTCAGATATAAAAATCTATATATTACTATTTTTAATTCACCGTTAGTTATCTTGTTTATGAATAATACCACCGGACCAGCTGGCGTGGTTGTATAAGGCCCAGTTTCAATAATTTACGGACCGGTATCGGTTAAGATTTATTAAAATTAAGACTCTTATATCTTTACTAATAATGAAGCAAAGACCTCAAAGCTTTGCATAGCAGACCCTCCCATATGGAAGTAGCTATCACGGGTAAAATTAGCTTACGGCTCAGATGACCGTTTGTGAGGAATGTCCCAGGATATTTATATAGGTAATTTTATAATAAACATTTTTACCATGCAATATTGTTCTACTTCCGTACACGAAACCTCACGTTATAACAGCTACTGAATTTTCATTAACTAATTTCCGATTTTTATCGAGACAGGGTTAGTCAAAAAAATCTCGTAGAATAGAAGTGTCTGCCAGCACAAGCAACATTAGTGTAAGTGCGAATAGACTTAGCAACACATTAGGTACAGATTCACTTGCACAATTAATGGTACCGTCCGGTGCATTAGGCACCGTCTCCCGGCACATGCCGGTAGATGCTGAGTAGGGATGCTCGAAGTGTCTATTAATTTATCGATTTTACTAATTTTGTTTCGACATGTACAGTATATATAAGTAATTTAAACAAAACTATACTAAATAACTTAAACTAAAAAATTAAATACTAATAACTAAAACTTAAGAAAACTAAAAAAAAACATGTACAGGGAAAAAATTGAGTGGTACTTACTTCTAAGGTCTGTGAATCTTGACGGGGCCTTATTTTTCCTTCAAGCTAGGCTAGGCTTGGGCACACGAAGAAAAAGTAAGCACGGTTCGAAATAAAAAATATGAACTATATATTTATAAAAGGAAAATTAAGCATACTGGCAGAAACAGTTTAAAAAAATGAAAAAATCAATTAAAGGGTTTGTATAAATCTACTGTGAAAAGCTCTTGATTAATTAATCACCTATCTCTAAATAGTAGGTAGATTATAAATGAGTTTAAATCCAGCTATGCTATTTGTATCGATAGAACACAGTTTAACTGCTATGTAGTTTAATTAGTTGGTGCGGTTAAAACTTGGCTACGGTTAGTTCAACTTGCACTAACAACTTTTACTTCTGCTGATGTGATGTACTTAGATCCTAAATACTGCCTGTGTCTAGTACTTAGTACATCCTTGTTTGTAATATTTATATTATTAAATTACCTACCTATTGAATGAAAATAACTAATGATTTTATATATTTTATTATTTATTTTATATATTTTTTAACTAATGAGCTTGAGCTTTCGGTGAAGGAAAACATCGTGAGGAAACCATAGCACGGTGGTAGGGTACTTTGTAGTACCCGCCTGGCTGGCTACCACCCTCAAGTTGAAATCTGTCGCCAAGCACCTTTCGGTGTGTTCCGATAGCTGCACTTGAGAGCCAGTTCCTTCTAGCCTTTGTGTGCTTACCACCTTCGGCCGCATCATCACTTACCATGGTGAGATTGCGGTCAAACACAGACCTATAAACAGTAAAAAAAAAAAAAAAAAAATGTACTGAGTTACTGACTAAAAAGGGTATAATATACTTTCTATGCGAATTTTCGAAACCTGCGTTGTGATAGCATGATAATGCTAAACCCCTGAAAACACGAAAAAAGGTTTCACACTTTCATAAAATATACGAAAAATGTGTTATTATTATTTATTTATTATTAGGACCAAAAGCTTACGAAATTATGTATAGGTAGATATTAGCATAAAAAATGTGTGAGCCAGAGTTGTGTTTTTTGAATTATTTCTGTTTTTATGTTATCTATCTAGGAAATGTTGTTCTGGATCACAAATCATTAGTTTTGACAGTGTAAAACAACGATAATGTCCAAAATCATCGATGCATCGATAATACAGTAATACAACACTAGTAACTCACTTATACCCCAGTACGGTGACTACGCCATCGAATGATTCAATTTGAAACGTTTTATTGAGTGAAAATTGCTTCAGACTGCATCGCACTGTGTCCTGCTACTACATGCTACTGTTCAGCGCTAGTATTTACATACAGGATGTAAAAGAAGAGTGTAAAAGAAATATTTTTTTTTGTGACCAGCTCTTAAATCACGAATACATAAGATGCTATGTCCCTATCAAGGTACGTTAGTAATATTATTTATTTTGTGCTATGGTCCCTATACGGTTTTGTAAGTTAGTTTTTTTGCGATATACACTGGCCTAATTAAAGTAAAATAATAATCCAAACTTTCTTTGTTTGTTACGCCTTCACGCCTCAACTACTCGACGAATCATCAGGCATACAGATATGGTATGGAGAAGGATATAGGCTACTTTTTATCCCGGAAACGCGGGTGAAACCACGGGGGACAGCTAGTCCTATCTTAACTATTATAAATGCGAAAGTGAGTTTGTTTGTTTGTCTGTTTGTTTGTTATGCCTTCACGCCTTAACTAGTCAACGGATCATCATGAAATTTGCCATGCAGATAGCCTATCTATGGTATGGGGAAGGACATAGACTATCCTTTTTATCCCGGGAACGGGGTGAATCCGCGGGGGACAGCTAGTAAAATGATAATTCAAAGTCAAAGCCAATTATTCAATACCTTACCTACTTTCACCGCATCAAACGTAACAAAGCTATTTTGTAGCAGCCCTGTATACAATGGTAGGAGAGCAGGCGTTTGGATTGCAAATGCTAATGGGATTTGTGTCGACACCTTATTTGTTTCACCAAAGGCACTTCATTGTGCTTTTAATTAAACATTCTGTAGAGTGCATTTTTTATTGGCCGTATAATAAGGATTCTGTGTACCAAGAAGTGCCTAGTAGCCTATAATATGGGAAGTGTGTAAGGCGATGATAGCTCAGTGGTAGTGACGTCGGATACCGAGACGAAGGTCCCGGGTTCGAATCCTACAATGAGCTTGAGCTTTCGGTGAAGGAAACCATGGCACGGTGCTAGGGTGCTTTGTAGTACCCGCCTGGCTGGCTAAACTTAACACCTTCGGCCGCATCATCACTTACCATGGTTTGATTGCGGTCAAACACAAGCCTATAAAAAGTAAAAAAAAAAGTATAGTTGTAGTAGTATTTTATACCCGTTGGTTCTCGAGTTGGTTCGTTTTGCGAGGGACGCGCATCCTATTATAACAATTGATGTCATTGTTATATTTTTAACCGCGAGCCAAGGTATTACACGTAGCCAGTAATTAATAAATCAGCAGATATCTGCACATGAGAGCCAGTTCTAGGCTTTGTGTGTTTACCGGTTTCAGCTACATCATCACTTACAATGGTGAGAAATGAATTCAATTAAAGACAGCTCTATGCTATAGCGCACGGCGACCGCGACTCTGTCATAATGACAAGCATGAGGGTCGCGGGGTGCAAACTCTCTATTTTTGAATTATCATTTATCACTGGATCACCTTAAAGGAGTTTAGAACAGCCATTTATTTTATAAATAAATAAATATCTTGTGACACATCCTCACACACGGTCATCTGATCCCAAACTAAGCAGAGCTTGTACTATGGAAACCAGATAACTGATACTACATATACTACTTTTTGTTTGTAAATACATACTTAATATACATAATTACACCCAGACTCATGAAATACACATATGTTCATGCACAAAAATGCCTGTCCTGTGCGGCGCGATACGTGGAATTTTACGCTAACTGGCCCGTCCGTTTATTAATTCAAACTTAAAAAAAATAAGTAATTATATTAAGACCGGCCGCATACTATAAGAAATTTTCTGTCAGAAATTTTCGGACGCCCGCTTGCTCATACATTTTTGGACGTCAGATACGTCACAATTTTCGGATAGTATGCGGGGTCTAGAACAAAATGTATGGGGAAAGTGCCTTCCGGCGGGCGTCCGAAAATTTCTGACAGAAACTTTCTTATAGTATGCGGCCGGCCTAAATATGTTGATTCGCAGTTCCTAGAATACATTGTTTTTTGTTAAAGGACGCATATGTCCCATCAGCGAGCCAACAGATAAAAAAAAAGTTTGACATTCATCAAATAAAACATTTGAACCTCTCCTACAAGACAATCATCAAAAACAAATGAAGCAGCGTGACTATACCACCTTGGGCCCCATCCATCTTAGGCCCCCAGTCGGCTCGTTACGCGTCCAGTCATCGCGGAGTAATTCGAAGGCCTCCCGTTTGATTGGCTTCATCTGCAGCAAGGCACGGGCTCATTAACTGTGTTATTTGTTATGTGTGTGAGCTTGAGTAGGATTTTTTGTTGATCTTTGGAAAAAATTTCGTTTACTGTAAAAATAACAGGTCATAATTGATCATGCTTATTTTACCCTAAGGTAATGGTCTCAGAACTAAGCACAGTAGAGCCAAGATCACGACAGAATTTGTACAAAAAATATTTTTTAGAGGAGATGGAGAGATAGCGTCTGGTTCTTTGTGCCTAAACAATAACTTACTTAATAATATTATTTTCGCAGTACTTAATTATACAAGGGTTGCATATAAGGTCCTTCTAATATCTTGTCAAAAAACAACATTAGAAAAATAATCCGTATATTGAAAACACTACACTATTTATAAATTAATACTTGGTACTCACATAATGTTCAATTTTGTTTTTTTTCTCTTGAACCATCAGACGGATTAATTTTCTAATATTTTTTTTGATTACTAAACTACCCTAAAGAGAGAAGAACCTCAACAACTACTGGATGATTTTCAAAATTCTTTCACCAGGAGCATGCTAATTTATCACAGAATAACACAGCTAGAGACCTATCATCACATTCATCCCTCAAAACATCCGCCACTACTTTAGAAATACTTTATATATATTGTGTAATAATTATGCGGGCCAATCCAATTATAAGCCAATCAGCTTATTAGTTAAATAAGTTTAATATAATAAATTAGTTAAATAGCGTATTAGTTTAACGTTAACGTGACCACTTAATCAAGTGGTCACCTAAATAACGTCAAATTGTTTGACAATGACAGCAAGGTGACGTTATTTATTTGACTATTTATTCAGTAGATATAGTTAAATAGCGTTTATGAGTAAGGCCGCCGGTGTATGTATATCAATGACTGACTTCACTTGCACTACTCACAATCAGCTCCATCAAAGCGTGCTCTACGTGTAGTCTATAAAACTGCAATAATAACGTTGTAAAGTAATGATTATCACGAGACATAAATCGCTAACAAAGTGGTTGGTCGTAAAACTACTCCCTCCCTGCACCTGCTGATGGAGTAGTCTATCGAACAGCCATAAACATGTTTGAGCCTAGTCATTTTGTAGGGGTGATTGTGACGCACTTTTCTTCAATGGAGTTCGGATTTTATTGTTGTTATAAATACAGTATATAATGGATTGTAATCGTAAGGTTTTTTTTTTCAAATTGTTTTTATCGTTACAAATAATGGATATTAAATACTTTAAACTTTTATTTAATATTATGCTGATTTATCAGAATTTTCTGAAGATTCTTCTTTTAGATGAAGAGCTCTTTTGATAACTCAATTACAATCAGTATCATTGCGGAAAAATCAATCAAAATCAGAATAACACTGTTTTGAAGAAAGCGAAATATTTTCAATAGAACACGTCATGCGATTTCGCTCACTTCAAAACAGTGTCAGAAAAGAGTTATTTCATACTTTTTAGTGTACTTTGAAGGTGGTTTATTTTTTTGTTAAAAAGTTAATTTATTTTGAATTTTTTGTTGCATCTATATGAAATTTCTATGGGACCATTTCGGTATAAACCCCTTTCGAACAAAAAATAATTTTGCAAATTCGTCTATATATGACGGAGTTACGCCCGAACATACATAAAAAAAAAAAAACATACAAACATCTGAATTGATAACCTCTTCCTTTTTGAAGTCGGTTAAAAACAAACTACACTCTTGTATCTCCCGTAGCAACCACTACGACCGTAGCCAGCTACGCCGTAGCATGTCTACGTAAAATTAAACGAAACGTAAAAACAAAAAAAAGAGAACTGTGAATCGAGGAGTGTGAACGTAATGTCCGCCGAATCCGAAATGTTATGAATTAGTATTGAGGGTTCTGTCTGTCCAAATACTTTTATCATTATTGTATATAAAATCGAACAATTTATATGCTAGCATTGTAATAGTATTGGATTTGAATGACGTTACGTTAGCAACTTTTATCTGAATATATGTGGCTTGGCCGTTTCACTACTACAAGAACTATTGAATAACAAAAAAGTAATTAATTGTGAATACATTTTTCACCTTACTCCCATGTGGCGGTAGCGAAACGGCCAAGCCATATATTTTGACTAAGGTGTAGAGTTTGTGAAGTTAGGGCTTGTAGAGTAAGTGCATGTAGAGTTATAAGCTTGACTCTACATGAGATCTGATAACTTTTTGACAGTGCGAGCCATATGTCTTGGCAACATTTAACATAAAAATGTTTTTGGTGGGATTTAATGTTTATGTTAACAAATATTAATAGCAATGGCTTTATAATATGCATTTGAATGAAAACTTGAAAGATATTTTTTTCCTAAGTTATATAGGCTCGTGTATGACTAAAACCTTACTACAAGTACTACAAAGTAACATACCTTGTTTTATCACCGCCTTAAATAATATTTATTTTTCTGAAGGGTTTGGAGAGATATCTGCAGGGTCGGCAACGTGCGAGTGATGCCCCTAGTGCAAGCGTCCATAGGCTACGGTAACCGCTTACCATCAGGCGTATGCTTGCTACCTAAGTAGAATAAAAAAAGTTGAATCAAAACACACTGTATCTCATAAAATCATTGGAATAACATTGAGGTAAAACATTATGGTTTTCTATATGTTATAATGGAACCCTAAACTAAGCGATAAAAGCGTATTTGGTGATTCCCTGCGATCGCTCGGCGATATATTTCGCGTTCGCTCCGATGCATCGCGATTTGATTTGATGAGAGTTTTACACTACTTTGCCCCTGAAATATATATTTTCCATTTGAATTGTTCGCGATTGGATAAAATCAAAGTAGATATTTTATGTTTTACAGAGACGTGGCTTAAACCAGAAACTATGATTTTTAATATCAAAAACTTTTTAGTTGCCAGTATATTCAATAGGTCGTCCGCAGTAGGCGGTGGCTCAATTATTCTTTTGAATAATGACTTGAAATTCAAGGAACGTAAAGACATTTGTAGTCTCTCAGTTGAGCGTGTTTGTGAGGTGTCTTGTGCAGAGTTAGAAAGCTATATAGTTGTTTGCGTGTATAGGCCACCAGCGTCAAATTTCTCATTGTTCTGCTCTATAATAGAAGATATACTTCACAAATTATTAAATTCTAGCAAATCAATAGTTTTATGCGGTGATTTTAATATTGATATTCTTACCAACTCAACTGAAAAAAATAATTTTGTTGCTTTGCTTAAATCATATAACTTAGATTTGTTGTTTAATGAGCCAACACGGTCAACCGCCACTTCGTCTACTTGCATAGATAATATAGTAAGTAATTGTAGTATATTAGGTAAATCAATTATAAGTGGTGTCCGTTCTGATCATATGGCTCAGGTTGTTGAATTGCCCTACAAATTGAAAATTTCTAAGGTAATTAAAGAAATTAGACCTACTACAAAGGTAAGACTGAATAATTTTAAAAATAATTTGGAAGAGAAACTAAATAGTGAGATTTATAGTAGTAATGACCCCAATGTCTTGTATAATGGTTTATTGTCTAGTATTTGCAATGAATTTAATAAATCATGTCCTATTAAAAAAATTAAAGTAAACAGTAAACTGGAATTTAGTGATTGGGCCACTAAAGGAATTAGGAAAAGTAGGGATACGCTGTATGAACTTTATCATTTAAAATCAAGCACTAGTGATGAGAACTTCCATAGCCACGTTAGAAATTTTTCAAAAATGTTTAAATTAGTGTGTATTCGAGCAAAATCGATATACTTAAGTAATAAAATAGGTAAAGCATCTAATAAAATCAAGACAGTCTGGAATGTTATTAATACGGAAACTGGTAAAATGAAAAATAAAAACGGACAGCCTTCGTTAAAAATTAATGATAAAATTGTATCAGATAAGTTAGAAGTAGCCACTGCGTTTGAACATTTTTTCTCAAGCATACCAGGGGTAACTACTCAAAGTCTCAACTCGTGTCCCGACATGGCTGAGGCTTTACTTGAACAACATATTCACGAATCATTCCCCAGTTTTAAATTTAGTTACGTTACTGCTAGTGATATCTTAAAATCATTTAATTCTCTTAATCTGAAATGCACCGAAGACTTATGGGGATTATCAGTAACGATTTTAAAATCAATAATAACAGTAATTGCACCTTTAATGTCGGATATTTTTAATGAATGCATTGATCAGGGTTCTTTTCCAGATTTAATGAAGTTAAGTAAAGTAGTGCCAATTTTCAAGTCCGGGTGTAAAGATAATCCTTCTGATTATAGACCAGTATCCGTACTTCCAGCACTTAGTAAAATCTTTGAAAAACTATTGCTTAATCAAATGTTAGGCCACTTTAATAAACATAAGATACTACATAGTCATCAGTTTGGTTTCACGAAGGGGAGATCTACTTCAGATGCGGCTGCAAAATTATTGAAACACATATATGAAGCTTGGGAAAATTCACAAGATGCAATTGGCATTTTTTGTGATCTATCCAAGGCCTTTGACTGCGTTGACCACCGTACTCTGCTCCTTAAGCTAAAATATTATGGTATTCGTGAGGCGGCTCATGATCTTGTTCTATCTTATTTAAGTAATCGCCAACAAAAGGTAGGAATTTGTGATACAACATCGAAGGGATCTTTAGTTAAAATGGGGGTACCCCAGGGTTCAATACTAGGTCCATTTCTATTTCTAGTGTATATTAATGATTTACCATCTGTTGTAAACGGTCTCTCAGATATAGTCTTGTTCGCTGACGATACTTCATTTATTTTCAAAGTAGATAGAAAAGACAAAGAACTTATTAAAGTAAATGATACCATGTCAATAGTCTCAAAATGGTTTGCTGTAAATAATTTGTTATTAAATTCTAGGAAAACTAAATGTTTAAGATTCTCCCTTCCAAATGTAGTGCAAGTAGACAGTCAGGTATTAGTAGATGGCATCAGTTTGGAATTAGTTAGTAAAACAGTATTTTTGGGTATCACATTGGATAATAAATTGCAATGGGGTCCTCAGATAGAATCATTAGCTGGTAAATTAAGTTCTGCTGCATTTGCTGTTAGGAAAATCAAACAATTGACGAATGTCGAGACGGCCAAATTAGTTTATTTTGCATACTTCCATAGCTTTTTATCTTACGGCGTATTACTTTGGGGATCTGCAGCAGATATTGAGACTATTTTTATATTACAAAAAAGAGCAATTCGTGCAATTTATAGTATGGGTGCTCGTGAATCATTAAAGGAATTATTTAAGGAAATAAACGTTATGACCGTACCATCACTTTATATCTATGAAAATATAATGTACATACGTAAAAACAAAGAAATGTATAAAACAAAAATGGAGACTCATAATATCAATACAAGACAAAAAGAGAAATTAGTTGTTCCGTATTTTAGACTAGCTAAAGTTCGTAAGTCATTTCTTGGCAATAGTGTGCGCTGTTATAACAAAATACCACTTGCGGTGACCAAGATGACTGATTTTAAATTTAAATCACATATAAAAAAAGTTCTGAAAGAAAGAGCTTATTATAAAGTAGCCGATTATATTGAAGATAAAGATGTCTGGAAGTAGGTAGCTGCACTCTGCACAAGTGCACCTTGCTCATACTTATACAAAAGCCAGTAGGTCAATAATTGTGTGTTTTGTATTTTTAAGGTTATTATTTTTTATTTATTTTCTTGTTCTTTTTTCGTCTGTATCTATGCTTAGGTATATCTTTTTTATTTTTTATTAAGTATTTGGAAAAAAAAAAAGCCAAACATAGTCAGATTGTCCAAAAAATATATAAAAAATGTAACCTTGCTGAGTTTCTTGCCGGATTCTTCTCAGTTGAAGGCCGAGTTCCGAACCGGTGGTAACTTCAGTAAATTTGACCTTCATAAGTGCCCTTCTGGGGCCTAAATTGAATAAATGGCTTTGACTTTGACTTTGACTTTGACTTTGATTGTGATGTTTTTTTTCGGTCGGTCGAATTTCTATTTTTCTAATTGACTGGGTGACGTGAAACTAGCCACGGTTTTACAGTTTCACTCGTTATTTACTAATATATTAAAACTGACTTAAATACTTAACTAATTATAATTGCGATAAGAAGTATGTCTGTTTGTATGAAATTTTAAAAGTCGACTGGAAAAGTACCTTACAGAATACCGCAGCCGAATAACTGAATGTTGTGTTCCTTCGCGTGAGTTGAAGTTGAAGTTGTTGAACTTGGTTGCCAGAACTATTCGGGGAGGGGAAGGGTCGGCAACGTGAGTGATGCCCGTGTGTTACAAGCGTCCATATGGCTACGGCAACCGCTTACCACTAGGCGGGCCATATGCTTGTTGCTGACTTAGCAGCTAATTTTCCTGGTGATTAAGGTTTATCAAACTTTGCTAACGCCTGTATAGAACGAGATCAAAACTCTGATCAAGTCTCAAGAATAAATCGTATTAAGCGAAAATAAACCGTTTATTATTGCTGAAGGTTCCATATTTAATTGTTTTAAGTCGGCCCTCTGTGGCCGGCGCAACTTCAACGCAAGCATAGTCTAAAAGCTTGTTGTTTCATCCAACGTAATGTTTGACGGCGAAAAAAGAGAGACAGCATCAGAGCCGTCGGTTATCAGTCGGTAAATTCCGCTGATCACTCGCGGCCGCTTCGCTAGGTCGTCATTCATGATTTCGCATTCATAAAACATGTTCCAGGAGTATACGTCTTGTGAAAAAATCTTACAAGTTTGTGAAAAAAAAGTTAGTTATTTAGAATCTCCAATACATTTGCAAGCCTGGTATCTATATAAATGTTTTTTTACTTTTACAATTTATAGGTACATTAGATATGGCCAAAGTTCAGGCAAAAACGCTGTTTTTCGGAGGCTTTGACTGAATTTTTTTACATTTTTTTTAAATTTCGCCTAGATACACGGCTAGATATAGTGCACAAGATACTAATTTGTTCAAAACATCTAACGAAAAATGTTTAACAACGCCATAATAAGTACAGAGGTTTTGTATGAAAAGTATGATGAATTGAGTCCACCTAATCTCGAATCTAAACTTGGCTTGAACATGTAGTACAGAGGAGTCACAAATCTCTCTCCACTCTATCACAAAATGAAATCTAAATTCAGCGTTAAATAGTGAGTTGATCCACCAACTTGAGGAACTTTACAAAATTCTCGATGGTTCTCGTTGACTCGTTCAAGTCTGAAGAGTTAAGAATGTTCTACAGATGTCGGGCTCTCAAGTTCTTTAGCTCGCATAGTTGTGCGTTGAAATATTCATACTGCCTTTAGGCTTTGTAAACGGCTGAGGATTTGTACGATAATTGGGATATTTCGAATAGACAAAGCTTTACGAAACGAAGATAGGAAGTAAGGAATAGCTGAAGTTAGGGCTTTCACTATTTTCCATCAAATTTATAATAAAAATACGAAAAAAAATGACTTTCCGCCCCGCATTTCAACCATACAGTAGTACCCAACTGATATGGCGCGTCGTGAATCTTCGTTCGCACAGAAAAGAAAGTATGGCCCCGAAGATTAACGAAAGAATGCTTAAAACTTACAATCAACCTTAGATCACTACTATAATGTTTATAATATACTGCAGCTGTTAGTTCCGTCTCACTCGCAAGTCACGCCCCTCCGCACGGCGCGCGCTAACATGGCGGCAGCTGCCGAATACTAGCGTTTCCCGCGATATGAAAATGTATCTTCTGCGCAGGTACATCGGTAAGCCATATCAGTTGGGTACTACTGTACCCCCTTTTTTACCCTCTATGGCTTGAAATTTGAAAAACCCTTCTTTAGGGAATAAATACCTACATTATTTACAGACCTTTGTGTACCATTTTAGGGTTCTAGACTGCAAACAATATTAACACTTCATATAATCATAAAAATTAAATGTACGTATGTTTTTTTTAACCAAACATGGTTATGAATGCTTGCATTAAATTCTACAATCAGACCGACTATAAACCCATAATAATCATTTTCTATGCTATAAGACATAGAAATATTGTATACACTACTGAGACCCTACTCAGAATATCGATACACGAAAGTCCGTTAATTTTACGTGTAACTGATAACAATAACAAAACTGATGACTTTTGCTGCAATTCATAGTCAAAACATACTCAGATTGTCCAAAAAATATTAAAAAAAAATGTAACCTTACTGAGTTTCATGCCGGATTCTTCTCAGTTGAAGGCCGAGTACCGAACCAGTGGTAACTTCAGTAAATGTGACCTTCATAAGTGCCCTTCTGGGGCCTAAATTGAATAAATGGCTTTGACTTTGACTTTGAATTCTATTCGTTAGTAATTCAAAACGACTAACTATCGTGTATCTATCTGGTTTAGCATTAGAGGATCTACGAATATCTTAGATGCGTGGGTAGCGCTATCGTACAAACAACGTTTCAATAAGGATATTCAGAGCAATGCAAGCAATCCAAATCAAACATTCTTCGGTCTACGCCGGATTTCGAACGGGCGTACATGAGTAAACAGTCCGCGAAAGCAAATACATGCTGTATTTAATAGGATTTATAGAATTTCGCTATTGATTATAGATTATACCTAAAACTGAGGCGTGAATTAACAATTTCAGATAACCTACAAAAATTGTTCTAATTTAAAATTAAAAGCCAGATACAGCTTATCTGAACATTGAAAAATCGGCCCTTAGTATAGGTATAATATTTATCATCATCATCATCATCATCATCATCAAGGCCTTGATGATCATTGACTTCCACTTCGAACGGTTTTGGGCCGCTTGCATCCAGCGGCGCCCAGCGACTCTGACCGGTCGATCCACCTGGTGGGAAGCAAATATCTATAAACAAATAAATAAAATTCAAGTGTCGCTTTATAATGTCAAAATAACAGCATTTTATACCTTGCATACGGAACGTACCAAAAAAACAATGGTTAGGTATTACCTAACAGGCATAGAACAAAACGCACTTAGGCACAGATTAAAGACGTACTTAGGCACCACAACACCAACTCCAACACAACTAGAGATGCGACAGATTACCTACTCGATACATGTAATACCGGATACCTGTACCTAGCCAGCATGGTAGCGAATCGAAATCGCAACGTGATGGAATTAGAGTGAGCACGGTGTCCGCACGGATTCCCGCGGGAAACGGTTGGCGTGGCGGCGCGGCGCGTGGGGTGCAGCGGTAGGGGTGTCACTGTTGGCTTAGGAAAATAGTTTTAAAATGGTGGTTTTGACTGATGTGTGTACAGGTGAATCAAAGATGTCAGTAGTAAATTCGCACGTTTAAATCTCAGTTACACTAACAAGGGATCGACCAAACTTTATTGACCCCTAAATTACCTTCATGTAAATGATCTATACAACGGTATTCATTAGTATACTAAAGAACCAATATACACATACAATATTTTAAGGTGAAAACAGCTTTGTAATGAAAATACCTTAAAAGATGCATGTTTTTTTTAAAACCTGCACAAAATGTAGTTAGGTGGTTTTTAACGATTTTAGCTAAATTAAATGATACAAGTCATGGAGGATGATCCTGAAAGTGATACTGAGCAAAGTAATTTGTGGAATATATTATACTTTGAACCCAGTATATTTCTTTGAACTATTGATATCAAACATAATTCTATCAACTTACCAGGTACAAACCTACCTACTTTTTCGCACAAATTTTATCAATCCTTGAAGTTCTTTATTCTGACGTTGTATACCTACTATGTCAATACAAAGGTGAAATTTCGTTCAAAGGTAAAGAACTTTAATATATCCGGCGCTTGCAATACGCCTCGGGGTCCTTTCACATAGGTTCGTATCATCCAATATTTGTCGATCAAACTGTGGCAGCCCTATTGAAGGGACGGCCGGCGATTGGTTTACTATTTACCCACTACACGGGTGTGATTGCAGTTAGAATTGAAGTGTCTGCTGTAAAAGTGGTTTTCCGATACCTATTCGATTCTGTACTGTATGTATGTAGGTATCATATACGATGATGTGAGATTGGTGAATAAGTTATATTGGGTATTTTGAAGTGTCAATTAATTGTGCGCAGTTTTCTAGGCGATGGTTATTTGGGTAGGCAGGATATTTATTTTAACAACGAAGTAGATTTTACAACAAACGTAAATTATTGCAAATAAAAAAAAAAGCAAGATGCTTTTTTAAAATCTAAGTTGGTATTTGTACTCACAAACTCTACAATCTACAAAATATGTGGTACTTAAATCGGTTCCGTACCCGAAGGGTGCCAAACGGGACCCTATTACTTAGATTCCGCTGTCCGTCCATCCGTCCGTCCGTTTGTCAGTGGGCTGTATCTCATGAACGGTAATAGGTAGACAGCTGAAATTTTCAGAGAATGTGTATTTCTATTACCGCTATAAAACAAATAAAAATTAAATTAAATTAAAAATTAAAGGAGGAATACAAGAAACATATTTTTTGGCGTTTTTTTTTCATAGCAAAGTTAAGTTACTTAATATTGTACGGAACCCTCCGTGTGCGAGTCCGACTCGCACTTGGCCGGTTTTTTCTTTTCAGTAAAGTTAGAATAAGATGACTGTTAATGTATGTTTAATAAATAGCTATATAATGGGACAGTTCAAGAGATAAGATATAAAGCGGAATTGCCACTCTAGTTAATAAATAATCGAATCTGAACATTCTGACTGTAATTACAAAATCATATCAGACAACCAAATTCAATCCGGTAATTCCACCTTCACACCAAACCTATACGGATTGAGCCGCAAGCCACGCGCCCCTGTCAATACGCGTCTGCGTTATCCGCCCGCAGGCTGTAATCAATCAGGGGCATCCAGGGGCGGCGGCGGCATATCCTTCTGCGTCCGCGGATTACTGCCCCGGCCGTGACGCACCCACATGCTGTACATTTTGTTGATCCTTCTTATTAAGAGGGGTGTCCTTGGAATTTATTGGTTTGGGAAGATCTGTAGATTCACCTTTACGACAAGACGCGCTATATAAAAAAAAAACAATGTTACGAACAGTTAAGCCATAGAGATACAATATTAATAGAGCGACTGTACTAGAGTAAGTACACACGGCTACACATCAAGCTATACATTTCCAGTGTAAGCTGATCTCGCATTGTATAGGATTTCCGTGCAATGAAGTACTATTATTTATTCTATGAACTGCGCGTTCATAGTTTGAACGACTAAATACTTTTTTCCAAACTGTAATCCATCTCTTCTTGATTTGATACTTGTGACTTCTCTTGAACATGTTGCTAAGCATGGTCAATGCGCAGCAGATGCCTTTTCTTGTCACGATCTCATTTATCTATCCTATAAAATACGTCCTCCTAAGCATAAATCAAGAGTCTTAATGTTGCGCAATTTTAGTGGCATAGATTTGGATCAACTTCACAATGATGCTCAGAAGATGGATTGGGAAATCATTCAGAATGCAGCGACGGTTGATGAACAAGTTGAAATTTTTAATTATTTGTTATTACAGTTGTTTGATGTTCATGCGCCGATTCGACCAGTTAGAGTAAAGCATCTTCCTGCTCCCTGGCTCACAGAGGAAATTAAATCTTTACAATCCAAGAAAAACATTGCTAAATCTAAATTTAAAATAAACCCTGACAAACATCGAGAGAAGTACAGACAGACACGGAATCACTGTAATATGGTGTGTAGAGATGCACAACGACGCCATATTCATAAATCAGTAGATAACGGTGATCCAGCTAAAGTCTGGAAATTCCTAAGATCATTGGGAGTTGGAAAATCTAAAAATGATTCTATTCCTACAAATTTAAACCTAGATCATCTAAATATACACTTTTCTTCGTCAGCTAGTTTCGATACTGCTACGAAAACTAATACACTAAACCATCTGTTCTTATCACAAGCTCCCAATTGTCCTTCTTTTTCTTTTACTCAATTTACTGATTGTGATGTTAAGAGGCACATTCTCTCTATAACTTCTAATGCTGTAGGCTGTGACAATATCAGTCGCAAAATGATCCTTCCCCTTTTAGACTTTCTTTTACCTATAATTACTTATATCCTTAACTATTCCATTATTTCAGGTTCCTTCCCTTCACTTTGGAAAGAAGCTGAAATTATTCCCCTTCCCAAAAAAACGAATCCTCTCTCTTTCTCGGACTATCGACCTATTTCCATACTGCCTTTTCTTTCATAAGTCTTGGAACGACTGGTAAATCATCAATTAAGTAGTTATGTCTCTAGAAACAATCTTTTAAACCCTTTCCAGTCTGGTTTTCGTCAGGACATAGCACAGTAACAGCTTTAGTCAATATAACTGATGATATTCGATCTGGAATGGAGAAGCAAGAGCTCACTATATTGACTTTACTTGATTTTAGTAATGCCTTTAACACTGTAGACTTTGATATTCTTCTCGCTATCCTGTGCTCTCTTAACATATCTCCAACAGTCGTTGAGTGGTTTCGTTCTTACTTGTACGGGCGTCAGCAGCGCATACGCATTGATGATTCATTATCTTCATGGTGTAAAACTACTGCTGGGGTACCTCAAGGTGGCGTCCTATCTCCACTTCTATTTTCATTATTTATTTCATCTATTACTAAAAACATATCTTCTCTCTATCACCTTTATGCAGATGATCTCCAAATTTACAGACATTTTTCTTTTAATTCTCTACCTAGTGCCATATTGTCAACAAATAACGACCTAAATTATATATCTGACTGGAGCAGACGTTATGGCCTTGTTGTTAACCCAGCAAAAACTAAAGTGATTATTATAGGCAGTAAATATTATATTTCAAGATTAAATCTTGACCAGCTGCCTCCAGTTACATTCGATGGAGTTAATATTCCTTATAGCGATGTTGTTAAGAATCTTGGTATTCTCTTGGACTCCACCTTATCTTGGGCACCGCAAATTGCGGAGGTCAGTAGGAGAATGTTTGCTACGGCTGGGTCGATCAGACGTCTACGTAATTTCCTTCCCATCGACACTAGAATTGCGCTTGTTAAATCATTACTTATCCCAATTCTTGATTATGCAGATGTCAGCTATCTTGACCTCACTGAAGACCAATTAAACAAACTTGAGCGACTTCAAAATTTATGTATAAGGTTTATATTTGGTTTACGCAAATATGACCACATTTCACAATTTCGTCACCAGCTCAAGTGGCTTCCTATTCGCCTTCGCCGGAATGCACATATCCTTGCCCTTCTATATACTATTCTATTCAATCCATTTGCTCCTGCTTATCTCAAGGAACGTTTCGTGTTCTATAGTTCTCAACTACATCTTCTTCGCAGTTCCCTTGAGCTTCTTTTGAAAATCCCCTTACATACTTCCTGCTTCGTATCGCAGTCTTTTTCTGTGGAAGCTGTCCGGCTGTGGAACGCTCTTCCTTTAAATATCAGGCAAGCACAAACAGTGGATCCTTTTAAGTCGCTTGTTTTCTCACACTTTCTTACCCTTTAAACTAAACTTTTTCCTTTTTTTTTTTTTTTTTTTGTATCCCAATAATGTTGCTACTGTTCCATTTCAGTCTAAGTAGATATTTTTTTATTAAATTTTTCTCTATTTATATTTTGTCATATATATTTTATATTTTAGTTTATCTTATATAAGTTATGTAAGTATTAGGTTTTTGAACAGTATTTAAGTAGTTTACGTATGTAGGTATTTGATATACTGCACCACCTATTTTAATTCTTTCCTATTGCCCTAGGTTGCCTGGAAGAAATCGCTTTAGCGATAAGGCCGCCTGAATTGTTCGCACTTTTGTTTTTTATTTGTTATTTTTGTACTCTATTTTTGTAATCGTGTGAATAATAAAGAATTTTTGTATTGTATTGTATTGTACTTATAATGAATGCCAACTTTTACTTAGAACAAATAATAAGGAACTCATATCGATATTTTGTCAGTAAATAAACGAAAAGGTTGTTAACGCTATCACTCTATGAATATTCTCACTCAACGAGTTAAACAGACATAAATTATAGATCTGTTTGTAACGTCTGCGATGGAATTTTGGTGAGTTGCTGTGTGAGTTCTTATCATAAAGTCACAAATAATTATATAATGAGACATAAGATCATACAATTATTAAAAGCACGTACAGTATTTTTCAGCATGAAGTCGAGTAACGGTATAAAGCAAAAAATTCATAAAAGAAAAATATTTCAATACAGTATTTTTTTTCTTTTTACCTTTACACATTATGGCCTTTGCATTATTATTATACAAAATGGTACAGACAGTCATTCAAAGTTAGCGCCACTGTCGCCCTACTGTTGCGCCACTCGAGGGCAACCCTTTCAAACGTTTCTGTTAGGGTTCCTTTGAATCGTGAACCTTGTATTCCGTTGTACAATGAAATCTTGATGGAGAATCTGTGAAGATGGTAGTTATTATTGTACCTACTAGATGCAGCCATAAAATATTTATTACTGGGATAGGATTGTGAAAATCTGTTTAAAAGTTCAAGCCTGGAAACTTATGGCGCCCAATCATTAATTTGTCGACCTTCAAACAAATGTTTTCCGAAAATATTTAAGGTCTTAGAATCTTCTAAAACCCAGGTTTTAAGATAGCCCCAGCTCTTTTTGTCATATGTCATTAGAAAGTGACGGATATATTTAAAACCTGAGATTTACTAAACTTGACTTAAACCTTCTTTTGTAATAAGGGCATTAGGTTTTAACCAGAACCATACATTAAAACGAAGAAATGTAAGTAAATTAATTGAATCCATTTTACATGTACCTAAATCTTTTATGATGGATTTGAAGCATTTACCTTATAAATAATTATATAATTTTAAAGGCGATGATAGCTCAGTGGTAGTGACGTCGGATACCGAGACGAAGGTCCCGGGTTCGAATCCTACAGTGAGCTTGAGCTTTCGGTGAAGGAAAACATCGTGAGGAAACCATAGCACGGTGGTAGGGTACTTTGTAGTACCCGCCTGGCTGGCTACCACCCTCAAGTTGAGAATCTGTCGCCAAGCACCTTTCGGTGTGTTCCGACAGCTGCATTTGAGAGCCAGTTCCTTCTAGGCTTTGTATGCTTACCACCTTCGGCCGCATCATCACTTACCATGGTGAGATTGCGGTCAAACACAGGCCCATAAACAGTAAAAAAAAAAAAAAAAATACTGCACGTACGGAATCACTGCTCAAATAGTGAATATAACCCGCTCTTGCCGGATTATTAAATTTTAAAGTGGTGTTAGAATAAAAAAGGTACACGGTTCGCCGTCAGCGGCGCACAATGCACGGATCTCATTCCGTAATGCTTTTTTCTCTTTTCGACTGCAAAAATGTATGTGAGGTAATGATGATTCGTTATTTTTTGTGTTTTCTGTCTACCGAGCGAAAAATTACATTTTACATCAAATAAAAAATGTATATTTTCATTGTGCGTGTCTGAAAAGTCTGGTTATAAAATAATATTTCACGCGTTTTTTTGGTAGATATTAGTTAAAATCATGCAGTAGTGATAAAGAAAAAACCTTTGTAAAATTCAATGCATCGGTTTAATTTTTATATTTTTTTTAACAAAGACTTATATAACGTAGAAGTTATCTATATTAGGTACCTACCCTTGAAATGTTGTATATTATGTTAATAATCTGTCTTTGATGAAGCGAGTTTATTTGTATATTTAAGTTCAACAAGGTTCTTTATTGGTTGTAATGTAAACTAATTAAAAATTCAAATTATTCGGAAATTCGGAGGTTGTGGTCAAAACTATCCAAAAAAACAGTTACGTAGGCCTGGCTGGCTACCACCCTCATGTTGAAAATCTGTCGCCAAACACCTTTCGGAGTGTTCCGATAGCTGCACTTGAGAGCCAGTTCCTTCTAGGCTTTGTGTGCTTACCACCTTCGGCCGCATCATCACTTACCATGGTGAGATTGCGGTCAAACACAGGCCTATAAAAAGTAAAAAAAAAAAAAAACGTACCCTTACCATACGTACCTTACCTTACGTTACCTTTTTCTCTAATATATAGTGAGTCCACACCCAACCCCCATAACGTATGGTAGCAAGCAAGCCCATAGAGCACAACCCCCTGTTAGAATGAAGCGTGCGTTATTTATGGTGTAGTCTCACGCTATGTGACACCTCGTAAACTTGTATTGTTACCGTTTCATGTTTTATGGGTATTTTCTGGCGTAAAAGAATCGTTATTAATTATTTAGGCTGGGTGGAAATTATGGTAACACTTAAATATATTAGTATAACTGTTATGTAATTTTTCAGAGGTGTTTTGCTTTACAAAGGCGATGTATTATCAACAAAGTGATACCTATGTGAGAATACTTTTCTAATGGGCGCGTCTATAAAATTACCCAAATTGCTATCTTAGATGTTTCTTGAAATAAAAATCTTGAAAAAGATTATTTTCAGTAGCGTTTGATACCCTCCTAGTGCCTAGTACAGTATTACCCAACTGATATGGCGCGTCGTGAATCTTCGTTCGCACAGAAAAGAAAGTATGGCCCCGAAGATTAACGAAAGAATGCTTAAAACTTACAATCAACCTTAGATCACTACTATAAGGTTCATAATACACTGCAGCTGTTAGTTCCGTCTCACTCGCAAGTCACGCCCCTCCGCACGGCGCGAACTAACATGGTGGCAGCTGCCGACCAATAGCATGTCCCGCGCTTTGAAAATGTATCTTCTGCGCAGGTACATCGGTAAGCCATATTAGTTGGGTACTACTGTACCCCCATAGTAAATCTTCTCATCCAATAATTAATTCACAACGCACTATCCCTCAGACACTAGACTTACAAACAAAACTGCATCATGACAAAAATAATTAATTGCGCATCCAATTTTAATCCACACTTGCGCGTTCTCAAGCGGGATTACCGGCGCACGCGTTCTGCGCTTGATAATCCCGGGATCCCGGGACTCCGGGTATGCGCGCGGCACTTGTTTACACTGCATATTGAATGGTGGGAAATATCCCACCTGGCATTGTTTGGGTTGTGACGATTTGTGATTAGTTTCATAGTTAGGATGCATTATTAGTTGGGGATTACGACGTAACGCGCAGGATTTTCTGTTTATTTTGATTAATCTTTGTCTAGGATAGAACTAATATTGTTTCGATGCCCTCTGTAACCATATCTAAACACAACATAGTATATGTAAATAAGTTGCTCGGTTGTATATCATGAATAGACTTGCTTTGATTCTTAATTCTGTGAGAATTGAAATCGTTTTGCTAACCAAATGTCCATCGTAGTCTTATCATCATGCATCTCAAGATTGATGTTCCTGGTTAGAGTAAAGGCAGCGTCAAAACCTTTCACTTTTGTACCGTGTCACATTACGCAATTCACAGATTTCATACAAACTTTCAAGAGAATGTGAATATAAGGTCCTAATAAATTAGTGAATTTCCTCTTGAGGGATGAATGTACATGAGGAAATGAATGGGGTCATTTGTAATCAAAAAATAATATTAGAAAAATAATCAGTGGGAAAAAAAATCCAAATAGCCGCCATGTCTGTGTCTATGCAAGTCAAAGAAGCCGCGTGGCTTTTTTTCCTCGGATTATTTTTGTATTATTATTTTTTGATTACTATACATTCATCACTCAAGAGGAAATACCCTAATTTATTAGGACCTTATGTATGTTTATTAAAGGTAACTCTAAAAGTCAACTTTTGATGTTGGCTAAATTCAATATTAATTGAACTCTCTCCAGTCTCTTTTACCTTTTATTTTGTTTGAGTATCTTCTACATTCAAACACAACTCAACAAATAGCACCAAAACAACATTAACCAACGTATATTTCATTGATTTGCTTCGCTTATCGCTCGATCGCTGAGCAACGCGTCGCGTACGCAGCGTGACTCGCATCCGGCCGCGTCGCCGCTTATCGCGCACTTCCTACGCTTCCGAGTTCCGACAGATCCCCTAGTAGAGGCGGAGCCGAGCGATATACCTAGTCTTACAAATAGCTATCGGTGATAATGATAAATAATCCCGTCCTCTGCGGGATATTCTGTGTTAACATGTTACAACACTAGTAGATTTTAATACATAACAATTTTATGAATAAAACATGTTTCATATTTTATTTTATTTAAATCTCGTAGGAGAATATAAGTTTAAAACTATAGTACAAATAAATCAAAATTATAATATAATAAATATCGTTTTATCTGTAAAATTATAATTAAGTATTAATTATAATTTTATAGATAAAACAATTATAAATGAACGTATCAATTTAATGAACTGTGCGTAAATAGAATCTAAATTAGGTATTTAGAAGTGAATTATCCTCGTCGACACACTAAAGAAGAGCGTTGTTATGCTTATAAAATACGATGATGAAATCTGTATTACGAAATATCAATATAACCACAGAGATAATAACATACATCGTACAAATATAAAGTTTTAAGGAAAATGTATACCATATTGAATTTGGTTTGAAATTTCGGCAATCGGTCATAAGCATCGGTGGTTCAGTGGTAGAATGCTCGCCTGCCACGCGGGCGGCCCGGGTTCGATTCCCGGCCGATGCATCCTTTTTTATTTTCATGAGTGAGAATTATTTTATACTTTTTTTACTTAGATTTTATTAAATTTATTTTTATTTATTCATTAAAAATCCCATATTATTTTAATTAAACGCCTTACATTTCCAGATAGCAATAGCACAAAAAATTGCAGAAATCCGAATCGATTTAAATTGGATTACATTTATCAAATTGAAATAAGGACTATTATTGAGTGGCGTCCCTCTCAGGTTATTGTAAAGCCCCTTACACACGGGTAATAGATTGTGCGGTAAACCGGCAAGGCGGGCGTCGTAAGTGGCGTTTAATTAAAAATATGTCAGACTACCCCTTACTTACTGGGGATTTGGGATGAGGTTTTTATGGAGATTGTGGGTTTAAAGAGAACATGGTTCGAACGTCAGTTCATGATGCATGTCCTGTCAGACTGACATACAAATAGAGTCTTAGCCATTTATGCAATTTAGGTCCCAGAAGGGCATTTATAAAGCTAGCTTTGTTTAGTTATAAATGACATCGCATACTGTTAAAAGGTAGTGATTTAGAAATTCACAATGTGCTTGGGTTTTCGGTGAAAGAAAATCTAAATAAAACCGTGAGGAAACCGTAGGTGGTAGAGTACATTGTAATGTATGTAAGGCTTCCATCGATCATCAAGTTATAGCTTACTGCAACAAAAATGTCTTTGCAAGATGGAATATAATGACAAAAAAAATCTGTCTCTCTGGGTGTATGTGCTACTAGAACGCCGTGGTTTTCCCAAAAGAGTACCTACAGCATGGGGTTCTTCAAGAAGGGTGTGAAGAGGTTTCTTCAGGGTCGGCAACGCGCGAGTGATACTCCTGGTGTTGCAAGCGTCCATAGGCTACGGTAACCGCTTACCATCAGGTGAGCCGTATGCTTGTTTGCCACCTTAGTGGTATAAAAAAAAAGGAAGAAAGAAAAAGAAAGAAAAATATTTATTTATTAATTTTACTACACTAGCTTTCCGTCTCCTGTACCACCATATAAGGGGAGCACAGACGACAGACCGCAACGCGCCGAACCTAGTCGCGTCTGAGAAAATAGAACCTATACAATTCTAATTCTTACGCACACGATGCGCATTAAGTCCGGCGCACAATCCTTAGTTTTAACACAGACTTTTTGTGTGCCCTAGACCAAAATCCGTCGTCTGCGCTGCGCCTTAACCTGTCTGCAAAAATTTACCTCTATTATAGACTGCGAAATGAGCTATGCGTTAATATATCAGTAAGTCAGTTTATCTTTCTTTATACAGCTATTTAGAACCCTATCCATTTTTTTCAATACGACTAAATCGGTAAACAAGCATACTTGTTAATTTTGCCATATGGACGCCTGCAACACACCAGCTCTGGTGACCTTACTCACGCGCAGGAACACAACATAAAGTTATTTGGCTGTGGTATCCTGTAAGGTGGAGGTACTTCCCCAGTCGAGCTGCTCTCTGAGTGAATAAATACACGCCATGCTCTACCTCTCTTAGACTATTTTAAACTTTAGCGTTGGAAATATTTTTACCATGTAACCTTTCTAACTAATGCTCTAAAAATTATATTAGTAGTATTATATTATTATAATTGTTTAATCTAATAATAGCGGTAGTCAAAGTTTATCAGCGTGTCCGGCCACCGGAACTTGGCGCACGCCTGGCTGGGCCCGAGCAGCTTTGTTCCGCGGAACCTTACTCGATATTGTTTACTTGGCACTCTACAACAAACTCAACTAATCTAGTTTGACTAGATACGGTAGAAACCTACTAAAACTAAAGGGTATAAGTTATTAATAACTATGGTTTATGTGTATTCTTTGTCACTAGAGAAAATAAAAAAATACACGAAATGAGAAAAATATAGTTGCATATTAGAGATAGGTATAGCTCTCAAACATTGAGCTGTTATTACTACGTATAGAGAACACGCCACACATCACAACTATGTTTCGTTCTAATGAGGCCATCCGGCCACACTTGTTGTTGTAGAACGATGAACGAAACGCGTAAGCGACGTAAAAATCACGGCTTTGCGAGAAAAAACCTCCTAAAAGCGTTCTGATAGCGCTACGTGTTTCTACTCTGCTTAGACGACTAATTATTGTTTCAGCGCTAAAGAGAACTTGATTTAAGGCGGCCCTCTGTGGCCGGCGCAACTTCAACGCAAGCATAGTCTAAAAGCTTGTTGTTTCATCCAACGTAATGTTTGACTGCGAAAAAAGAGAGACAGCATCAGAGCCGTCGGTTATCAGTCGGTAAATTCCGCTGATCACTCGCGGCCGCTTCGCTAGGTCGTCATTCATGATTTCGCATTCATAAAACTTGTTCCAGGAGTATACTTCTTGTGAAAAAATCTTACAAGTTTGTGAAAAAAAAGTTAGTTATTTAGAATCTCCAATACATTTGCAAGCCTGGTATCTAAATGTTTTCTTTAGTTTTACAATTAATAGGTACATTAGATATGGCCAAAGTTCAGGCAAAAACGCTGTTCTTCGGAGGCTTTGACTGAATTTGCTTCACACTTTTTTTAAATTACGCCAAGATACACGGCTAGATATAGTGCACAAGATACTAATTTGTTCAAAACATCTAATGAAAAATGTTTAACAACGCCATAATAAGTATTTGTATGAAAAGTAATGAGGTTTTGTATGAAAAGTATGACGAATTGAGTCCTCTTAACTCAAAAAAATAGGACTTAACCTTTTTTTATGATAACTTCTCTATACGTAATAATTATAGCTCAATGCTCTTAAAGGGCTTTTGGCCTGATGTGGTAATGGCAGGTGAAGAAGAGCCCTAAGTTGACCCCCAAACTCCTTTATTTAGAATTGGCCTTGTAAGACATTTACTCTACTACCGCTTCATGATACCTAATTCAATCATTTGCACCAATGAGCTGGATTTGTACCGCACAAAGCCAAAATTAAGAGGCTGGAGGCCTAAAAACCCACCAATAAGTGAATATGGAATGACAATGAAGATGCCTGGAGAGAAGTGGACTGGGATGATGAAGCCAAACAAGTTTGAATCAAAGAGTAATTTATACCCTTAAAGTAAGTAAGTAAACTTATACCCTTAAGGCAATGATAGTTCAGTGGTAGTGACGTCGGATACTGAGACGAAGGTCCCGGGTTCGAATCCTACAATGAGCTTGAGCTTTCGGTGAAGGAAAACATCGTGAGGAAACCATAGCACGGTGGTAGGGTACTTAATAGTACCCGCCTGGCTGGCTACCACCCTCAAGTTGAAAATCTGTCGCCAAGCACCTTTCGGTGTGTTCCGATAGTTGCACTTGAGAGCCAGTTCCTTCTAGGCTTTTTGTGCTTCGGCCACATCATCACTTACCATGGTGAGATTGCGGTCAAACACAGGCCTATAAAACAGTAAAAAAAAGTATCAGCAGATACCCATAAGATTCAGGTTAACTTTTCCAGGAGATTTGTATACTTACCATATTGTGCATTTTTCTCCTATACTGACTCATATTATGTTCTAACCCTGTATTTGTATGCCTCATAATAAGCTATATTAGCCTGTTCCAGTTGCCTACATCTGTGTAACAAGCTGGCACCAGACCAGGACCTCCCGTTGGAGTTCCAAAGCCTGAACGTTGCCTAAACTGCTGTATTATGATTATCCTTGTTATCTAACTAATCTTTCCGATATGTTAGCTTACAGCCAAAAGTGCTTATATAACATGACATTTCCAACAAAATAAATATGGTAGGTTTTATTTTTACACGACTGCCTGAAAAAGATTGTACGTTTTAAAATAAAACTTGATACTAAAATAAAGTAAGTAAAATAACTATAGTACTAACCCTAGAAATAAGGCATTTGACTCACCTATGGATATGTGTTTAGGTACTAAATAAATGAATGAATTATATTATAATGTATAAAATAAAAATAATAAGTCTGCCCTGACAAAAAACTAACAAAAAAGTAAAAAACAAGAAGCGAAAGGTCACTCTTTACTCGCTGAATAAACAGATAAATAAAATTGTCAGTCAGGACCTCTTAGATTACATACCACAGAACGGTCCCCAGTTGCCCAGACAATTATCACCAATCGAGAATCTATTAATATATCACCGTATTCGGTAGTATATCACACCACAAAACGGCAGAGAATACCTTCTATCGTCATAAAACAGTTCTATAAAAATATAGCTCAATAAAAAATAAACACTCTTATAACTCTAACACTCCATTTGTTACCAAACACCCCTACAATGGTAGCACAACAAACATTAATTTAATAGTAAAATAAAAAGGCTGTAAAACAGTTGTATAGCCGAATCATTAACCAGCATCGACATGAACAAAGCGCTGGATAACAACTTCACGATATTTAACACCACTATCTACCACTCCACGGGATCGTTACATTTTTATATTGCTATAAAGTTTAGGGGTATGACTCTACAACGGCTAGTAAGCGACTACGAGCGACCATTTCTTTATAGCTTCAAAATGTATTTCAATGCCGTATTTGGATGCTTAAATGAAAAAAAAAAATATAGTTGCTGAAAGCCATTGGATGCAAGCTGTTCAGAAAATTGCAGTAGATACTTTATTATTATAATGATGAATATTGATAAATATATTACGTTCAGCGATAAAAATATGCTGCTCGCTTGGGGTTAAAGGTGCCAATACTTTTACTGTATATTCATACTTGCAGTTTTTTTACGTCTAAGTACGTTAACAAGGATACGGCCTGCCTGGTAAGCGGCTGCCATAGGCGTACCGAAGTTGCTCATGACACCTCGTTTAAACTACAATTTTACAGCGGCATCATTTGGATATCAAAGAGAATGTATTATTTATTATATAAAAAAGTTAAACTTAATTTATTTAATTGAGGCGAAACAACCTTACATTTTGCACCATCCTGATTGAAAAATATTTTAATAGTTTAAACTCTTTTAAGCTACTAAGAAGTAAGCGGTCGGACATATGGCTTAAAACAGGCGGAGGGTTAGTAACGTCAGAAATAGTCAGAATGCAGGTCTGTAAGCATGATTGCAACCAATAAAACTACTATGAAGGGGAACAAATTGATTTGATAGCATTTTATGATGTGTTTTGGCGAGTTAATTGTCAACACAAAATGCTGGGGTGTTGTGACATTCATTGATTTTCTATTTATTGCGTTTTAATTCTCTTTTATTGTCAAGGTTGCATTCTTTGAAGGGTGTCGAAAAATTCCAAGAGTGGGATAAGGCAGAGACAATACTACGTATAGTTTTTGAGGTAGACGCCTTGCCAAAAAAGTAATACCTTATGTAGAACTCTTATATATATATCTATGAGTGACACAGTACAAACAAAATTTTGCTATGTATACGTCATATACACTTAATTGAGGTAATCTCAGTAGAGATAAGCGGACGAAGCCATTTTATAATGTTTATTGAAATCTTTCATAACAATCAGACAGTCTACCTACCTGTTGGTAAGCTATCAATCAATTGATTGTGTTTCTGACCCTCAAGCTCGTTTGAAGAACAGACTCTACAAAAAGCGCTTGATGGTTCGTACAGGAAATCAGTAAAGCTCACTCCACATCCTGCAGGTCCAATATTTCAATTAAATCGTTTATAATTTCATGTAATGTTTCAATTTTTTTTAACATAGATCGTGATTAGCATGATTGGAAAATCTTTACAAAAAAAATTCAACGGCTTTTCCTTTAAAAACCCTGATAAGAAAGGCATTATAGAATAAGGCGCATATCATTATGCATAAGTAAGAGTTGGATTTAAGGCATGGAGGTTGTCGAGCGCGCTCATTCGCCGCCCAGCGTCAGCGGCAACCGCCCGCCCTCAAGCGACGCGACTCGACTTTCAATTCAATCTCGTACGATATAATGACTATTTTTAAGTAACTTAAGTGATTTATCTTATTAATTATTAGTAGTTTTCATTGATGTTTAAAATAATTAAACTAGTGTTAATCCACTCAATAACCAAATAATAAAAACTAAAGTATCCAATAGTAATAATCATAAAAATAAGTTTTAAAAATAACGGTAAAGTTAAACAATCGACGGTAGTTAACTGTTTACAGTGCACACATGTCGATGGACTTACGACGTGTGTAATGATAAGACAATATGCACCTTATGGTATAGTGTTTGGATTTAAATTCGCGTGTGTATATGGATGATTGTTGAGGTGTTGGTAAATATTTACATCAGAGTAAGAAGCTTCGGTTGGTGAACGTGAAATTGGAACAAATACAGGTGAATATGCTAGTTGTTTATTTACTTGCTAATATATAATATACTAGAGTATATATAGAATGTAACTGATTGTTCGTAAATACTTAACCTGGTTTGTGTAACATTACTATCAAAGTTCTTTTGTTTTCTTTTTGTTAATTCATAAAAAAATATATCTTACCATACTAATACTAATATTTAAATGCATGTAAAAGAAGTCAACCGCGGTGTCAATGTCCCCGGAGTATAATAATAATAATTTATTTTTCTCCATAGTTACATTAAATAGACACAATTAATTGGCTTACAATGGTACTCATAATGCATCTTTAAGGGTCACGTCAGTATCTGTACTAGTAACATATTACTGTATTACAGACACCAGCGCCTTCCTGAAGGTATATCTAGTAGGTAGTAGACATTGTGTATATGCCAACCTTCAATTACACTTTTACAAAAATAAAGATAACCAACAAATAAAAAATAACAAGACAAGACATTATATAAGGTGTAACGGAAAGGGTATATACACCCAAAGGGGGTGAAGACTACATCAGGTACAGACTCTCTATAAAAAATTTCAGCTCAAAATACGTAACTAAAAAATTCAAACCAAATTTTTTAATTCAAGTTTTTTGAATTAAAATCATAACCAACATGTCACCGGTCAATGAGGGTCATTGTCATTTTGCGTCCCTTACTAATATTAATATAAATTTTTATCTTCCGCGATCTGTGCACCTCGTACCAAAAAAGTGGATTACTGTAATGTATATACAGTTTCCGTTACACCCTGTATAAATATGTAATCATTCTGTTGTAGTTGTAGTTCTACTGTAGAATCTTCTTCTTAGTTTGATACTGGTTTTGGATGTAGTAAAGTTTGGAAAATAGTGGATAATAAGGTATTTTTACTTTCGGACATCCTGCTATGTTACACACCACGTCACGCAAAATAATCATAAAATTTTATTGAACTATGATATATTAGTAAAATATTAACCCGTTGTTTCTCACGAGGGACGCGCGTCCTATTATAACAAATTGATGTCATTGTTATATTTTTAGTTACCAAAATAAGTATTATAAAGTTCGTGTATCTCTATATCAATTTTGATGCCGTCTCAAAAAAGATATTGCGTAAATTCTTCTTCTTTGATGTAAATGCTTTCCTTTAAAAAGCATTTTATATGTAACCAGTTACCGTTTATTTCCCTATTAACGTAAGGTTACTCAAGTGCATAGGAAGAATTGTCATGAGCTAAGCATTATAGTAAAAACGAATTCGAGAACTTAACTTTTTGATAAATAAATGTGTATTCTTTTTTTTCTTTCTAGTACAGAATAAAATGTTTTTTTTTCTTATTGTGTTGTTTTTATATCGTTTTGTATGTTAATAATTGGACTGTTTTACAAAAAACTTAAACCGACTTCAAAGTACACTAAGAAGTAATCAAGTCCTTATCTGATGACAATGGGACCAAACGGGAAGTGTACCCTTTCAAATAAAAAAAGAATTTTCCAAATCGGTTAATAAATGACGGAGTTATGAGGTAACAAACATATATAAAAAAAAAAAACTAATTCTTCGAATTGTGAATCTCCTCCTTTTTTTGAAGTCGGTTAAAAAGTTAGACATAACTAAAACAAGCAACAATGTAAGCACATACAATAGATACATGTAGGCAATGAGTCAATCGGTTGATTAGTCCGCGCGCACACGGGGCGGGCGGCGCGCGGCGGCACGCTATGAATTTTAATCACGATCCAATGTTCTGCACAGATCAAAGATTAAAACAGAAATCACATTCATACGTTTGTTTTATAGCACATAATAGATGTGTCCTATCGAGAAGTCATAGGAGAATCCCTTTAGGAGTCCCTTTATTTTAGAATTTATATGTTTCAAAGCCAAGCTCTATTGAAAACTATATAAAGTCTAGCCTAAAACTTGCCTAAGCTTGTTTACGAAATCTTAACATTTGATATGATAAAAAAGAGATTATGAGAGTAAGGCAAAATAACATTTGAAAATATCGGTATTTATTTGCGAGAACTAACGTTTCTGTTTTGTTCAGTATGCTGTGTGCGTGTAGTGAGCTATTAGCAGTAGCATTCTGTAACCCAGCGCTGGCAATGCATCGCACGCCCCGTACCTACTCTACCGACGCACTGAATTATTGCTCGAGCGCGCTGATTGCAGACAGCCTATTTTTCGTACCGTGTCACTTATTAATGCGATGATACATTTATTAAATATTAAGGCGATGATAGCTCAGTGGTAGTGACGTCGGATACCGATACGAAGATCCCGGGTTCGAATCCTACAATGAGCTTGAGCTTTCGGTGAAGGAAAACATCGTGAGGAAACCGTAGCACGGTGGTAGGGTACTTTGTAGTACCCGCCTGGCTGGCTACCACCCTCAAGTTGAAAATCTGTCGCCAAGCACCTTTCGGTGTGTTCCGATAGCTGCACTTGAGAGCCAGTTCCTTCTAGGCTTTGCGTGATTACCACCTTCGGCCGCATCATCACTTACTATGGTGAGATTGCGGTCAAAACACAGGCCTATAAACAGTAAAAAAATTAAACAAATCACCATGTCTTACAAGATATATATAAAATACTAGTTGCGGCCCGCGGTTCCACCCGCGTTTTTGAGGTATATATTGTTTTCTCGGCATAAAAAGTATCCTATGTGTTAATTCAGAACATATTCTATCTGCCAAATTTCATTACGTAATTTTCCACGTAAAACAAGTTTTTTATGAGATTGAAGGTAAAACCTTCTTACCTTATTTATTTTTCTTGATAAAATAAGGCTTACATGGTAACGTCTAAGTTTCTTAGAAGCGTTATAACGTGGAATAAATCAAATCAGGTTTTATAAAAAAAATAACCTTATCATCGGACGATGAAAAGATTATATTTTATGATATGAAAAGAAGGTTTATTGATGAGTATTATTCATTAATTCTGTGTATAATTATTATAATATATAAAATACACAATTATTTTTTCATAGGCGGCCCGGTATGCAAATATACAAGCGGCGCTTACGTATTGAATAAAACATTATGATTTCATTACTTCATCACAAAAACCGACTTCGCAAAAGTTGAAAATTACCATTATTATATATAATACACCTTATATGCAGTACTCGCCTGGCCTGCTTCATCATCCATCATCATCACCCTTAAGTTGAAAATCTGCCGCCAAGCACCTACCGGTATGTTCCGACGGTAGCACTTGAGAGCCAGTAACTTTTTGGTTTCGGCAACAAATCAAAATCAAAAAGTCATTTATTCAGTTTAGGCCCTGGTAAGGCTTGTTATTACATATAGTTGAATTTACCACCCCGGTTCGAAAAACACACACTTCAGCAACACATCGGCAATCCTCTCCCAGCAAACATTTTAAGTAATTTTTCCTAAACTTATGATAATACTACCTATATAAGTAAAAATTACGTCATTTTTATCACCGCCCGCGCCGGTTGACTGCCAGGTTGCTTATAAGCATTCAGACGTAAACCTTCCAAAAGAGTTTGAATTAAGAATATTATAAAAAACTCCAAACATTTCACAAGCCAAAGAAAGCTTTAAAGGATCCTAAACAGGGATCCATTTGGCAAATAATTCCAATTCCTGTATACAGGTTGTTGTTTTGGTCGGCGACAAGCGACCCAGGAGCGGTAGTACAAAATATATATTCCCCAAAAATGGACTTAATTTCCTTAAATACTGTAAATATGTTGAGAAATACCTTATTCAATTTGAAATAAAATTACCGCAAAGTATGGTCACTAGGCACGTGCAAAGACTAGAGCTAGGCACAAGCCGCCATCGCCCCACCCTTTTACTCCTTCGTACTCCCGTTGACTCTACATTATGTCTACACTTTAGCTTATTACATGATTTTCAAAATTTTTTATTTTTTTATTTTTATTATTAAAAAAAAAGTATTTTTTTATATTTTTTTTAACACCAGTATCATTTGTATTATCGACCCTGAGTCGCTCGTCGCTGACCAAAACAACGACCTGTATATGGACCAATATGGAGAACCCTCCCTCACTTCACAAGTCTAATTCACATACATTTTATAAATCTACACAACAAATTCCCAATTTGTACAGCTATTCCGTAGCTCGTAGCACATCGAGATCCCGTAGCCCGTAGCCCGTAGCTGATCGGCACGCGAGGCGCGTTCACACCGTAACGAGCGGCCAGTGGCTCGCTCACGTGTGAAGCGCGCTCGAATGCTTGCATTGTTATACTTAGAATATTGAATATGCAAACAGGATATGTACTAGAGGATATTACTTCGTGAGATGCAAAAAAAAGATAGATAATTAAAAGTTAGATAATTTTTAAATGTTACTAACCATATTTATGAATACTACAAAGTACCTCACTCACTACCACCGTGATAGTCCCGAGTCTTCTCAGTTTCGTCACGTTGATGAAACCTATGATAATAATTTACTGCTATTATTTTTGTTCTATCATATACTGTACAAAGGCCGTCTCATTCGTACACATTTGTTTCGTGTATCCAGTTCAATTCAATCAAATATCTCATCAACCCACTGTTACTTCTGCATTCTAACACTCAAAGAGCAATCAACAAAACCGATTGCCAATAAATGCCTACACCCAGCCGCACGTATAGAGGCACGGACGACCCGAGCGGTCAGCTTACACATTCAATGTTCGTACAGAACCCGGCGTGTAATTTAATTGCGCGGGGTTCTCACAATGCCGCGTGATTGGGCCGCGTGAGGAATTCTAAATACCTTCGTAAGTTCTGACTATCTTATTTTTTGCAAATGTTTTGAACGTGTGCATTGTATGTTGTTTGATGAGTAGCAGAGCTGACATGTTGCATAGAATTGAACAAACTAGGACAGAGGTTTTTATGTCAAAAAGTTTGACAAACAGGACGTCGTAAACTACCTGCTCGTAGTCACCGCTGCCGCCACCTATATCATAAATATTCTGCTAACTTGCAAGAGTTTTTTTTACACTCTTTTATGAAGACCCTCTTGACATGAACAACCACATGAAAATGATGATAGATAGGAGACATTGGCACCAAGACGTGTTCCAAGTTAGGTCCGTCGTCTTTATATGGGTTGAAGAGAGCATGACCTTAAAAAAAGAGTAAAAATTTTATCTGGGGGCACGGAAGTGCCCCCCGCCAAGACAGCCAAGCGAAGAGAAAGGGCACTACAAATATGTGGATTGGCCGTTTCAATACCACATGAACTATTGAATACCAAAAAAGTAATGAACAGTGAATCAATTTTTCACCTTACTCCCATGTGACGGTAGCGAAACGGCCAAGCCACATATTTTGACTATCGTGTGTAGAGTTTGTGAAGTTAGGGCTTGTAGAGTAAGTGCATGTAGAGTTATAAGCTTGGCTCTACATGAGATCTGATAACTTTTTGACAGTACGAGCCATAAGTCTTGGCGGCAACATTTTACATACAAATGTTTTTGGTGGGATATGTTGTTCTTGATTTAGAAATCGCAGTTCCGAAGATAAGAAAAATATAATAGCAACTTTAATTTTGTGACAGTAATTCTACTGTGTGGATATGAAAATAAACTAATAAGTGCGCAACGAAATGAAATTTGTTTGAGGATTTATGTATGGATGTATTGCTTTTGACATGATAGATAACATAGTAACGTGCATTTTGTGAAAATTGCAAATGCCTTTGGCAATAGGCAGATTGACGAACAGACGGTGTAGTGTACAGCGCGCACGCGGTACTCACTTACATTGCGTGCTCATGACTTTCACATCCACCATACCTTCAAATACACGCGCTCCAAAACCGCTTCTGTCTGTAGTAATAACTAGGTATCATTGCCACCCTTTGGGTATGGAACACATTATGACATTTAAACCATCTGATTTTGACACATGTTATTAAATACAAAACTCCCAAACTTCATTCTCTCGATGACATAAATGATCAATCCTCAATCGCGTCATGACAAGGCCATACGCACATCTGTTCCATACAAACCAAACACATAAACACTTTATTTGCACAAATATAAAATAACATTTGTTACGAAAGCATTAAAGTTGAAAATAAACAAACAATCAAACTTGTCAACGTTGCAAATTGTATCAGAATCGAAACCAACTTGCGGGTGAATTGCGCCAATGGAAAATATTCCTAATTTTGTGGGTTATAAGAGCGATGTGGGGTGTAGAATAAAGTTGGTGTAATTGGACAGATATGATGAATGGATGTTGTAGATGCGCAGATGTTTTTCCCGAGTCCTCCGACTGGAATATCGAAGGCCGATGATGGATGATGTATGAAATTGTTATCATTATGATATTGCTACATTTAAGCTTTTATTAATGTTCATCTGTGGCTCATATTGACGTACCATTCTGTAATTTTATTGTTTGCGACAAAGTCGCGATTATAAAATTTTTTTGTTGCATAACTTGTGTTGCATGAGTTTGATCACAATATCGTAGTAAATGATGGTGTAGATGAAGTTTGTACCACTTGCCTCCCATATGTTAGCTGGAAGGTATATCCCACTAAAAACATTTTCATGTAAAATGTTGCCAAATCCAGATCATATGGCTCGCACAGTCAAAAAGTTATCAGATCTCATGTAGAGCCAAGCTTATAACTCTACACGCCCTAACTCTACAAGCCCTAACTTCACAAACTCTACACACCTCAGTCAAAATATGTAGCTTGGCCGTTTCGCTACCGTCACATGGGCGTTAGGGGAAAAATTTATTCACGGTTAATCACTTTTCTGTATTAAATAGTTCTTGTAGTATTTTATGACAAGTCAACCCAAGGTAACTGAGTCTGATTTGTTAGGATAACTCAATGGTGGCAATTCTGTTGTAAATCGCACTAAACTAATTTTAGTCACGTCATGTCACATCTCTTTCTTACAAACATAATTGAAAAAGGATACAACGTACTTAAAGTTGTCAAATTAGTCTTTCCCGTCTTCATTTGCGGTTATTTAGACGTAACCGCGATAGATGGCGACTAAAATATTGAAAACAAGCATTTGAGTAATTTGACTGCACTACATTTCTTACATCCTTTTCTTATGTTCTTTGTTAGAAAGAGGAATAGTGAGACTAAATTAGTTTAGTTGATCAGCACCATTAGCACAAGTGGTCCCTAGTATCCTGTGATTATCTGATAAAATGACACTTTATAACTCGGCAAGGCGGGTGAAACCGCCAGCAACAGCTATTTGTAAAGTACAACCCCCAATCTAAAATACTACATTTGAATTAAGTTTTCTACAAGCACCGTAACTTTAAACATCTGCTTTTTAAGTAAGTTACCTCCTGGATTTGAGCCAAATTGAGTTACATTACGTATTTGGAATTCTTTCTCAAGAGAAATGTTTTGTAATAATGTTTTTGTATAATAATGTAATACAGTATTTTTTAGATACATTTTGTTTTTTTTTAATGATATACTTGCTGTCTCCCGCGGTTTCACCCGCGTTCCCGGGATAAAAAGTAGCCTATGCACTCGGGATTTCTGTAGCTTCCTATCAGTGAAATATTTTTAGTAGTTGAAGAGATTACTATCCACATATAAACATCTAAAATTCACACTGTAGTATTATTTTTAAGGTCTTCATCTCTTTGATATATTTTATAAATAAATGCATTTACATATTCTACTTTACGTTAGTAACTTTTAGGGATGTACCTAATGTATGCCACAACTCAGAAGTTATACTAACTATTATTGCGTGTAGCGCTACCATCCAAAAGCCTCAGGGACCGAAACTTTAATCCCGCACGCATCTTTAATTCACCCATCACCTTTCATCACCCTCCCCTTTAAATTTCGCTTAAAATATAATTTAAAACGCATACCGAATCCATATCCAAGGGACAAAACCTTTATTAAGCCGAATACTAAGGAACCACGCGACACCGAACCACCGAATCGATCTTATTATAATATAAATCGAAAATTCGGCTTGACTGACGTCCGTACATTCACGCTGGCAATTAAAAGGGGTGGACAGCGAGGGTGGATCTGTCATCCATCACGATGGATTACCCCACACACTATTATTATTAGCAGCCGCCGATAACCGGATTAATCCGGTTTTTGTTTGGCAATTTTCACCGATATACAATTTTGACGGAGCGTTGTGGTGGATTCGTTGAACTTTGCGATATTGTTGAAAAGAGTTTATTAGGGTTTGGAAATAACAAGGTAAAAAGGAGCATTTATGGTGCCACTCCATCCGTCTGTTTCAGCGATATATTTCAGCAACCGCTGATGTTATTGGTTTGAAATTTGGAACAGTTATAAAATATTGCATACCCAATCTTATTGAAAATGAAAAGTTTCATTAAATAGTTTTAGTTTCATTACAAAATGGGCCGAAATGGGAGACCGAAATTTCAAACTGGGGCCGCAACTGCTACAAGTTTAAATGGGGTATCATATGAAAGGGCTACATTCGGATATTCCGACCGGTTATATTTTTATTTTAAACTTTACTGTTGGTGCGGTCGTGGGGTGCAGTCAGTAGTAGACTTAGTTACTGTTTATAGTAAATTTGTTTGCTGCAGGAACACACCTGCCTAGCGACAGATTTTCAACATGAGTGTGGTAGCCAGCTAGACGAATCCTAATCGTAACTAATATTATAAATATGCGAAAGTGAGTTTGTTTGTTTGTATGATACGCCTTCACACCTTAACTACTCAACGGATCATCATGAAATTTGACATGCAGATAGCCTATGGTATGGAGAAGGACATAGGCTACTTTTTATCCCGGGATCGCGGGTGAAACCGCGGGGGACAACTAATAGGTACTATAAAAGTACCCTCAAACAAAGTCATTTATTCAGTTTAGGCCCTGTTAAGGCACTTATGAACGTTACATTGGTACATACAGTTGAATTTACCACCGGTTCGGAATACACTTAAACTGAGAAGACTCCGGCAAGAAACTCAGCAAGGTTTTTTTCCCTTTCATCGTGATACGGTTTCCTTAGGAAATTTCCATTCATTAATATAAGCTACTGAAATCCGCTGAGTATTGTACAATCATATGAATTTATACATACGATAAAGCTTTTATATTGTTATTTATCTGAAATGAAAGTTTTTCCCCTTTTACTTATCTCTTAACACATTTTGGTAGCATCAGGGCCATCTTCGATGTCGCATTAGACATTTGGCAAAAAACATGGCGTATATCTGACAAAATGTATACAATTTTATAGAAAGCCAAAGAATTTAAAACGTCCAGAAGGATAGTCGCCTCTATGGGAACACGAAATAAACAAGCCATAATTGACAGTATTTAAAAGTAATAAGTTTAGGTAATTAAAAGTGACGAAATCGCAATACTTACACATGGAAGGTTAGTTTTTTAGTTTTTCCTTGGTTTTTATAAGTGTTGTGACAGTATTTTAATACGCAAGTTGACATTTTTTATTTAATCAGTACAGCGAGTATGACGCGATGACAGCAGTGCGCAGCACGAACTGAGAGCGATTTGTTCAGGAGCCCCTCAAGCGGAGTGATATTAAATGTCATGCTTTAGTAAGCCGGACTATACATCTGGGTAGAGGCACGATGCCGTATCAAAATCTTTGTAGAAAGCATCGAGTGTTGAATTCAGCGCCAGTTCTCGCGCCAAAATCGCTTACAATATCAGTATCAGCCGATTCGGTAACAAAAATATTATTTTATTTGTATTCTTATCGTAACATTTGAATAATATATTCAAGCATTGTGCCAAAGATGTTTCAATATTCAATAATAAAACACAAATTGATATTCATAATACTTTTATCGCCATAATTGTCTTCAAGGTTGAAAAAAGGAATAAAATAATTTGTATTCTTCTAACGTGTTCTTGGAGTCCAATTAGGTATAATGATGGATTATTTATATGCTGTCCCTTTCTATAGCTATTCAATGAACAAAGATGGCGATACTTTAATCAGTTATTTTATTAGTTCTTTGAGAACGGAATTTGAATTTGTTTTCCTGATCAATGCAAAGAACCTATATCTGTCACTATCAAAGACGCAATACATTCATAGATTAACATTGATTGGGTAGCTATAAACTATCGGTTAGTAGGTATTACCTTGGAGCCTACTGGTACTATATTTTTAGGGTTCCGTACCCAAAGGATACCAAACAGGACCCTATTCATAAGACTCCGCTGTCCGTCCGTCTGTTTGTCAGTGGGTTCTATCACATGAACCGTAATAGGTAAACTCTTAAAATTTTCACTGATTATGTATTTCTATTGCCGCTATAACAATAAATAATAAAAATTTGATATTATTAAAACATAAATAGGGCAAGAAACTTTTTCTTTTGGTGTTTTTTTTTTTATGCGCCTCTACTATTAATTTCATAGTCAATTTGAGTTAGTTAATATTATTATTATTATACGGAACCCACCGTGTGCGAGTCCGACTCGCACTAGGCCAGTTTTTTAATACTACACGGAAAATAAAAAAAAAATATATATTTGTGGCAAGTAAGGTACCTTTCGAATAATCTATATTTTATTCCCCTCTCTTTCTTTTAAAAAAGTTTACCGCAGTTTAACCAAACAGCCCCATAAATATTTTTCTCAAGTCAACCCGTCTCCATTAATTTACCTTTACGTTGGCAAAGATTAAGGATGAAAAATTCAAGTAGAAGTGCCACGCTATCTATCTCGCAGCTAAGTGATATTCATGAAGGGGCTTCTCACAATTATTTATTAACGAGTATCTCAAGGTGAGAGTAATGCCGCCTCTACACCATAATGACATAAAATGGTGCTATTTTATAAGCTATTTGGGTCTACGTTTGTTGTTAAAGGATCATTTGTTATTTTTCTTTTATCGTATGAATTCCAAATCTGAGATATGTGTGTTTATGAAACTCAAAAGGGTCGAGGAATTTTCACCCTGAATGAAATGGAAAGTGGACATTATCCACTGCCTAGGATTCAGGTAGTAATACGTCGCAATATGTGAAGAAAGACGATGATTAGCGAATTGATCAACTAAGGCGCCGATCCCACATAGAGAGTTCTAGAGTTCCGAGTTCCGAGTTCTGCATTCCGTGTTGACTATTGTGCACACAGCAAGCAGTCTAGAGTTCTAGAGTTCTGCAATATTCGCTACTGATCGCACATCATACACTTTTTTTACTTTCAAAGGCCCCACATAGCTTACAGTCAAAACGCGGAATGCAGAACTCGGAACGCAGAACTCTAGAACTCTTCTCTGCGGGATCGGCGCCTGAGGTTTAATTCGCATTGTGTTGGAACTGAAGCTAGGTGACTTTTTTGTAGCAAAGTTGGGTATTTATTACGAGATCTTATCTTCTTATCTTATCTTATAGAGGGGCCGAGAAATAGCTCGGACACTTCGACCCATTGGGATCTATTGTGGTCCCCTAGATACTTTACTCCTCCCCAGTCTCGTTGAAAACTCTTTTCATGAGTTTTACAACGAGGCTAGGAGATATGAGCCTATAGTCTTCTGGTTTTGGATATCCGATCCCTAGGAGACTCATTCGCTTACCAGCCAGTGCATCGCATGTGCACAGAAGGTGCTCCATGCGTTCCGTATGTTCCCCACACAACCTGCACATGGGTGTCGCGGTAAGACCCATCTTCATGAGCATGTCGTTGGTTCCAAAGTGCCCAGTAAAGGCCCCAAGCAGGTAGCGGATTTGCCCCCTGCTCATATTCCAAATGCATTCCCGGGCTTTGAAATTAGAGCCTAAGAATTTCTTGGAGTGTTGTAGACCGGTATTAGACAGCCAATGTGTTCGTTGTCTTTGATCTGCAAACTCCCTAAATGTGGCTTTTACGAGACACGTCGATATGCCTACACATGGTTCTGGACCCACAAAGTCATTTGCTGAGCCCTCTCTTGCCAGTTCATCTGCCATTTCGTTACCATGGATTCCTTTGTGCCCAGGGACCCACATCAGTCTTACCCTGTTATGCTTCCCAAGCCTGTTTAGGGTTTGGACAGCATCCAGAATAAGTCTGGAGTCCACTTTGTAGGATGCCATGGCTTTGATTGCAGCCTGACTGTCACTGAGAATATAGATGGATTTACCTTTGGTTCCTCTATCTATATTCTCCTGAGCACAGGTTATTATGGCGTATGTTTCTGCTTGGAATACAGTTGCCATCTTCCCTAAGCTTTTGCTACATTTGTAACCTTTTTCGTATATTCCCGCTCCTGTACCTGATTCCATTTTGGATCCATCAGTGTACCAAACCAGACTTTCTGGTTCTGGTGGATCGAGTCCCTCCGTCCAGTCCTCTATTGTAGGGATTTGGACCTTGAAAGACCTTTGAAACACAAATGTAGTTTGCATTTTGTCGGATATCATGCTTGTTACCCGATCCAGGCCTTCGTTTTCATCGAATTTTGTATGGTTAGTCTTTGGCTTGGAAGCATCCCATAGTCCAGCAACAGCAAGACGATGTAATGCCTTCCTTGCCTCCAATTCAACCATCATATGCAGAGGAGGGATATTGAGGTATCTCTCAATCGCTGCCATAGGTGTTGTCCTGAAAGCACCCGTGATTCCAAGACACACTGTTCTTTGTAGCCTTGTGAGTGACGCTTTGCACGAGGCAAGCTTTGTTCTTGGCCACCACACTATGCTGCCGTATGTGATAATAGGTATTATCATTGTCCGGTACAGCCATCGTAACACTTTGGGCTTTAGCCCCCAAGTTTTACCGTATGTGGAACGACACATGCCGAACACTCGTAGGGCCTTTGTCGTAATATTTTCCACATGAGTTTTCCACCTGAGTTCTTTATCGAGCGTTACACCCAGATATTTAACTTCGGTGGACCAGGGCAGCTTTATTCCATTGAGGGAGGGCTCTCCTAGGTTTCCTAGTTGTCTCTTCCTCGTGAATGGAATAATGACTGCTTTGCTTGGGTTGATAGAGAGGTGGTTCTTTGTACACCATTCCTCTGTCATCCTCAACGCCCGTTGTAACAGTCCAGAGACTATGCTCGGGAATTTACCATTAACCATTATAGCTATATCATCTGCATAGCCTACTGTGTAGAATGGTCCGGTATTGAGTTTGGTGAGTAGCGAGTCTACTACCAAGCACCACAATAATGGTGACAGCACTCCGCCTTGCGGACAACCTCTTGTTGTTTTTGCGCTAAGTCTGTCTCCCATCAGTTCCGATCTGACTATCCTGCTTCTCAGCATATAGTCAACCCAGTCGCACATGGTATCATTGATGCCATGTTCCTTTGCAGCAATGCGTATGGACTCAAATGTTGTCTTGTCGAAGGCTCCCTCTATGTCGAGGAAAGCCCCGACGCAGATCTCTTGTCCCTCTAGCGCAGCCTCGGCTCGACTCGCAACATAGTGCAATGCCGTTTCCGTAGATTTGCCAGGGCTGTAGGCGCACTGTAGTTTATGTAGAGGAAATACTTTAAGTGGTCCCTCTCTTAGGTACCTGTCTACCAGTTTCTCCAGAGCTTTTAAGAGAAAGGATGATAGACTGATGGGCCTGTAAGCTTTAGCTTCTTCGTAAGTCGGTCTACCCACCTTCGGTATAAAGGTGACTTTGACCTCCCTCCATGCCTTGGGTACGTACCCAAAGGCTATGCAGGCTCTGTAGAGCTTGCTCAAATGGGGTATCAAAATAGATGCCCCTTCTTGCAATAGTATTGGGTAGATGCCATCTGGACCCGGGGATTTGAGAGGCTGGAAGCCCGCTATGGCAAGCTTCAGTTTATTTTCATCTACCACTTTCTTTGCCGTGAGCCAGTTATCTTTGGACGTATGCCTTGTGAGCTCGTCATTTGTGACTGGTTCCTCTTCATCGCTGTCGCGCAGTATACATTCCGGGAAGTGAGTCCTAAACATCACGCCCAGAGTGTCCTGTCCAGTTTCCGTGACATGCCCATTTTCATCCTTTACAGATGATAGTGGGTTTGTCTTAGCCATGGACATTGCTTTGCACAACCTCATTCCACTCGGCAGAGCTTCGATGGAGGTGCAATGCTGCCGCCAATTGGTTCTTTTGGCCTTGCGTACCGCCGTGCTATACCTCGTCAGCATGCTAGAATAGCCAGAGAAATCTTCCCTGGCTTTTGCATCATTGAAGGCCTGTCGTGTCTCCTGACGTATTTTAGATAGTTCAGGAGTCCACCATGGTACCTTTTTGCAAAAGGCCTTTTTCTCAGGGCAATTATCTACCCAAGCACCGATGATGCCCGCCTTGATTCTGTCCGCTTCAAATTCTATGTCTAGTATGGAATTAAGCTTACCTTTAGGGCTCCCTAGATTTACTTTAAGGTCCCTCCTGTACGAGTCCCAATTTGTGTGCCTTGGGTTTCTCCTTCGTCTAGTTTCGGCTTCTCCTGCCGTCCTAAACCTAAAGCATATATAATTATGGTCAGACAGAGAGATTTCGTCCGATACATGCCAATTTTCAATATGAGCACTGGCCCTGTTTGAAGCCAGTGTCAGGTCAATAACTTCAGTTCTCGCAGAGGTCCTGAAGGTAGGTTTATTGCCTGCGTTAAGGATTTGTAAAGAAGAGCTTACCACAAAGTCCAACAAATCCTCCCCTCGTTTGTTGACATCTGAGCTGCCCCAAACGACGTGGTGTGCATTCGCATCGCAGCCAAGTATCAGGTCAAGGTTTTCTTGGGTGCCGTAGTCAACCAGTCTTCTGATTAGTGGTGTTACTGGTTCCTTTTGTTCATATGGGAGATAGGCAGAGGCAAGGATAATTTTCCTTTTCTCTGTTCCCATCCCCACTTGGATCAGAGTTGTTGTAAGATCCCTGTAACAGAAAGTACGTAAGGGCATTGCCTCTATACCGCCCCTGATATAGATGCAAGTCCTCGCGTCATTAGTTGGACAGTCATAGAGCAGCATGCCCCCTGTCCCACCTAAGCCTTTTATAGTCCCTTTATACAAATATGGTTCCTGTATCAAGGCAATGTCGTATGTGTTAAGCTTCAATTGCCGAGCCAGAAGGGCAGTAGCGGCTCTGCAATGATGCAAATTAATTTGTACACACCTTAGTCCCTCCATCTTGGATGTGTTGATGGGTTGCTTTGTTGTAGGAGGGCCTCAGTTTTGAAGCTCCCCCTCCAGCGCCTGGCTCTCCTCGAGAGCAGTTGGCGACGCAATCCCCAGGGTATCGAGGCCTTCGAGGATGTCAGCCTCGAAGTCCGCCTCTGACGCCCCAGTCTGGATCGCTGCCTCCTGCGCTCCGTCTTGAGCATGGGCTTCGTCCATGGCCTCCGCACCCTGCGGTGGCCCATCTTCGGAGGGCTCCACACCTGCTTCCGCAGTGGGTGCCTCTCCCGTGTTTTCTTCCAGGAGCTTGAACGAGTATCGTTCAATTCCTCCTGGAAGAGAGTAGCCCGCGGCCTTGATTACTCCAGCGGATACCCCGTCCATGAGAACGATACGACGGATGCCGGTCGGCTCAATGTGAGTATTCACGACTTTCCAGTCGTCCGTCCTCAAGGTAGGGTTAAGCCGCTGGAGCAACCGAATGGCCCGGGCAGAGTCCTGCAACGCCAATTTGCGACACTTCCATGCCATTTTAACAGGCTTTGGAAGGTCCTTGGCGTTGACGACCTTAAGTTTCAGGGAGCCAAGTTCCACGTTGTGGATGGCACCCCGAAACCAGTTAGCTGCGTCGGAGTTGTCGCAGGAAACATGCACTGCACCCGCGACAACTCCGGGAGCAACTATGACGACAGGTAGAGGATCCGGTGCCTCTTCCAGTTTCTCAATTATGAGTTCCTGAATAGGCATCAGATCCTCCGCCTTCAAGTACTCCTCCGGGTACTTGACTGTGACGACAGCGAGTTTCACAGCCGCCACCGCATCCCTAAAGGATCCGGTCGAGGACGATTGACCTTGGGTCTTCATCCTCTTGGCCGCCATGTCCCCGCTGTCGCTGCTTAGAGTAGCACGCGGTCTCTTCGATGGTCCTCCCGTAGGAGTCCCTTCTAGAGCCGCCTGCTGCCTCAGCCTTTGGCGCTTCTTTTTTTGCGCCCCAGATAGTCGAGCCCGGCGCCCGCCTAACTCGTGCCCGCCGCCGGGTGACGAAGAGGTGCTGCCTCTGCCGGTCGCGTCCGTGGCCCCAAGGTCCGAGGTCGTTTGACCTCTGACGCAAGGTTCCCGTGTCGCGCCAGCTTTAGCAGTACCCTTATGCCCGGTGGGCTTGGTTGCAGTACCGCCCAGCGGTGGTCCCGCAGCAGTGCCGACCCTCGGCAGTGCCGCAGCAGTCCCGTCTTTTGACGGTCCCGCCGCAGTCCCGCTTCGAGACGATCCCGCTGCAGTCCCGCCCCTGGGCGGTCCTGCTAAAGTTGATGCAGTCCCGGCTTGCGCCGGTCCCGCCGTATATTGTGCAGTCCCAGCTTTCGCCGGTCCCGCCTTTTTGTGCGCAGTCCCAGCTTTCGCCGGTCCCGCCTTGTGGTTTTTTTTGTTTTTATGATCCATTTAAGAAATCCCGATTATTTTATTCGTCCCTCGACTATCCCCACCCGCCATGGAGTGCTCAAGTGGCGATGCTACGATAGCACCAGGGATTAGTCGAGGGATATAGTCCTCCCCCCATTAGTTACTCACGAGACTGCACAGCACTAACTCACACCGCTACCACTAGCGATGCGAGCGAGCGCCGCCGTCTGCAAGTCCCCAATGGGGGTGAACTCGCCTAGGGGCCGTCAGACCGGACCCCACAGCCGATTGACCGCAGCTGGCTAGGCTGCGGCCTCCCGTGTAAGAAGAAATCCGGGCCAAAGTGGAGTGTTGCCTCAGAGACGTTAAACCGCCTACGCTCATCGGCTCAGCCACCAGGATCCCATCATCCTTCCGTACGGGTCCCCGCGCACGGCACAAACACGCGGGAGGTCATTACTATCCACCATCTGGTCTTGTTCGATGGTGGACACCCAGGGGCATGACCCCGCCACCCCTGTGTTAAGTAGCCCGGTGATTTCTGTTACGTCTATTTCATATGGAATTAGACCAATAACGGGGCGGCAACCTCGAGAAGGAATATCACCGCACTTGCCTTGAGGATCTACACGACCGTAGCGCTCTCCCTCAAGACCACGCCACCTTGCCAACTCAGAAGGAGTAAGGCAAGGTAGGCCTGCATCTATACTACCAAGCGAAGCATGTTGTAAAATTAAAAGCATAGACCCAGCCCCACCCCTAAATATCTATTACGAGATAGTACAAAATATATATTCCCCAAAAATGGACATAATTCCATTAAATACTGTAAATATGTTGAGAAATACCTTATTCAATTTGAAATAAAATTACCGCAAAGTATGGTTACTAGGCACGTGCACAGGAGGAGACAGCCAGTCTTTATAGGGCATATCGAGCGGCTACAATGGCGATGCAGATCGCCATCTCAGACGCCAAAAAACGGTGCTGGGATGAGCTCCTAGAGGGACTCAACGAGGATCCGTGGGGGCGCCCATATAAGATGGTCCTGGGTAAACTCAGGCCATGGGTGCCTCCCTTGACGGAAACTCTAGATCCGGGCCTGCTGGGTCGAGTGGTAAACACTCTCTTCCCGGCGGGCCGGTCAAGTCCCTCAGTCCACCCCCTGACGTCTTGGGAGTGGCATGACGAAATGGGGGTGACCGTACAGGAGCTAGATCGAGCCGTTGGCCGCTTGAAAGCCCGAAAAACCGCACCAGGACCCGATGGTGTACCGGGTCGGGTGTGGGTGTTGAGTCTGGCTGCCCTGGGGGACAGGCTGAGGCAGTTGTTCAACAGCTGCCTCCATTATGCCAAATTCCCCACGGCCTGGAAGGAGGCAAGTTTGGTCCTCTTGAAGAAGGAAGGCAGACCCGCAGATTCTCCCTCTGCGTACCGTCCCATATGCCTGTTGGATGAAGTTGGCAAGCTGTTCGAACGAATACTTGCCGCTCGTCTCAACGGGCATCTGTCGTGCGTCGGTCCCGATCTGGCCGATAGCCAGTTCGGCTTCCGACAGGGTCGTTCGACCATAGACGCGGTCCTACGCGTCCGTTCCCTGTCGGAGCAGGCGGTGTCCCGGGGTGGAGTGGCGTTGGCGATAAGTCTTGACATCGTCAACGCCTTTAACTCTATCCCTTGGGACGCCATTAGAGGGGCACTTGTTTACCATCAGGTGCCCTCCTACCTGCAAGGCGTTATCGGGGATTACTTGCGCGACAGGTACATTTTGTACATGGACCAAGACGGTAGGAGAATCCGGAGGGAAATCACGCGTGGAGTTCCACAGGGGTCAGTGTTAGGCCCGCTGTTGTGGAACCTCGCCTATGACGCGGTTCTGCGTGTCGATCTCCCCGCTGGTGTAAACGTCGTTTGCTACGCAGATGACACGTTGGTGGTCGCCAGTGGGGATACCTTCGAGGGGACCAAAGAGCTCGCTGAGCTTGGGGTGGAGGTCGTCGTTGCCAAAATCCATGAGTTGGGTCTGGAAATAGCGCCTCACAAGACCGAGGCGCTATGGTTCCACAAACTGCCAAGAAGCAGGGAACCACCCGACTCGTGCGTCCGAGTGGGTGAGTCGGATGTCGGGGTGGGGCGGTACATGAAGTACCTGGGCCTCACCCTAGACAGTCGCTGGGGCTTCGAAGAACATTTTGATCGCCTAGTCCCCCGAATCGAAAGGGTAGCGGGTGCCATGCACAGACTGCTGCCTAATCTCGGGGGACCGAGGGAGGAAGTTCGCCGTCTCTATGCGGGGGTCATACGATCCGTAGCCCTTTACGGGGCGCCCGTATGGGCGAAGAGGCTGGCCATCCGACGCTGTAGAACGAAAATCTACAGCGTCCAGCGTAGGATGGCACTACGGATCGTACGGGGATACCGTACCGTATCCTTTGAGGCGGCTACTATTCTGGCTCGCTTTCTGCCACTGGATATCCTGGCGGACATGGATGCGAGGGTCTATGACCGAATCCGCATCGTCCGCCAGAGTGGTGGAGGTGACCCAGAAGAGGCGATCAAACGGCAGGAGCGGCTTATCACATTCGCGACGTGGCGCGCAAGGCTTCGTGAGGAGCGGTTTGCGCGTAAACGCGTCGTCGAAGCAGTCCTGCCGGTCTTCGAGGCCTGGATGCAGCGACAAGGTGGACGACTCACCTACAGACTTACACAGATAATCACCGGGCATGGGTGCTTCGGTGATTATCTGTATAGGATCGGACGTGAGGCGACGGCGGCCTGCTTCCACTGCGGTGGGAGCGACCAGGACTCCGCATCGCACACGCTCGCGGTCTGCCCTGCGTGGGAACCCGAGCGGCGGATCCTGGTCCAAGAGATCGGACGGAATCTCTCCCTGCCAGCAGTCGTGTCGGCGATGCTGAGCGGGGATACAGCGTGGAGAGCAGTAGCCTCCTTCTGTGAGACCGTAATGGTCCAGAAGGAGGCTGCTGAGCGGGATCGGGAGAGGGCTGATCCCACCCGGAGGCGAAGCCGCCGGGGCACAAACGTGCCTCGTCGCGGCCCCCCTGCCCTGTAGCTCGGGCTTAGAATAACAGCTACGCTGTTCCCCTGCCTGTCGTAAAAGGCGACTAAACGGGGCCTTTGGGGTCGTGGGCAATCAGAGCGGGGGCTCTGTTCACCCAGAAGCGACCCCAAGGAGGACGATGGGTCGACGTGGTCACGACTCATCGTGCGATAGCACAGCGAGGGTGCTGAGGGGAGGTGTAACACTTCCCCCGGGACGAGCCATCAAAGCGCCGCGCTTGGAGGGGTGAGCAGGTACGCGTTCAACACGAGAGCCCGCCCCCCTCTCTACAGCGCAGATGGCGACCACCGTGGGGTTTTAGCCGGTACAAGTCCGGCATAACCTAGCTGTTTCCCCCGGGACGGTCGGGTATCCTATGAGGATTTCCCCACGCAAAAAAAAAAAAAAAAAAAAAAAGGCACGTGCACAGACTAGAGCTAGGCGCAAGCCGCCATCGCCCCACCCCTTTACTCCCTCGTACTCCCGTCGAGTATTATGTCTACACTTTAGCTTATTACATGATTTTCAAAATTTTATTTTTTTTATTTTTATTATTAAAAAAAATAAAGATTTGTTTTTATATTTTTTTAGCACCAGTATCATTCGTATTATCGACCCTGAGTCGCTCGTCGCTGACCAAAACAACGACCTGTATAATACATTCTTATAATGCTGATATGAAAGAAGCGTAATTGCATCGACCCCAATTGATTAGGAAAGGGCAGTCAGATAATGATAATTACGTAAAATGACTTTCCGCGGACTCCCCTCTAGTCATCGTAGTTGCAGGAAATCTACCCGCTTCTGGCCTCATATCGAATTGACCATAACCTTGCCTTTACGACCACTCCTCTAGGAAAGAAAAAATTAAAGAATGTTGGGTTTTCTATGGCTAGAATTTGAAAACTCCCGCCTCATCACCGGGAGCCCGCTAAAATGGAAGTTTACGCGGACCGCCGCATCAACGTGTGGCGTTACTGTCGCCAAAACTGAGATATCACGCGTACGAGCTCCGTAATAAATAATTATAAAAACCTGTTAAAACTAACAAATCAACTTCAAAAACTGTGCTATTCCACGCTAGAAGTGATAGTGCGTGATTGTGAAAAATTCCCGTCCCGGGACACGCTGGATTCCTGGATAAAACCGGTGAGTTTTCCTTAGGATTTCTAGCCATACTTTTTTTTCAAGAATTTAAACTTTTTAAGCTATCGAAGCACACATTTTGGTCAATCGAGCCAGGATTTAACCAGTTACGAAATCAATATAACTAATTATCTATTAATTTACGTATTTATTGGTACAAATTCCCATTTTTACTTTGTAAAACTGCATTCATTGTCGGCGTAGGTATCAGAAAACTTAGTGCACTAATTTGCTTATATCTAGTAAACTAAACAAGTTAGAGCTCTGAAACCTATTCAGATCGTATTTTTTTGTGTCCATACTCCTAATCCAACGTGTATTTCATTTCCAAAAACATTATTTCAAGTAGTCATTTTTGCAAATTATTTACGTAAAATTTACCGGCGCCGCCCGTCCGCCATATTTATTTTGTGTTGTGTGATAATTTCCTTGTTGCAAAATGCCACCCAAGCATGATACCAAATCCGATGAGGAATACGAGAAATTGGTTCAACCACATATAACCACAAAAGAAATGTGTTTTTTGAGATTACAGGCGTTGTATGAAGTTTCTAAAAATGTTTGTGATAAACCGGACTTATTAATTGAATTTAATGCCCGTATTCATGACCTGCCCGAATGGAGGGAAAAGTTCGAAAAAAGTATTACTGCCATTACACTACTAAAAAAGAAATATAATTCGGAATATGTGCCGTCATATAAAGAACTCGAAAGTTTTGATTCTTTGTACTATTTTATTCGCGGTGTTTCAAGTAGTTTGAACTTAGACCGGCCTAATGTAACAATGAAAGGGGAGGCCAGCTGTGTAAAGCCTAGGTTACCTAAATTGGAACTTTTTCCTTTTAATAGTCAACTCGAAAACTGGCCCACCTTTCGTGATACATTTTCTAGTTTAATCCACAACAGTAATCAAATAGCTAATATTGAGAAGTTTTACTATTTACTCTCGGCGGTAAGCGGGTCTGCGTTAACTATTGTGAAGTCCATGCCTGTGACTTCGGATAACTATCCGATCGTATGGGGTGCGTTAGTGAAACGGTATGAAAATAAACGCGCATTAGCAACTACCTACCTCGATAAAATATTTAAATTCAAACCTTTAGTTAATGAGTCTGTCTCGGGACTTAATGAATTCTTACAGACATATCAAGAAAACATTAAAGCCCTGCAGATTTTAAACATCAAAGATTTATCGGGTTTCTTGTTGTTTTATGTCGCTTTGCGTAACCTTGACCCCGCGACTAGGCGTGAATTAGAAAAGGAGTTAGGGCAAAATGAGTTTCCTACCTACGACGATTTGATTACTTTTATTGAAAAACACGTACGCGTGCTCGAGATGTCTGAGTGTACTTCAAATTCCACTACTACAAGAAGTGTACCGTACACTCGGGGACAAAATAAGGCCAGTCAACCATTTTCATCAAAATCAAATAATTTGCAGCGACCGACTTTGTCGTCAGCTGTTCTCGATACAAACCAACCTGTAAAATCAACGAAGTCCATGGAGTGTTTGTATTGCAAAAAGATGCATTCTATTTATCGATGCACCGACTACATCGACCTGACTCCGACGCAGCGTCTCGATAGAATAAAGCAATTGAAGTTGTGCGAAAATTGTTTACGTGATCATTCTGTCGACGACTGTCCATCGAAGGTACGTTGTACGGTCTGCAAAAGCAAGCATCATCACACACTACACATAGATTCTGTTGCGAACTCGAGTTCTAGTGTAGTAACATTAACGTGCTCAGCCAGTTCCACAGTCTTGCTCGGTACCGCGGTTATACACGTCGCAGATTGTTGGGGTCACTACCACACCGTACGTGCTTTAATTGATAGCGGGGCTATGACGAGTTACATAACTCAAGACTGTGCAAATCGACTAGGCTTGTCGCGACGTAAATGCAATTTTGAACCCATTGGTTTAGGGGGTAGTCCGGTAAAGGAGTTTGGGCTAACCACCTGTAATGTTAAGCCACGACACTCAGCCGGACCCATCTTATCTACCGATGCAGTAATTGTCTCCACCATTGCGGGATATCTACCTACAGTAAATCTTTCGGATAAAGTGATAGGTGAGTTTCAACATTTGATGTTAGCTGATCCGACCTACTACAAACCCGCGCCTATTGACATATTGCTAGCAGGTGATCTGTTTCCCTACATCTATGATGGTGAAAAGATACTGCCGCGTGAACACGGGCTACCTGTTGCGATGAGTTCAGTATTTGGTTATGTCATATTGGGTCAGACTGAACTCCCTCGCCCATCTCACGGTGCTGCCACAACCGCTACTAGTACTAGTCGAGATGGTACGTTCTGTGCATTCACCATGAACCTCGATCAAGTGATGAACTCGTTTTGGGAAATTGAAAACATGCCTTCTGAGGTACCGCGCAACCCAGACGATGAACTCGCGGAGTTCTTATTTTCCAAACAGCATAGACGTGACTCAACGGGCAGATATGTGGTCAAATATCCTGTTAGATCATCGGTTGAGCTCGGCGACTCGAGTCAAATGGCAACTCGCCGACTGCTCAACTTAGAGTCTAAATTAGAAAGAGAGCCTGAACTCAAAACTCAATATCATAAGTTCATGCGCGAATATGAGGACCTCGGGCATATGACTTGTCTTGGTAATGTCCAGAACGTGGATTCGAAGTACATCATCCCGCATTTCTGCATCATCAAACCAACAAGTACCACGACGTCTCATCGTGTGGTATTTGATGCTTCTGGCAAGACAGCAAATAATATGTCACTCAATTCAATGGTGTTACCGGGGCCCAAGCTTCAAGCTGATATCAATGAACTTTTAATTAATTTTCGTCTTCACGAAATTTGCCTCTCTGCGGACATTTGCAAAATGTACCGGCAGATACTTGTTGACCAGGGTCAACGACCGTATCAACATATATTATGGCGTTACTCATTAGATCAACCGATTCAAGTATTCGCTTTGAATACGCTAACATACGGCGTAGCTAGTTGCCCGTATTTGGCTATAAAAGTGTTGCATACCTTAGCGGACGACGAAGCGGACAAATTTCCAAAAGCCGCTCAAATTCTGAAAACTGCTTTTTTCATGGACGATTTGATATGGTCTGTGGCGACTGTAGAAGAGGCAGTAGAGCTTCAGAAAGAGCTTATGAATTTGTTGAAAACTGGGGGCTTCGTACTCCGCAAGTGGTCGAGTAACTGTCCACAGGTGCTGGAACATCTGGACGAGGCTCATCGCGAAACGCCTGTTGCATTTGACGATGAAAAGAATTTGTTCATCAAAGTGCTTGGACTTCAGTGGTCGCCAGCCAGTGATGCATTTTCTTTTGCCACCACTCCGTCCAACCCTGTCGTTTCCAAGAGAACAGTCTTATCTCAAATAGGTCGACAGTTCGATCCACTAGGTTTTGTGGCTCCGTGCATATTCTATGCCAAATGTTTTATGCAGGAACTTTGGGCTCGTCAGCTAGACTGGGACCAAAGTCTACCATCAGCTCTTGAGTTGCAGTGGCAGGCATATGTCAAAGAACTCCCATTATTGTCACAAATAAAACATGATCGCCATGTAAAAGTTGAGCGCCATACCTTCTGTCAGATTCTAGGTTTTTGTGACGCCTCAACTCTTGGCTATGCTGCGGTCGTGTATTTACGTACTAAAAACGCGGATGGTGAGACTAAAGTTAGTCTAGTCATAGCAAAATCTAAGGTCGCGCCCTTAAAGACTGTCACCATCCCACGTCTAGAACTCATGGCTGCACATTTACTAGCAAAGCTTATCAAATACGTCCATTCCATATTACGTAATCGTCTCGAAATCAATGATACATTGTTGTTCACGGATTCTTCCGTCGTTCTAGCGTGGCTCAATACTCCTAGCTACACACTCAAAACATTTGTGTCCACTAGGGTGTCCAAAATTCATGACAGCGTACCTAGTCAATGCTGGTATCATGTCAGCGGTGTGTCAAATCCAGCTGACATTTGCTCTCGTGGTGCCTTACCATCGGTATTGCTAGCGACTCCAGAATGGTTCAACGGACCAGGTTGGCTTGACCTTGACCATTCACAGTGGCCGATTAAGACCATGGACGAATTCCGAGACTGCAATCCTCCTGAACTCAAGTGTCCTCCTCAGACAGTTTTTGTGTCAACTGAGACTGACACGTCCGAGTTACTTTACGAATTAACAGAGCGATATTCTAGCTATAATAAACTGCTCAACGTCGTAGCTCGATGCTATCAGTTCATCCGTCACTGCAGATTAGCTGCTCATGAACGAAGGTCTCTCACGGTATCTGACCTTAGGAAGGCGCATAATATTCTAGTAAAATCAGTTCAGAAACATCATTTTCCCGGTGATATAGTGTCGTTATCAAAAGACGGTAGCTGCAGTCACTCCTTGCGAAAGCTCAACCCCTTCATAGATTCCAACTATTTCCTCAGGGTGGGGGGTCGTCTTTCACAGTCGAACTTGACGTATGAAAAGAAGCATCCTCTGCTACTTCCTAAAAAGTGTAATTTCACTAATATACTTATAGATCATTATCATAAAGTCCATTTACACGTAGGTCCACGAACTCTTCAAAGCCTAATAACCCAAAAATATTGGATCATTTCAGCGCGTGGTGCCATTCGATCACGTACCATGAAATGTATCTCGTGCTTTAGGGTATCTCCTACAAGTAGACAGCCTATAATGGGTGAACTTCCTACATATCGCACTCAAGATATTCATGTCTTTCATACTGTAGGTGTTGACATAGGCGGACCTTTTCCTACCAAGGAGTCAACTCGTAGAAACGCTCACGTATCCAAATCTTATTTGTGCGTGTTTGTGTGTTGTGCCACACGAGCTGTACACTTAGAAGTCTTGTCTTCTTTGAGTACAGAGTGCTTTCTCGCATGTTTTGACCGTTTCACGGCAAGAAGGGGTCTGTGCCATTCTATCGTATCCGATAATGGCACCAATTTTGTCTCAGCCGGTAAACAGCTGATCGAGGTGACTAAATTCTTAAATTCTGATTTAAACAACATATCGAATGGCTTTGTATCTCGCGGTGTAATATGGAGACATAACCCACCGACAGGTAGTAACTTCGGTGGTCTTTACGAAGCCGTGGTTAAGTCTGCCAAATTTCACTTGAAACGCACCATTGGTACACGAGCTTTAACGTTTGAGGAACTAGGCACGCTCTTCGCTCGCGTCGAAGCGGTGCTTAATTCAAGACCACTGTGCGCTTTATCTAGTGATCCAAACGAGTTCGAGGTTCTTACTCCCTCTCATTTCCTCATAGGTAGGGAACTCTTATCGGTACCCGATTACAACATAACTGATTTGCCCAGTTCTAGACTGAACCGTTGGCAGTCCGTGCAACAAATGTCACAGCAATTTTGGAAACTTTGGAGACAAGATCACTTGCATACTTTACAACAACGTCAAAAGTGGTTAACCAATTGTCGTAGTCTCAATATCGGTGATCTGGTATTAATCAATACTGATGCTCCACCACTCAAGTGGTGTTTAGCAAGAATTACAAAATTACATTGTGGTCCGGACGGCGTGGTCCGTGTAATCGGTTTAAAAACCTCAAACGGAAATGAATTTACTCGTCCTGTTTCAAAAGTCAGTCCTCTGCCGTTGGATCAGGACTCTGAATAGTTAAAAATAATTCCATACCAAACCAATAGTTATATGTAAATCCTTATCTATTTTATGTATAACTTTACTTTATTATATTCTTTATTATACAGTCCACTCATACTATTTTATTATATTGCATTACCTATAATATACATACCTTAAGTTTTAACTAATTCAACTTTGTCATGGTATTGTAACTGGGAAATCCTTGCGGATTTCGGTGGGGGGAAATGTTGGGTTTTCTATGGCTAGAATTTGAAAACTCCCGCCTCATCACCGGGAGCCCGCTAAAATGGAAGTTTACGCGGACCGCCGCATCAACGTGTGGCGTTACTGTCGCCAAAACTGAGATATCACGCGTACGAGCTCCGTAATAAATAATTATAAAAACCTGTTAAAACTAACAAATCAACTTCAAAAACTGTGCTATTCCACGCTAGAAGTGATAGTGCGTGATTGTGAAAAATTCCCGTCCCGGGACACGCTGGATTCCTGGATAAAACCGGTGAGTTTTCCTTAGGATTTCTAGCCATACTTTTTTTCAAGAATTTAAACTTTTTAAGCTATCGAAGCACACAAAGAACCTCTGCGAAAGTTAGTACGTATTCATTGATTAACAGCATGCAGTAATGTATTAGAGTAAAGCACTAAAGATTACCAGTAATACCACTGTTGTCCAATGAAGCGTGTGCTTGCGAAAATTGCTTCATTTACCAACCTCCCCCCACCCTGCCCCTACTCAAGACATTCCGTAATTTCCTGCTCAACCTCTCTGTTTGCTTATTTCTTTTCTTTTCTTTTATCCGTCACTGATATAATTTGATAAAGAATTATTTGATATTTAGCGTCGACAAGGGGACAATCATTTGTTTTAATATTATTCTAAGAATTTTCCATTTCAAATACTTACGTTCTTTCATTTGGACGAGAGATTTTTTCATAATTTATGAGACGTCAAGTATTAAAAAAAATATTTTTTGTGTTAAACAAATTCGTTACTGATCCCAATTTAATTATTCAAAATCATTCAAACATAATACTTTTGCCAATTCATGAAATATTATCAAAATTCCACCCTCAATCCTACCGTGCACGTTTTATTCGAATTGCCAACCTATTGGCAGACAGTAAAGTTTAAATTCGCATGTAACTAAGCTAGCTAGTTTTAGTAAAATTTGATTTCAAATAAAACTACCTACTCAATGTTTGCTTTGTCGGATAGTTTTGATATTTGACTAACACTTTTATGTGTTTATACTGCATGCCAGACGCATACGGCAAACATACGCAATTTGGGAATATATTTTTCCATCATAGAAAAACTTATTAACTTTAAAACAACTCACCAATTTTATGACCATTCAAATAAAAATAATTCAATTTTTATTCAAACAGGAAATCACTGATGAATTATTCCAAACTATTTGTTCGTGAGGTTGCTGCTATTATTTTGAACTATTATTACTTACTTACGTACGTTATTGGTTCCGTGGAGATTAGGCCGTGCCCTAGTGTGGGATATTACCTGTGTAGATACATTGGCAACATCCCATGGACGCGCCACAGAGCAGGAGCGGCTGCAGAAAATGCGCAGTTCCTCAACCGCCGCAAGTACTCTTGCCTTACTGACTACTATGAATTTGCGGCGCTTGCGGTAGTGACCATGGGCCCTTAGTCATATGGCACCAAATCCATAGTAGAAGACATCGGCAAGCGTTTGCTCTTAGCCTCTGGGATCTTGAGGAGCCAACTAGCATCATGGGTACCATGGATAATATAGAAGATCGTTTATTTTACGTATATTTTTAAATTATGTTTTATCAAGTACTGAAAATCCACATAAGATTTGGGAGCGTCTTAGATACTCGAGAAGCGCAATTACATCATCACAACTGAAATGTAAGTGACGTTTTTTATACTGTTTTACTTCCAAGTCATAAGCAGAATTTCATAATAACTGTTTTCAGTGATGATTCAACATAGAACGTAGAAATAAACGACAGAGCTCTACCCATTTAGTTAATAAATATAATATCGACTTTATTTGCTTATTATATCCACGTGTGCCCACTGCGGATCGGTGGAGGTAGGCTAGTGGTCAACCTACTGTTGGAGTTTTCAAGCCGCCTAGGCGGCCTCCAACTAGCTTAATGACTATCACAATTAACGTGATAATCAGGATCAACGCTTTCAAGTGCCTTCCGAAGCACGGAAACGCTCGATTTGAAATACCACTAGGCGGTCACTCCTCCAGGTACCGACCACGACGGTGAAAGCGATCGATTAAGAACGGCTAATCATGCTACACCACGAGCGCTTATGTGCAATAAATTTATTTCAAATGACACCCGGCAAAAACAAAATATAGGAAGATTCAAGAGTCAATCTATTGAAGCTGCATGTACGTGGTGCCGCGGCGAATGCCCTCGTCAAACGGTTGCCTATATAGTAAGCTCGTGAACACAAAACGAGATTGTTTCGGTGCTGTGAACCATCATGAAATAAGCCCGTTTTTTCTTTTGTTTTATTCCTTAGTCGTTACTTTTATTTTCACGTATCGTTTGAAGCGATTTTTGTATAGATTTTTATAATTCTTTTTCTAAAAAGTTTTGTCAGTTTAAACTGTTGAAAACTTAGTATTTTGAAGGTAGAAAGTTTGCGAGTATGTATTGTGTTTTTCGCGTAATCACCAGAGGATTCAATAGTAGAATCTGTCCCATTAAACTTTATGACAAATGATTTTACAAATTTTGAAATGACATACCTACATATCTTAGTAATTTAATGCTTGCGGCGGCGTCGTGTGACGGGTCGCTCACTTCCCTCCAATATGGCGAGGAGGGCGACGGCTGCCACACGCGTCATACTTGTTTGTGAACAGGTGCTGCTTGTGGGGGTTGGCCTGATTAAGTTTGCCATTTATTTATTTACTTATTAAATATAGATTCAGTCTACTTTGTAGTTTTGCCGCCGCGCCGGGGCACGCAATTGTTGTCAGTGCGATTAGAATGTAAATATTATGTAATGAATCTAAGCTTGTTTTGAAAAGAGTAATTGCTGAGTTTATTGCCGGCTCTTCTCAGCAAATGCAACCTTCCGAACCGGTATTAGAGTCAGACTTTTCATAAGTGCCTGCGAAGGTCTATTTGAATAAATGATTTTGAATTTGAAAATTTGAAAAATGTTTTTATAATTTTTACTTTAGAAAATTTTCACTGCATCTCTCTGGGATACTGAAAGTATGTTTTTTTATCCTGGTACATTCTTTTTCAACTCAACATCAACTTTGTAAGAAATGTAACTCCACAAAATCAGGCCACGCTGCATGCACCGTTAATCAATCTTACTTTTTATCTCCGAACCACCGAGACGGAAGTGACGGAGGTTCATTTTTTAAATGTACCGCTAAAAAGGGCCAAAAGCCCACTTAAATTATTCACACGCGTCCTTATTCAACGGGAAGTGGATGAAAAAAGTGAAAACGTGGCATATTTCACCCCCTCCTCCGTTTACCACCACATGACAAACGACTCGACCTAACCCGCTTCACCGCGACGACTATTTTTTTAGCCGAGATTATAAAAACAGAAGAGATTTTATAAAAACAGCATTTTGAGGTCTTATTTTTTTTATACCACTAAGGTGGCAAAAAAGCATACGGCCCGCCTGATGGTAAGCAGTTACCGTAGCCTATGGACGCTTGCAACACCAGGGGTATCACTCGCGCGTTGCCGACCCTGAAGAACACCCCTCACACCCTTTTTAAAGAACCCCATGCTGTACTCCAATGGGAAAACCACGGCGGGGAGCTCATTCCACAATCTGAGCGTCCGCGGAAGAAAACTCCTTTGAGCCCGCACAGTTCGAAACAATTCTGGTTTCAATATGTAAGGATGGAGTCCCCGTCGATGGCGAGAGTTGCGATGGTGGAAAGTAGCCGTAATAGTCTCCGTTAGTCCGTTCCAAGTGGTAGAACACACATTAAATGCTAAGGGAAAATACAGCACGTTCTCGAGGAATTCAATAGTCTATACTAAAGGCTTTTCCCGACATTACTCGACGGTTTTCTAAAAAGGGTACGAACATTTTTGTATGGGAGCTGGCATAGCCACCCGCCGCCATTTTGATTTTTTTTCAATGTCGCGGCGCACGGTGTAAGTGGTATATTTGGGTAGAAGACACTTATACAAACAAAAAATGTTAAGCAATATGGTGACCTAAAGTGTCACGTTTCCGAGATATTTGGAGGTAAAGGTCGCCATATGAGAATTACGACAATCATTAAAAATGAACTTATTACGTGTTTATATGCATTAGATTGTATTCAAATAATAGTTCCCAGGTTGATTTAACTTTTTATTAGAATATAGCAAAACAAAGAGAACGAAAAAACAATATTCATTAATTGGTTACCTACTAAACCGCATCGCAATATTCACAATGAAACACAATGTTGTCAAGTAGCTCGGATCGTAGTGGTTAACTTGTTTTCCATTTCGCCGTTATTAACCAAAAATGACAATACTTGTCTTAAAATATCATGTTACTGAGATATTGGAATATCGATGTATATATAATATGAGACGAATGACAATAGTTTAAAGTTAATTAAGTACAATTTATGTCCTTGTTTTTAAGCAATAGTGGTCAAATAATATTGCATCACGGTTTTAAAAATATATTAAAACACATAATAAAAACAAGCCGTGACCTTAAACCTTTTAATAAAAGGTTTTTTTAAAACTACTTAGGTAGCAAACAAACATACGGCCCGCCTGATTGTAAGCGAAGAAAGCTCCTTTGAGACCGCATAGTTTGAAACTATTTTGGTTCCAATGTCTGAGGATGGACTTCCCGTCAATGGTGAGACTTGCGATGGTAGAAGGTAGCCGTGGCGTCAGGTTAAACAATTGTACAGAACACTGTCCGTTGTACAAGCGGTAAAACACACATAAGGAGGCAAAGTCTCTCCTCAGATTCAGGGGCCCTAAGCCGCTTGTGAGCTCGGGATCGTGGACAATTCTAATGGCACCTCGCTGAAGCCAGTCTAAAGGCCCAAAATGGTATCCAGGTAAGAGCAGTACTCCATATAAGGCCAGACTTGCGAATTGTAAAGTTGCAGCCTTTGCCCCGATGTGAAGTACTGCTTCGCTCTGTTGAGCACTTCGAGTTTTTTGGATGCTTTTTTTTTTCAAAAGTTTGACAAACAGGCAGACGGTCCACCTGATGGTAAGTGGTCACCGCCGCCTATGGACATTTGCAATACCAGGGGGATTGCCGCCCCTTTTGAAGAACCCCATATCGTAGCGCTGAGGGAAAACCGTAATGGGGAGCTCATTCCACATCCCAATAGTCCGCAGTAGGAACGTCCGACTGAACCGTTGTGTGGACGATCGAGGCGGCTCGAGGATATGAGAATGAACTCCACATCGCCGGCGAGCGGTGCGGTGGTAAAAAGGTGATGATGGCACCAGGTCATAAAGTTCTTGAGAACACTCCCCATTATACAGACGGTAGAACACACAGAGAGAGCCAATATCTCTCCGAAGGCTGAGAGGTTCCAAACCGCCAGTGAGTTCGGGATCGCCAACTATACGAGTGGCCTTTGCACCGAAGCAAGTGGATCATTCTGGTAAGCGGCTGCTAGCTTAACCTTGTCTTCTAGACGGCCTATTGACGTCGTTAGAAATGTCGATGCCGAGGATCCCGAAGCTTTCACTGATGTCCGTGTTCTGGAATTGTGAAGCCACAGCAAATGGGGTTTTCTTAGCGGTTAACGCGCAGACTTGGGACTTAGTGGGGTTGAAATGGACTAGGTTTAGTCGACCGTAATCGGAGATACTAGTTAGTGTGCTCTCGATTTCAGACACAAGCCGTTCGCGGCTTTCCTCCACTACGAAACGAGGAATATTTGCAATGAGCGTCCTCTGTACAATGAATGCCGTCAATAGACAGCATTTCATTGACATGCAGCAGGAACAGTGTTGGGGACAGTACAGACCCTTGCGGGACGCCAGCATTTATATCTCTCAGCTCTTATGCATCTGCTGGACAGAAAATTGGCGACCCATTTGCATAGTCCCTCGGGAAGCCCATATACTGGTAACTTGGTTAGAAGACACCGGTGCCATTGTGTGCACGTGAGCAGTCTTCCACGAAGACGGGACTTTCATTTAGGTGGAAGATTTATTAGGTCGGGCCGGCCGCGGGACCAGGTTTTTTTTTTATTTATTTACGTCGCTATTGCAATTTTGGCGCCCAGGGAACATTACTTAGCGATCTTTAGTTCCAATTAACTTGGTAACAAAGATTTTAAGACAAGTATTGTCATTTTTGTTTGTATAATAATGACAAGATGGAAAACAAGTCACGATCCGAGCTACTTTGACAACATTGTGGTTCATAGCGAATATTACGATGCTGTTTAGTAGGTAAGTAATTAAAAATATTGTTTTTCGTGCTCCTAGTGTAACTGTATTCTAAAAAATTTATAAATCAACCTGGAACTATTATTTGAATACACTCGAATGCATATAAACACGTAATAAGTTAATTTTTAATGATTGTCATAATTCTTATATGGCGATCTTTACCTCCAAATATCTCGGAAACGTGACACTTTAGGCCACCATATTGATTAACATTTTTTGTTTGTATAAGTGTCCTCTACCCAAATATACCACTTACACCGTGCGCCGCGACATTGAAAAAAAATCAAAATGGCGGCGGCTAGCTATGCCACAAAGGTTCTATCCCCTTTTCCTTTTTATGTATTAGTAGTATACATTTTCCCAAATAAATAGTGAAAAATCTACCTAGAATCCTATATATCATGTTCGACAGGTACTCAATAGTTCTGATCAAACCGAGGTGTATTCGTGTATTTACAAAGGTAGAGTCTCTGGTTATTAATGGCGGTTCGTTTCAGCCCAGCTAAGTGATAGTGAATGGTCCGCGAGTGATTCCACATTTTCACCGAGAAATAAGCATTCAGGTTAGTATTTTGAGAGTAATCGTGACGCGATATAAAGGCGTTTGAGTATTTTCTTTGGTACTGATTAAATATTATCTATTTTATTTATCATCGTCCTTTCTTGAAATCCAAGAAGCGTTTTTCTCCACACCTGATGCTCCTAAATGTATTGTCAACATCACACACAGGCTTGGAACGTCTTCTATTCGCAACATGGAATAGAATAATCACTAACCAATTATTCGCCGCGTCCATCCTATCCTATCTATCGATATAACCATTGTATCACATGTAAAAAATTAAATACTTAGCAATTTATATTGAATCCAATTGCCTACATACAAAACTCAAATTTTAATCAATATTCTTCCCACATACAAAACCAGAGCGTTAACTAAAACAATACCTTAATTATACAGCGTGTTGTACAATATCCACCCTCACGCGGGGCGAGGCGTCTCCTTGATTTACACCATTTCTACCGTGGAAAATTATTCCCACCCTGTGATTTACTACCACGCATTTTTACCTGCATTATTTAACTACGTGATTTCCTATTGTGCATCGTGATAGGTAAGAAATAGAGTTAGTTTTACACTACCGTATGTAACACGGTTTGTTATGCTTTAATTGTTGCGATTTTGTGGAAGTTTTGTTGTTCATTTTTTTGGAAAAATTTAATGATACGTTGGGGTATTTCTACACGTATAACAAAAAGTTTACTCATATTATGTTTTTCTGGGCAAGTCACATCTATTTATTTAAGAGTTAAAACTTTTTTATTTATTAAATAAGAATCGCCTGATGTTGTGTCAATATAATTAGCATTGCGATCCAACGTGGCAATTCTGGTTATAATGAATACTAATAGTTTTTTCTGATATTATACATTTTTACTAGAATTTTTAATCTACATATATAATCTATATATATAAAATTCAAAGTCCTGACTGACTGACTGACTGATTGACTGATATATCAACGCACAGCCTAAACCGCTGGTCCTAGAGACATGAAATTTAGAGGGTATATTCTTTGTGAAGAGTAGGTATCCACTAAGAAAGGGTTTTTCGAAATTCCACCCCTAAGGGGGTAAAATAGGGGATGAAAGTTTGTATGAAAGTCCGTCAGTTTCGAAGTTAGGATCTTCAAATATTGTGTTTAGGCTGAAGATTGAAAATTAATGTATACGTGTCTCAGCGTTTTTAATAACTCCACCCTCGAAGCGGAATGAAGTTGTTTTGGTTTCTTTTATTGTTGTAGAAAAATATGTCATTTGATTCCTGTAGGCCACGCGGGCGAAGCCGCGAGCAGAAGCTAGTTCATCAATAAAATACAACAAACTCCTCAAGAACTCAACCGTATTTTAATAACATAAGAATTATAATAGACTGAAACAGTTGTTATAATTTTCTTTTAATTTTAATTCACAAGCATTTTCTAATTTCGCTACAATTCGCATTTCACGCGAGAATGTAATATAGCGGCATGCGCTGCGTTTTCCAGCATTTAACACTGTAACACGAAATTAATTCATTTTAATACGAAAGCACATAACATTATGTTCAAGACTTCGACACTGTGGCATGACAAAGTTATCGGAATCACTAGTCTAACATAATCATCATTATAATTACATCGATTTTATGTTTTTTTTTGCATATAAAATACTTAATGTCTTCATAATATGTATTAACATTCATGTAGATTAATTGACTGATTGGAGGATTATAGTTTCCGATGGATATGTATATATTTACTAGCTGTCCCGCGCGGTTTCACCCGCATTCCCGAGGGATCGTATGTTTTCCCGGGATAAAAAGTATCATATGTGTTAATCCAGAATACGTTCTATCTGTGTGCCAAATTTCATCCAAATCCGTTTAGTAGTTTTTGCGTGAAAGAGAAACAAGCAACCATACATACATTTAGGGTCGGCAACGTGCGAGTGATACCCCTGATGATGCAAGCGTACATTGGCTACGGTAACTGCTTACCATCAGGCGGGCCGTATGTTTGTTTGCGACCTTAGTGGTATAAAAAAAAATAACATACAAACTTTCGCTTTTATAATATTAGTAAGGATATGATCAGTCTTATTCAATTCTGTCAAATACCAGAACAATAGGGTTGTCCAAAATTCATACATAAACATATAGTGGCGAATTTCAGTTCAATTCTTGTACAGGCGATTTTCGACTCTATATACAAGCATATCCTTCATTATTGTTTCATCTTTCTGTTACAATTCTGTTTGCAATGTCAGTGCAAACCCGCCATTCATTCTAATAGCAACTGATTGCATCAAAACAGAATACAACCGTTGGCTATAAATCCGCTCTTGCATCGAACCTTTAAACAGCACAGGGTTCAGTAACTTTGAAGGATGGCACTCTTGTGGTCGATTTGTGATTTCAGCTTGACCGTCCGATAGGATTTGAATAATTTATCATTGTTTGTGGAATTTAAGACACAGGGTACATAAAACCCTGTTGGGCTTAGAAGGGTACGACTCCTCATCCTTGTCTTCAAGAGATAGAACAATAGTATTTTGCTGGCCACAGAATTTAGAGGCTACATCAAGCGAGCTGTTAGTACCGGCAAAGTTGGTGCGATACTTAAGTTTGCGACTGCAGACGACATTATCGCCAGGCCGTCCGCGTTTGGTGTTTATATGGTAGATATCTCAATCAGTACTTTTTAATTAATTAAAATAATAGTAAAAAGAAGTTTTTGAACACTTATGTTGATATTTTATAAACAGAAATATGGATCTCCACTTACCTCGAAGTTAGCTATTAATAGTTTTTACAAAATTGTTGACTTGCTTTCCGGCTCGGAAAAATTATCTATAATCTGCCATATCAAATTGGCATATCATAGGTTCGACGTACGTAAGTGTACCTTCAGTACTGAGAACCTCATGCTCACACGTCGGGTGGCGGCGGTCGCACGATCGATTCCCGGGTGTAGCGTGTCACACCCTTGCTTTTGTGCTAAGGCGCCAGGTGGAAAGATGCGGTTTTTTTCAACTAGGGAATGGCTTTAGGGTACCGTGGTTTGATAAAACCATCTTTGTGGCGTAGATTTCAACTACACTGTTCTATCACACATAAGTTATGTGCAGTACAATATACCCAGTCATTTTGTCCACTCAATCAGCTGCAAAAGCTAGAACTAGATCCTGCCTCTTTATGCCAGCTGCACCCATACATAACTAGAGTCCAGTAATCTGGATCTGAATATCGTTAAATGGACAACTATCAGGCAAAATACACATTATCCCGATTAATAAAAGTGTGTAAAATATTGACGGGCCAGCTGGCGGGGTTTGTTAAAACTCTGTTTAAGATTCCAACTATCACGCCGCAGGTCGTGGGTTCGATTCCCACACAGGACATGCATTTGTGTGCAGGAATATGTCCTGAGTCTGGGTGTAATTAGTATGTATTTACAAACAAAAAGTAGTATATGTATTATATCAGTTATTTGGTTTCCATAGTACAAGCTCTGCTTAGTTTGGGATCAGTTGGCCGTGTGTGAGGAATGTCCCAGGAATAAATGTTTTTAAAAAGGCAAAAGTTCCACTTTACTAGACTACTACTTAGAGTTACATTAAAATCAAAGATACTCGTAAATGACTTTTCAATAAGCTGTTATAACCTTTTAATTATAAGTATATGAAAACAATTGACAAAGAATTCCCGTCGCAAAATGATGAGTCATTCAATTTGCTAAGAATGCTTCTGCCGTTACTTACTGCGGAACCCTATATTAATGCGTGTCTAACACGCGCTTGGGTTCGTTTTTTACTTTTTAGGGGAATTGTCTGTCTGCGTGAGAAGCGTCGTGTGAGGGTGAAGTTTAAATCCTTGGAGGATAAGAGGTGTACTTCTGATCATTTTATTTTGTCTACAGCGAATTTAAATCTTGAATTCGTTTCTGTTAGAAATTGGATCGGTATTACCTTACTGCTTTATGAAGAGCCTAGCTACGTGATTCCTAATCCATAATATATTATTAAAATGCGAAAGTAACTCTGTCTGTCTGTCTTTTACATATACATAGTTTTTATTATACTTCTAAGGTAGCAAACAAGCATACGTCCCGCCTGATGGTAAGCAGTTACCGTAGCCTATGGACTCTTGCAACACTAGGGGGTATCGCGCGTTGCCGACCCTGCAGAAATCTCTTCACGCTCTTTTTTAAGAACCGCATGCTGTACTCCATTGGGAAAACCACGGCGGGGAGTCTGAGCGTCCGTGGAAGGAAGCTCCTTTGAGACCGCACAGTACGAAACCATTCTGGTTATAATGTTTGAGAATGAACTCCCTGTCGATGGCGAAAGTTGCGATGATGAGAGTTTTTGGGTACATGAACAATCCCGGGCTACACTTAAGTAGTAGTTGGTAAGCTTGTCCGACCTGGGAATTGAACTCAGGACATCCATTTCACCTATATACTCTATTTGTGAGAGGTAGAGCGTAGCGTTATTCATCATCATTTTGTGCAATTTACGATCAAAGAAAAATATCACATTATACCCGAGAACTATGAAAGTAGCAAATAGGAACACATGTTCGTGCATTTTGTGAAATGTCTTCGAAAGTAATACATGCAATATCGACAGTTGTTGAACAAGCAACACGAACGGCCTTTATTGACGTAGAAACGTATTGAACTTGCCATTGTAGGTAACAGTGCATAGTATTTTTTGTGTAGGCAAATTTAACTATAAATACTAAAAGAAAGATACACAAAAAAAATTGCTGAGTTTCTACCCGGAGTCTTCTCAGTTTAAGTGTAACGGTGGTAGATTCAACTGTACTTAACGTTCATAAGTGCCTTACCAGCGCCTAAACTGACTAAATGACATTTTGATATTATATAAATAAATAAATATCCTGGGACATTCCTCACACACGGTCATCTGATCCCAAACTAAGCAGAGCTTGTACTATGGAAACCAGATAACTGATATAATACATATACTACTTTTTGTTTGTAAACACATACTTAATATACATAATTACACCCAAACTCAGGACATACAGACATGTTCCTGCACATAAATGCATGTCCTGTGTGGGAATCGAACCCACGGCCTGTGGCGCGTAAGGTGAACCTAAACCAACTGCGCCAACTGGCCCGTCAATACTGTGTACCGTCAACATGAAGCAGAATTTTGTTTTTTGTGCAAGCTCTTGAAGACATCCTAAACGGTGGTTAATACAGCTTCGACCTTCACATGTGCCTTTATCGGGCATATACTATGTTGCTTACCATGTAAAACGGAAGTTAACCATTGTAAAAAAACACGGTTGTATTTTAAAACCAGTGTCCTCTGCACTCTGCCTCACCAATCCAATAATCCTCTTAGTTTCCATGTATAGCGATAGCGTTACTGAAATAGGTTTTTTTTTTAGTTGGAACCCATTTTCAAACTCGACCACAGCCGGACAGGCACAATACGTATAACAGAAAATATTTCGTGCGATTTACCGCCGTAGCAATATATCGTAGCGCTCTACGGCGTAGTACAATGGACTCGTAGAGCGTGGCGTAGCGGCGGCAGCGGCGGCGTACCCACAATACGTGAATGATAGGGTTGCCAACAGAATCGTATAACCTGTTATAATTTTTATTCATTGTTCGTTGTTTTTTTACGGGAAATTTTATGACAGAATCCCATTATTTTGTAACGTATGGTATTATTCTATGAAGCTCTACTTAATTTGAGATAAAATGACTATGCATTTGTAATTTTTACATTATTATCAACAATTTATTATAAAGTATTCACATCAAAATACATAAGAGCATATTTTTGGTAATCGAAGTTTGAACTTATCAAAATATTAATTGCGACACTTAAAAAAGTTTTAATTATTTAATTACTTCGCCACCCTATTACTAAGTTATTGGTCCGCCTATTCCAATTTTAAAACTTTGTCAGCCCTACACAAAGACTGTAAAGGCCGCACGAAGGCTCCATTGGACCGTCGCCAGTGTAACTCGAACATGACCGGCCTGAACGATCGATGCTGAAAAAAATAAGGACACACTCATTGAAATGAGGGAAACAATTCTTTTTTCAAATCTCTTGCTCATTTCGATTATTATATTTCGAGTCGCGCTCCTTCTATTTGTTTTTATTATTCATTGCCTTATTGACTATTTTTTATTCAAGGAAGGTTTTGTTCCTCTTTTTTATTTAGATTTAATAATGCCGAGATTTTAAATCAATTTCATTCATTAGGTATAAGGTGTTGTTCATTTTGAATAGATTGAAATGAATTTGGGTTGTATAGTAATCCCAAACTTAATTATTATGGGTGTCCAAATAACACCAGCTCACAAAGGATTGAAAACTTCGTATAATTATAAAATATTAATGCTTCAGTACCCACACACGCATTCAGCTATATTAACTACGTTGAAAAACATACCTTAGTTTGCAGAAGATAAAGTACAATGTACGTTTATATAAAAATATGATATAGTTCGGTGTGTCTTCCTTGGGGAAAGCGTCAAAGCCTTCATTAGACAAGCGTAAGGTGGAAACGACGCTAAAGACACGGGAGTGCCGCAAGGAGCGCACCTAGACCCGCCACTTTTGAAATTATATACATCAGTACTTGCCTATTTAATAAGTACTAATGATAGCCTTTTTTGCTGGACCGAAGGCGGGTATTAAAGTCATACGCCTGCATTGTTATTGGAAATTGAAAATGCGAGTTCCCCTTTCAATATTTCAATGCTTAAGTAGTTCGTTTGCCGGCTGCGCGATGCTTTGTTTCGTTTTCAAATGAAGCTCCGCCAAGTTTTGTAATGTTTCAAGACTTGCTTTCGATTGCTCTTCTCTCTCGCGAGTTAGTTGTGTTGGTTTTCTTTGCTTTGGAATTCTGTTTGTTTTTAGTTGCAGTAGTGGCTCGGTACCAAAGTTGGCGTTCAAGTTAACTGTATCATAGAAGCAGACGCGGACAATAACATTGTTATGAAATACGAACAACTTCAAACTTGTGAAGAAATTCTATGTGATATTAATAATTGTGAATTTATCTGAATTAAATAATCAAAACAATATATTTCGTTGTGATATCCCAACAATGCTAAAGTAATTATAACTTATGATTGAGTCCGAAGAGAAATATTAAACAAAGCATTAGTCTAAATTGTTACTGAAACTTTGTGATGCTCAAATAATCAAAGGGCATTGAACTCTAGAACTTAGTGTAAATTCAAAGAGCAACGACCTCGTCTCAAATCTTGAACTACCGGTCAATGGATAGATATATGTAGAAAAAAAATGCAAATCTTTGCCAAAGCAATCAATCAGTGTGCACTCTCACCGCTTTGCGGGGACACCGCACGAATATCTAATTTTGTTTGTTACCCCCGTCCTTCTGCTCCCGATACCCCACGACACCCCCTAACACCCCCTGAGGCTACAGCGCAGGCGTCGAACACCCTAAATCCTGGCGGACGTTTTGATGGATCACCCTTAATGACAAGCACCGAAGGGGCGACGTAGTGTTGGGATACAACCGCTATCGATAATAACGATCGATAAGTCTCATGTACTTGAAATTGGTTTGATAACATCTAATTGTTTGGTGTTTTCGGTGGGGAAGTGGGTTGTTAAATTGTTTTATAAATTATATTTAATGCTTTTGTAATAGCTTTATGGTGTATATTATGCAGTTAGCTGTAATTATTTTACATTATACGGGAATACTTTTACTGAAATTATACAGCTTGATTATGTTTCTTTTGTTTAATAAATAATAACTGATGATATATTTGTATTCATGCATCTCAACATTGTTCATTTGCGAATCAAAAACATTTTTGCAATTAATAGTAGCGATTAGCTTCCGATACTCGGAAAAAGCTCCCCGCCCGCTGGTCTCCGGATGCCATGATACATTTTGATGACAAAGTGCGAGCAAAACGACGAGCTTCGGACCCCCACGGTCCAATGGTCTCGACCGCAAAAGACATAAAAAGATAATTTGGTCCAATCGATGCGTATGTTTTGAATTTTCAAATTTACGCACCGGCTGTTTCCCGTTTTCTTAAATTTATTAAGCACTTTTAATTTAATAACATCGTATAATACACAAGTGTTAAGGTTATACTGGGTCTAACTGGGTGGAGATTTCGAGATGGCGAGATTTTTGAGAATTCACTATTGGTTCCATAGTAAAAGTTGTTCGGCACGACTAACCCAACATAGATTTCAAAAATATAAATAAATGACTTAACGTTTTTAAGCCCGAGTCGTTGGCAAGGATTTAACACCATACGTTAATTTACCTTGATGTCACAAAGTACTATTACATTATAGTTTAATATGTTTAGTTAATAGGTATAGTTTAGTATAGTTTAGTAGTAAACAATTGTTTTACTTACCAAAAACCTCAAATAATGTATCTTTTCATAAACCTCTGTTTCGCATGTGTAGGTTTTTCAACGAGAATAGTAAAAGTTTGGATATTTTCTACCAAAACTTTAATAATTATTTAACTATAATTAAGAGTTTTTACGATATAATATAACTTCGATATACCTATGGATTGTTTTGTTTATTCAGTAAAATTGTTAGTTAACATGTTATATTTATTGTGTAATTTAATTTGTATTTAGCATGCACGTATATATTTTTTAATAAAATCTTTATTATCTATGTATGTACATTATTATCTTGCAAATGTTGTACACAGTTATAATAGGGATACAAATTTATAACTGTATTTTTAAATAATGTTTGAAATTGTAAGATCTGGTTTGTATCTTGTTACTGTGTCTTTAAATAAATAAATAAATAAATAAATAAATATAGACAATAATTTTTAAATTTAACACGAACATCCATAAACAACGTTACATATCGATGTCGCCATAGTCTCCTGTGGCACATCCCTGCAGCTACCGAGTCGGCATATGCGCCCTCGCTATATGAACAGCACTCGCTACAATTGTATTAGACATTAGCGAAGCCGCTCCACAATTCATGCTTTTATTGTGCTATACTTTTGTGAAGCACACGTCATTATGTGTCTGTACTTTGTACCTATTGAGGTAATGGGTTCAATGAGACCTTTGTTATATACGGACCTATTAGTAGTTATATTTTGAGTTATAATACTTACAATGTTCATCCTTGTTACGGCGAAAGATTTAATGATACCGGCCCTGATTCTGTTGTTTACAACTATAATAATTTTAATCTCACTATGTCTCTTTCTAACAAAGAACATAAGAAAAGGATGCAAGAAATTTAGTCCTGTCAAATTAGTCCAATGCTTGTTTTCAATATTTTAATCGCCATCTACGGTTACGTCGAAATAAAATACCCGCAAATGAAAACGGCGAAGACTAATTTGACAACTTTAAATATGTTCTATCCTTTTTCAATAATGTTTGTAAGAAAGAGATGTGATGTGACTAAAATTAGTTTAGTGCGATTTACAACAGAATCGGCATCACTGTGAACTATTTGATCGACACAATCTGGTGAGAAAACTCTATTGATTGATTTTTCAATAGCTCATTGGAGAGGGTGGAAGGGTCGGTAACACTAGTGTGTTGCAAGTATATATCATATGGCTACGGTAACCGCTTACCATTAGGCGGGCCGTATGCTTGTTTATCGAGAACTCGGGTAAAGCCAGGAAGCAATAACTATAGTCTAAATGAAACAGTCCCCTTAATCATTCAATCAATAAGTAATGAAGATGCATACACATTGAGTATGCACGTCGCATAATGATACCAGTCACGACACATAGATATTAATCGACCACGAGGATATGAAAGCATTTCTATACTGTCGATACTGATTCTTATTAGTCTTATTATTTGAACTCTCTATTATTGATGTGGAAATTACTTACTTTAATTTTTATTAGTAGACAGTACGCCAAGTCAAGGAAGGTATTCTTTCACGCATTTTTTTTCAAGAATTATGACTGAAAGTCGTAACTGCGATTTGAAGAGTGGCTAAGTGTAAATTGGGCAATTCCCTTATTTTATTATTACCGATTATATGACTATTAACATTGTGTGACATTGATGCCGATTCTGTTGTAAATGCATGCATTGGACTAATTTGACAGGACTAAATTTCTTATATCCTTTTCATAAGTTCTTTGTTAGAAAGAGACATAGTGAGATTAAAATTAGTTTAGTTGTAAACAACAGAATCAGGGCCAATGTGACATATAATAATAATATCCAGAGACATTCTTCAGACACGACCATCTGAGCCCATACCACGAATTTGTTCAATCTGTTTTTGCACAGTTACATGTTACAAAAAATCCATATCATGGAAAACCGAACCTGCTCTCAAAATTTCATAAGAATCGGTTGAAAAATGCGATCTGTAGAGAACAGCCGGACAAGACAAACTTACGAAAGCTTATTTGCCCAAGCTGAAACGGATCGCGCTCGCTCGGTCAATTACAAGCTTTTATTTTTAATATGCGTCGAATCTTGCAACTGAATTTCGATACAGTTATTCCCAACCGATTGAGCTGAAATTATGCATACATATTTAGTTTGGGTGACAATGTAATAAAAGTTTTTTTTTTAAACGAAACTTATTACATTTTGCAACTGAGTCGCTATCCACCTCTGATGTCACAAAACACAATTATTTTCATTTAACGCATAGTTTTTTTGGTTTTCAAAACAATTTTATTGGATTTATGTTAAATGTTTTTCTTCCTATCTTTCTTACTTGTATACAAGTAATAATAAATAGATATTGGTGCCGATTCTGTTGTAAATCGCACTAAACTAATTTTAGTCACATCTCATCTCTTTCTTGCGAACATTATTGAAAAAGGAACATATTTATAGCTGTCAAATTAGTCTTTGCCGTCTTCATTTGCGGGTATTTAGACGTAACCGCGATAGATGGCGACTAAATTTATATTGAAAACAAGCATTGGACTAATTTGACAGGACTAAATTTCTTACATCCTTTTCTTATGTTCTTTGTTAGAAAGAGACGTAGTAAGACTAAAATTAGTTAAGTTGTGAACAACAGAATCAGGGCCAGTATATTGTTATGACTCCATTTTTGTACTGACCAAAGCAATATGGATTATCGATTTTTAGGTATAATTTACCGACATTTTTCATTGCATGTCTGTACTTGTATGTAGATAAACCATGCTTTGCATCCTGGATAAGAATTAAACATATTAAGATCTGCAGATTCGCATCAGTATTATCAAACTTCCACATCAACTAGCTCGTCAAGTGACCATTGCTATATAAATACAAATAGATACACCACAAGACAACTTAAACTATCTAAGTAGCTAGTCTCATTGCCTCATGCAAACCAACATCTAAATTACAACACAACTTAATACCCGACCGTCCCGAGAGTAATTATGCGTTTCTCACTAAGACCTTACACAGCCTTTATTAGTAGCTTCCCGAGGCGTCGATACGTATAGACCCTGTGGAATTTGACAATGTAATTAATAATGACAACTTTAAATTGATGGCGAGCCCTGTATTTACACCGGATAACACTGGTCGGTAATTGCATGACGATGTTGTCTTTGGCAATGGTCGTGGTATGTATCATTAGCGTCAAAATTATAATGTCACTTTAGTACCCCTTCGTAATAATCTATTTGTGATTTGCATATGACAAAGTTCGAAAATGATCAATTAATTTTGAAGCTGACTATACTGTTTGTGTTAAATCGATAACAGACTCTATAATGTTTAAATGAAGTTTATTTTACTTAGGGGTTCTAGTGCGTGCCTACAAGAGCGCACAATACTTAAATTCAGCAAATTATTGTATTATGATCAAATCGAATGTAAATAATAATCCAGTATGAGAGGACTAACACGGCTCGGCAGTCACATTAAAAATTACTTTTGTTATTAAGTGCACTTTTTTGTTTACAATCAGTATTATCACCAGAGATCGGAATAGGTATAGAGTATATTACTTACTTGCTCGAAGTTAAGGTTTTTTTTTTTTTTTTTTATTGTTTATAGGCCTGTGTTTGACCGCAATCTCACCATGGTAAGTGATGATGCGGCCGAAGGTGGTAAGCACACAAAGCCTAGAAGGAGCTGGCTCTCAAGTGCAGCTATCGGAACACACCGAAAGGTGCTTGGCGACAGATTTTCAACTTGAGGGTGGTAGCCAGCCAGGCGGGTACTACAAAGTACCCTACCACCGTGCTATGGTTTCCTCACGATGTTTTCCTTCACCGAAAGCTCAAGCTCATTGTAGGATTCGAACCCGGGACCTTCATCTCGGTATCCGACGTCACTACCACAGAGCTATCATCGCCTTACAAAAAAAATATCATCATCATCGTCAGCCTATAATGTCCCACTGCAGAGCACAGGCCTCCTTTCACAAATGAGGATGAAAGAGAATGGACCACTACTAATATACTCCACCACGCGTGCCCACTGCGGATCGGTGGAGGTAGGCTAGTGCTCACCCTACTGTTGGAAGTTTTCAAGCCGCCTCCAACTAGCTTAACGACTATCACAATTAAGTGATATCCGGGACCAACGGCTTTACGTGCCTTCCGAAGCACGGAAACGCTCGATTTGAAATACCACTAGGCGTTCACCCATCCAGGTACCGACCACGACGGTGGTAGCTTAACTTCACCGATCGATTAAGAACGGCTAATCATACTACACCACGAGCGCTTCTAGGTAAAATATACTATCTGATTATCATAAAAGATGGTAGAAAACCTATTCTACTGAAGGACCGCTTCTACTGGTAATACTAATTGATTGAAAATGAAAAATGAATAAGTAAATTGAAAAAGCATGTCTTTATTCCAGTTCAAATTATTTAAATTGATAATGTATGCTATAATTTGCAATAAAAATGTCATAGATATATTTAATAACGTGTATCATACTCGATGCTTCATAAATTACTCTATTTAGTTATGATAAATTAGAAATTGCACAAATTAGTAGTTAGTCAGCTCGCCTTGCCCTCGCTAATAACTAGCTACCGATATTGAATAGATAACTGTCATTGTATACTTTGTTTATGAGTTTTAATTATTCAAAATTCAAAATCATTTATTCAAATAGACCTTCGCAGGCACTTATGAAAAGTCTGACTCTAATACCGGTTCGGAAGGTTGCATTTGCCGAGAAGAGCCGGCAATAAACTCAGCAATTACTCTTTTCAAAACAAGCTTAGACTAAATCTATATTTAATAAGTAAAAAATAAATGGCACATTACAACGAAAACATTAGTTTTATTAGCTTTGTGTACTTTACTTTTTGAACGATGTTCCGTAGCTTTACTTTTCAGATTTTCGGTATTTTATATAACATCTTGTTGAGCTTTTTACGCTGATCGGCCAGCTACTTAAAGATTACGCTAGTTTAAGATAGTCCAAGAGATGTAATTTTACCCAAAAAGTGCCAAGCGGGACCCTATTCATAAGACTCCGTTAACCGTCCGGCTATCTGTCTGTCAGTGGGCTGTATCTTATGAACCGTAGGTAGACACTAGAAATTTTCACAGAATATGTATTTCTATTGCCGCTATAACAACAAATACTTAATCAAAATTAAATAAAATTTAAAATGAAAGGCGTCCCCCGTACAAGAAACGTCTTTTGGTGTTTTTTTTTGTTGCGCCTACTACTCATTCCACAGTCAATTTGAGTAAGGTAACATTAATAAACAAAGCGAATAACATCATTGATGTATTTTCATGCAGTTTGAGGGAGTTCGTAATGGCACTACTACACATAATTTGTTACTCCTAAGATTTACGTTTTTTCTTTTTAATTTGTATTTATGTTTTTACATGTGTTTTTATTCTAGGTCTAAATATTTATTTTATGTACAATTGTTATAATTGTAGATTTATAATTTTAGATTATGTTCTTATTTTATTGTTAGATGTAAGGCAACACTATCGCATTGGAATTCCTGTAATGATAGATGTTTTGTAGTGAATAAATAAATAAATAACATTATTATTATTATTGTACGGAACCCTCCGTGTACGACTCGTGCTTAGCCAGTTTTTTAAGTTGTATGAGCATTATACTTTTCGATCTATAGAGAAATTATATGTTTCATTTTGATTTTCATCATCATGACCAAATATCCATTTAAGCTCCACAGATCATGGATTCAGTTTTTACCTAAAATCAGCCTATTTGTGTGCATGAATTGAACGTATCTATTTTAATTGTATTCATAAATGGAATATCAGTTATCTGGTTTCCATAGTACAAGCTCTGTAGTGCAATTCTGTTCTTTTTTGACAGCTGACGACGACGACGTCCGTCGTCGCGGTCTATTCTCTATACATTCGTAGTGCGGTGCTACATTTTTCAATTGGTCAATTAATTAATGTTTAATTTTAGGAAGCTCCTATTAAGGTCGTATTATGTATCCATTATAAAAAAAAACCTGTCACTTTGTGGATCACTTTCATTTATGATAGTTTCTGTGTAATGTTATGATATTTGAAGTAAGTATGTTTTATTACAAATTATTTATTATAAATCCAAGACTGTTCTTTGTCGAAATCAGTCAAAAACAAAGGCCCAGTTCAGCAGAGGACATCTCGTGACAGAATATGATGATGATACTAATTTTATAGTGGTTACAGAGTTGGTATACATATTTCAGATATCTGCAGCTCGGATAAGTCATATTATGGGCATCCTTAAATCAGCCAATGATGAAGATATCTTGGAAAAACGTCGTCAAGCTCAACAGTTGAGACTTTTGGCGAGTAATTCTTTAACTATTCTTGTTGAAATAAACATTGATTAAATTGTGCACAGCACTACAAAGTCAATGCATTTTTATTTACTGGAAATGCTATAATTCTTCCAAATTCTATATAGAAGTCTTTGATATCTGGCTTATTTTTATTATTCCTTATAAAAAAATACCTCGTCAATTTAGTAGTATGTACTTACATACGAGTATGTTATTAAACATTATTCGTGAAAAAATGTTAATTGTTTCAATATTTTCAAAATATGGGCGCTATATCTAGCTTTCTTTTTGTGAAGTTTAAGTCGTAATATTAAGATAAAGTTAAACCAATGAATAGCCTTCATATTAAACCTTTAAAATTGGTATATTCAGTACATTAAAGTTTTACTAAAATATGAAATAAAATTAGCCTTTATCTAGTTTCCATATCATAAGTTTGCTTAGCTTGGGATTACGACTCAGATCATTAAAATAAATGAAATCCACTCGCAGAGCGCAGTTGATGTTTACAATACACCTCCAGCCCATTTTAATTCTTTTGACCTATTCAAGTATTCAATTGTTTCGACATGCAATAGTCCGGGAGGTACTGATGCATTTTAGGTAGTATTAATATGCCGATCGATGGCCATCTTTTTCAATAGATCTTGAATGACTAATATGTGAACCACGCATCAGCGATGCACCCGCGGTGGGTTTAGGATTGGAAGGTTACGGCAGGGGTAAACTTTTTTTTTTACAAATTCATGCGAGCAGCTGACGCGTGTTCCCCCCTCCACCATGCAGCAGACGATTTTTTTCAGCTCAGAATTATGTCAAATACTTATGAAACAAGTTTGAGCCGGCGTACTATGTCTTTTTTTTTACTGGGAGTGGCTGATGACGGATGTAGAAGACTTGAGCACTTACTTGAGCAGACGGTCGGTTCACTTATTATTAGTCATATAAGATCAACTATACATTTCAACGTCAGCCGGCTTACTATGACTTTTGTGTTTGCAACGCTACCTCCCGGACTAACCGTCACAACGGAGTCGTCGTCGGTTGCTGTCAAAAACGTTTCAGAATACCAAAGCTGCTTAGTTTGAGATCTGATAGACTTGTGTGAATAACCCAGGATAATTATTTATTATTTTATCTTTAATGTATTTGTTTCAGGTGTCCATTTACTGATTTACTGGACCGTTAGCTCTGGTAAGTTTCAATGTTTTTATTAATTATTCAGCTTCAACTCAATTACCTTGGCATAAACTGCAATCAGTATGGCTGCGATGTTGGATTCATAGTTTTGGTCCATGTTTATTTTCTAATACCTTTTCATCAATAAAATTAGCAAACTAAGTTCATATCCGAAAATATGGATCTTATATTGTTTCACACGCGTTCCCGGGATAAAAATTAGCCTTTAACACTTGGGGATAATGTAGCTTCCTACTAGTGAAAGATTTTTTTGAATCCGACTGCTAGTTCCAGTGATTAGCCCATTTAAACAAACAAAAAAAAAACCGCATTATATGTTAGTATTGATAGGTTTTCTATAAATTAGACTTAGCATTTCTAAACTTTATTATCATACTAGCTGTTCCCTTCGGATTCTCACACGTTCACGAGATAAAGTGTGTATCTCCCTCTCCATACTATAGACTATGTGCATGCCAAATTTCATCGCGATGGGTACAGAGGTTAAGTCATGAAAATGCAACAGACAGAGTTACTTTTAGTTTATCATGACTTAAGATCATCACATCCAGAGTAATCCAGACACAACAGATAAATTTATGAACCCTCATGAATAAGCAAGTAAATTATGAACACATTTCAATCAGTATATGATTGTTGTGAGCACAAACAGAGTAAATGTAGCAGGAAACGGAAGTGGTGGCAAGATGGCGCACTTATCCGCAGGCGTACGTTCGCGGGTTGTAAATCGTTCGGCGCGCGCATTTCGCTGTCAACGCGGACTGCGCGAGCGCACCTCCTTGCAGTGTACAGTGACTATGAGTTTTTTGTTTCGTGGGGTAATATTTATTTACCTATATACTAAAATTATTAAAGCGAAAGTAAGCCTGTCTGTTTGCTAAATTTTCACGATTCGACTACCGAACCGACATAGGGATAGTCTGAATTATTAGGTAATTTGTCGAAACAAATAGTTTCTGCGAGTACCTACTTACATTCATTATTTCTTTCTCCCACACCATTATATAAGTATGTCATTCCGTGTCCATAATAACATGATCATATTACTAGTGGGCACTAGTGGCTCTGTGAGCTGTGCGAGACCTTGCGAGAATGTATTATATGTCATTTTGAAAAATCCATACGAACATACGAACATACGAAAGCATTATTGTCCAACTTGAAACGGCGACGCGTCGCTCGCTCGCTCTATAATGGTATAATGTTAGTAATTGTCTCTCAATTTTTATCTATTATTAAAAACAAATATATGTAATCCGATTCAGTAACACAAATAAGTAGGTACACTTGAAATTTTGCACAGAAAAATTCAAATGACACAGTACAGATGCAAGTAGTAAGTGTAGCTGCTTGAACATAGTTACCAATAGATATTTGGCAACACATTTTCAACTAGAAGCTTGGGAATTTCCAGCTTGGTGGGTATGACAAAATACATTGCATCGTGCCATGGTTTCCACTTTTCTTCACTCAACTTAAAAAAATTATAGATTTCTTCTAAATGTCTATTGATAGACACTGGACATTTGGTAAAGATTCACCTTACGCACCGCAGGTCGTTGGTTCGATTCCCACACAGGACATGCATTTGTGTGCATGAACATGTCTGTATGTCCTGAGTCTGTGTGTAATTATAATTATATTAGTTATCTGGTTTACATAGTGCAAGCTCTACTTAGTTTGGGATCAGATGTATAAAAAAAAAACTATACAAATTTATCAAAACTAAATTTTCTGCGAGTAAGTAAATTATTTCTTTTTCGCACGCCATTGTCACCCCACACATGCACTGTAATACCCAATCGTGTCGCAAGTCGTCCTGCGCGCGCGCACTAAACAAATATACGATCGGCCATCTTGGCTTATCTTCGACCGCGGTGGGTGGCCAGTGCATTTTGCACTAAACTTGTCTGTGTTAATTTTTGCAACATTGTCCTTTATTTCATGCAGACAGTTTAGACTCTAACTCGTTATATGTAGAGTACATTTTTAATAATTACCCTAAGTAAATCTGGTGACTTGGTCACTCAGTTTTTATTATAACATGCTTAAATATGAATTGACAAGTTTAAGTTCTGTATTGCGTTCTGCTTACTTACGAATTAGCAACGATTTCTGCTGAGTAATATTAGTTATTCAATCTTGTATTTTAACCTACAGTTAACAGGTATCTATACCCGTACCCCGAGTGTAAAGAATTGACGTTAATACCATAAAGGCTTACTAATCCGTTTGCGTTATCTAAAAATTTGTATGGGAGAAATTAGTACCATGAGTATTCCGCTAGAGGCGCTGTGCCAATTCCTATAGAGAAATGTCGTAAACGCAAACGCATTAGTAAGCGTTTACTAATGTCAATTCTTTACACTCGGGGTACTGACTCTACATTTGGTCTGTCTTACAAAGGTAATATAAAGTTCAGCATAATGCTGAACTGAAAATTGAAACATATTAAATATCCTCCTTGTGTTGCTGATGTCCATCAGTGTTGGTGGCCAGTCACTTACCATCAGGTGAACCTTCTGCGTGCTTATCAGACTTGTAACCATGCACGTTTAAAAAAATCAGGGCTGAGCTGAGCGTCACATTATAAGAAAGTGAAGCACTATATTTCCTAAGTATGCGTGAGTAAAATCAGGGACCCAATTCTCGCATCCTTGGAAATAAATTTTGAATCGAACTTACGGTTCGAGTCCTATTCGACTATAAAATTAAGAGGGAACGAGTCAATTCGAACAGTTCTGACCAATCAAGGCTCGCGATGACTGGTTTTCTTTCTAAATATGGTAGCCTCGATATTGCCAGAATAACGTAACGTGATTTACACTCAAGAAAAGTTCGAATTCGTACATTTTTCGATCGAGCGATCAACTTCGATTGGGTGTGAATTGGCTCCCAGACCCAATCAGGCACAAGTGATACTGAGCCTTATTTTAATTGTCGACGTCTCAATGCGGAATGACAACCGCTAGGCAAACTAGGCGACTCCATCCTGATATTTTTACACGTCCGTACTTATATTTAAAAATAAGTAAGGCATCCCTCAAGATTTCCTCTCGGTGGATTAAGGAGCGTCTAGCTAAGTTAACCCATCGGTAATACCTATATCCTCACCACATCGGTCACTGAGCAGCGATCATAACCACGTGTAGCCTGCCTTATTCATAGTATGTATTATTCATCTTGGATTTGTTGTAAATAAATAAATTATTTACCTAAGGTATTTACAGAAAAGTATTGCAAATCTATCATTCGTTGCTAGGGCCTAATTTGATATATATCCTAGAGCAGTGTTTCCCAATTAGTGGTACGCGTACCCCTGGGGGTACGCGAAGTTGCATCAAGGGGTACCCGCGGCAATCTCTTGACTAAGATAGACGGGAGAAAGACAGTTATTTCCCAGAAATATAGCCGCAATGGAACTGGGTAAACAACCCCTTTGCGAACCATTCCACCGACCACCTACCCATCTCTGATCAAGAGGAATTAAGACATCTCATGCAACAGCAGACCCAAGACTTGTTTTGCTGAGCAATCACTGGGTAATTTATGGGCTGATCTAAAAGACATTTATCGTGTCAACGAAGCAGTAATTAAATATTTACTGCCATTTTGCACGTCGTACCTTTGCGACAGTGGTTTTTCGGCTATGACAAACTTAAAAACTAAACATTTTCATAGACTTCACCTTGAAGATGACAGATGTTTGAGGGTTATGCTAAAAAACCGTGCAAATTTGTCACATAAAACTAATTTTCACCGTCATAGGAACTGTATTTTGAAGGTAATAAATGTCAAAAAAACTGTTTGCGTTATTTATTTATCAGTCCTGCAATAAACGGTACTTTCTTGAAGTGGTACGCAGGAAAAAATAATTGGGAACCACTGTCCTAGAGCATTCTCGACACACGGCAAATGTATGATCAAATCTTGTATATGAAATCAGATCGGTAACTGATATTAACTAAAAATCTTGGACCATTATGTAGCTTTACTAATAATTATTCCGAATCCTGACTTTCTTCTGATGGTGTCTACTAAACCGATTGAAGCCCAGAATTATAGACTATAGATACGACACACACAGTAGCGGAGGTACGCGCACGCATGTAACGCGATCCACGCGCTCGCGCCGCACACCGCACTGCACTTAGAACAATCGATTATTATATATCATAATGATCCATTCAACAGCTTCCAGAAACTCTAATTGTTTGTTGATCTATCCTCTAGAGTCTAGAGTTTTCATTCAATCATTCATTCATTGTAGATTAGGCTGTGGTAGGTACTCATGCGGGCAACTGTATCCTAAAATCGTTTCATTGATAAGAAGTATTTATTTCGATTAGAAGCATTGAGCTATTATTACTACGTATAGAGAAGCTATCATAAGCAAAGGTGATGTCCCATTATTTTAGAGTCAACTAACGGTTTCTTTAGCACTGAAACAGTAATTAGTCGTCTAAGCAGACCGTAGAAACACGTAGCGCTATCAGAACGCTTTTAGAAGTATTTTTTTCGCAAACACCGTGATTTTTGACGGCTTACGCGTTTCGTTCATCGTTTTACAACAACAAGTGTAGCCGGATGGCCTCACTTGAACGTAACATAGTTGTGATGTGTGGCGTCTTCTCTATACGTAGTAATAATAGCTCAACGATTAGAAATAATATTTTAACGTTTCGTAAAAAGATAAACCATTCTCGATAATAATATATGTAGATATATAACTCGTAATATAGTAAATCAAAAAGCAGACTTAATTACTCTACAGCTGGCGGTCTTATCGCAAATAATTGAAAACTGTTTTACAAAAAACTTAAACCGACTTCAAAGTACACTAAGAAGTAATCAAATCCTGATCTGATGACAATGAGACCAAATGGGAAGTGTACACTTCCAAACAAAAAAATATTTGCCAAATCGGTTAAAATAAATGACGTAGTTAGGATGTTACAAACATTAAAAAAACATACGACTAAATTGAGAACCTCCTCCTTTTTTTGAAGTCGGTTAAAAAGTTATCTCTTCCAGACATCTTACTGTATGGAAATCTATTATTTTCTCGATTTCAGAGTCGGTCACAATATTGACTTCCACCTCTTGGGTGTTGTATGAAAACCCCATTCCTTCAGAAATGCACATAAAGAATAGAATATTTTCAACAAGGCTCTACCTCTTCCGTTTCCGCCGTGAACCCATCCGGACTTGTGTTATGTTGAAAATTGCAAATAAATAAATTAAATAAATAAGTCAATATACAGTGACAAAGTACCAGGAGCGCATAAATCAAGACGGGTGAGCTGCACACATTGATTGTTACTAGCCCCGCCTACTATTCTGTGATTGCGCGAGCGCAAGCCACGCCCTTCCCCGAAGCCTGAATACTCAAGGGGGCGTTACTGGATATAAGGGTGTGTGGGTGTCCTACCCACATATATTGTTATAAAATTTGCCGTCGGCTCCCGTCGGACCGCTCACATTTAGGCCTACGCGCTGACAACAAACATAAAAATGTCTACTAAAATGAAGCGTACTCCTCCATCTAAAACCCACTCCTCTGGCTCAGTGTCTGAGACAGAACTAGCATCACAACCCTGCACCTCCCAAGAGGAACTAAATATATTAGATGCATGCATGCAAAGAGGAAAGAGGCGCCGTGTTGGTGGTCAGGTTCAATCTGACGAGCAGGCCTATAAGGATGACCTAAAGGCTATGATCACATCTCTTTTCAAGGCACAAAATGAACGCCTTGAAACAATGGAAAACCATATTAAAGAGGTTAAGGCTCAAAACTGTGCTATAAAATCGACAAATGATAGTATTGAGAAGTCGATGAATAACATGTCAGATCAGTTGTTGTCCTTGGAAACAAAGATAAATGGCCTCGAAACCGAACGGAAAAATATTTCCCTACAAATAGCTGCCTTAGAAGAAAAAATCGATTATCAGGAAAGATCTACTACCAAAATGTGCCTAGAAATTAGAAATGTGCCCAAGGGAATGTCTGAAACTAAGGAAAAATTGTATAACATGTTCAAAAATTTAACACTAAAGCTGAATTTGGAAACGGATAAATTGGATATTAGGGATATTTCGCGTCTACCCAGTAAAAAAGAAAATATGACTTCGGCAATTTCAGTTGAGTTTAATAATACACTGATAAAATCCAAAGTATTACAAATGGCTAAGGACTACAACAAAAATAATCGATCCGAGCAACTCAACAGCCTCCACCTGGGTCTTGGCGACCATAATACCCCTATCTACATCTCGGAACAACTGACATCTAAAATGAAGCGTGTACATTATTTAGCCCGTGAATTTGCAAAGCTAAATAAATATGCCCACTGCTGGATATCCAATGGCCGTGTTCTCTTACGTAAGGAAGAGGGGGCTCCATATATACTAGTTAAGAGTGAAGCCCACCTTCAGGACCTAACCAAGAAATGACTACAGGATCACTTATGGCTTCCATTACCACATTTGTCCGTTAGTTTGTATTTTGTCTACAAGTTAATTTATGTTACAGATATTTTATGCCTATACTACATAGCCGACACGTACTCTCTATCCCTACTTCATACTAAAAACTATACAAGTCACATATTAATAATACGTTACACACAATGCTTTCCTCCTCTTAATCACATACTGCAATACAACACTTCGACTTCATACGCTATCAAAATATTTTTAAAATCTGTTATATATAAACTTTTAATCTGTGCTGCTAACCGCTATTGCAAATTCAGTACTTATGTCTTACCAATGCTTGTTTTTGTTCTTGATGAAAATAGAGTTGTTTTTGCTGCATTTCAAAACAGTCACCAATCTCTTAATAAACGATTACCGACACCGCATTATATCACCAAACTATTACACATATACTTAATTAAAAATGGTAAATAACATTGATGATATAACCTCAAATATAGATAATTTTGGTGACTTTTCATCTTTAACCTGTGAGCCAGAAGACTGTGCACTTCATATTGCACAATCGCAAAGGAAACTTATTATCCTGACCCAAAATATTCGTAGTATCTGGAAAAACTTTAACGATTTTAAGACCCTTTTAACCAGAATCAAGACGAATCCTGATATCATAGTTTTAACAGAATGTTGGTTACACATAAATAGTACCCATCCCCCCTTAGAAAATTACACCTCTTTCGGCTCAAACAAGCACCTTAACCAAAATTCAGGGGTAGTCATGTATATACATAATCGAATTAAATGCAATTCTTTTGAACCAGAACTACAGGACGCAAATTGTGCTGTCACTACTTTGTCTCCTAGCATCGCAATTATTGCTATATACCGACCCCCGTCGTTTCCCGCGGTGGGGAACTTTCTTAATTCCCTAGATGTTCTACTTCAATCACTAACTCACTTTAAAACGATTGTCGTAACGGGGGATATGAACATTGATATCAAACCCAATTCACGTGATAGTCGAGCAGGTGAGTACCTAAACCTGATATCCTCCCACGGACTGATATCTTCTCACACGCTACCAACTAGATTGGATAATTGTCTAGATCACGTCTTGGTTAAATCTGGCAGCTCAATCACAACTTTAATTGTTCCAAATTCAGTAACTGATCATTACACCGTCATATGCTCAATTAACTTTGATAATGATATTGGTAGCAATATAATTCATTATAGTAAGGTTGATTATGCTAGCATTACAAATGATCTTAAGGGTCTCGATTTTTCCCCTATTTATGAATCTTCCAACAGTAATGAGGCCGCCAGTTACCTAGTTGACTCCCTATCAAATATAATTAAAACCAATACGATTTACAAACAATCATCAAGACGAAATAGAATCTTTAAACCATGGATCACGCTTGGCCTCCTCCGCTGTATGAGGAATAGAGACAAAATGCACTTAAAACTTAAAAAATCACCAAATAATGACATTCTACGTATCACTTACACTAGATACAGAAATTTCTGTGGTACACTATTAAAAAATATTAAAGATCAATATGACCACGATGAACTAGAGAAGGCAACTTCTATTGGTATTAAAAAGACATGGCAAGTCATAAATAAAATCACTAACTATAAGACCAAAAAATGTCCTTCTATCGATTTAGTTAAGGATTCTGTCTCTAAGAAAGACACTGCAAACAACATAAATGAGTTCTTTGCCTCGACAGGAAAAAACTTAGCGGACGTAATTGTGCGTGACCATGGCCCGTCTAGTATACCAACTCTATTCCCAGAATCATCTGACTCTTTTGTTATGCTGGAGACTGATCCAATTGAAATCACATCGATCATTCATTCCTTAAAAAATCATTCCTCTGTAGGGTGGGATCAGATTCCTTCTTGCATAATAAAAGACAACATCGGTATACTTGCCGAGCCTTTAGCTCATATTTGCAATCTGTCTCTCGTTACTGGCAAATTCCCCAAGGTATTCAAGTTGTCCATAATCCACCCTATACATAAACAGGGTGACAAAAGCATAGTAAACAACTACCGACCCATATCCATTTTACCTGTTCTTTCTAAAGTTCTAGAAAAAGTCATGAATAAAAGACTAGTTAACTATCTAGAAGGTGCTAACTTACTCTCCCCAAATCAATTTGGCTTCCGTCGAGGGAAATCCACGGATGACGCAGTATCGATGCTTGTAAATAGCGTGGTCTGTGAATTAGATGCAGGTAAGAAATCCTTGGCAATCTTCCTAGACCTGGCCAAGGCCTTCGATACTGTGTCTAAACCGATCCTCCTTAGAAGACTTGAAAACATGGGAGTACGAGGTGAACAATTGGAACTGTTTGCGGACTACCTTAGCGAGAGATACCAGTGTGTCAAGCTCGATGACGTGGTTAGCGATCCCATCCCTGTTGCTTTTGGCATTCCTCAGGGAAGTATCATCGGACCTACCCTCTTCCTGGCTTATATAAATAGTCTCTGTCAGATCGACCTGTTCAGAGGTAGGGTGGTCTCTTTTGCTGACGATACAGTGTTGGTCTTCTCCGGAGACAATTGGGAAGAAGTATATCAAAATGCCCGAGCGGGCTTTAATAAAGTTAATATCTGGCTAAAAAATAACCTGCTGACCCTCAACACTGCTAAAACAAAATATATACAGTTTTCAATTCGCGGAACCCAGGTACATACTGACGACAGCCTACAAATTAGGGCCCACTCACACTCGTCGAATCTCCAACATTGCACGTGCGCTGCCGTTGAACAAGCTTCTTGTGTACGCTATCTTGGAGTGGAAATTGATGATCACCTTACTTTTATCCCTCATATTACTTTGCTCACACAGCGGGTTCGTAGGCTGATATCGATCTTCAAAAACATCCGCAGTGCTGGAAATCCAAAAATCCTGAGAATGATGTATATGGCTTTGTGTCAATCACTCCTAACTTATTGTATATCGGTGTGGGGAGGAACCTGCAAAACCACACTACTCCCACTTGAAAGAGCTCAAAGAGCTATATTAAAAGTTGCCTGCTCCCTTCCATACCGATATCCAACCAAGGACCTATATGAAGAATGTAGTGTACTTACAGTCAGGCAGTTGTATGTATCTAGAGTAATACTCAACCAGCATTTAATTACTCCATTACAGCCAGTCCCACCTACAACGAAACGGCGAATGGGTCAAGCGGTTAAAATAAAAAAATACAACACTTTCTTCATACGCAGGTTTGAGTGCTATTTGGGGGGTTTGCTGTACAACAAAGCAAACACCAAAATGAACATCAACCAGCTCAACCTCGTCAATTGTAAAAGAGTAATAAACAAATGGTTGTTGGCTCTTGACTACGGCACTACTGAAGAACTAATTAAAACAGAATATAAAGAATAAAAATTAACATACTGATGCACCTAATTTACACATATCCAACCACATCACGCATACTTAATACAACACACACTCACATAACCTCGCACAAACTAATAGATCTAACGATCTTGGCATACTGTAACATTAAACATAGAACGGCATAATATAATATAAATAAGGAATATTTTTTTTAACTATAAATTTTAAATATAAATGTTACAATCTCATAACAATATATAAATTCGATAATAATAAAAATGTATAAAATCGTAAAATATAAGTAGAAATATTATTATAATTCATAAATATAAAAAATATTGCATAAATAATAATGTCATAATAAGTAATTATATAATTCATATCCATATTTATATGCAATCTCTTGTTACAATTCATGGAAGAGCAATGATACCTATAATACAGGTTCTACCTAGTTTAGGTATCACTGCCCACTAGATACAAATGTAGTTTCCCTTCGTTCTGCCTACTTAGTTGTAAATTTTCTGTAAAACATTTGTATCATATTATTGCACTACTTTTTTTGAAATAAATTATTATTATTATTATTATTATTATTATTATTATTATACCACATAGGAAGTATATTATATCCATCGTAACTTTATAACTTTTGAAGCAAATACAAAACTTTCACAACTGCATTAAAGAAACCAAGAGGTTATCGGACCACATGTAGGTAGATTTTTTTGGCAAGAGCAGACATCTTAACTTTAAGTTGGGGACACTTGAGTGCCCACAAATAATATGAGCGTTCCGTGAAGATAAAAATCTCGAGTGTTCGATAAATAAGGAACCGTAGTGATGTGCGCCTTTTCAATAGGGTATCGATTTTAGATTCAAATTTATTTTTAAATTCTTGATAAATATTTAGAAATTTTAATTTTCAGGCTTTATCCTTATTTAAGAGTTTATGTTTAATGGGCTTGCGTTTGACCTTCGACTGACTCCATGAAGAGTTATGACGAAGCCGAGGATGTAGCACGCTTACCCAGAATAAGCCTATTCACTCTGGCCTTGAATACATCTAGGTTATAAATGTCGGGAAACACAGACCCCCGAAGACAGTTTCACTCCTTTCCTTTCCTTTTAATACTCTTTCGCTATTCTAGGCGTAATTTAATTAGGTCTTAACTTATGGCTTTGTTCATGGTTTATTATCATCCATGTTCATCACTCGTATCTCTTTTTCTCGTCCCTTACATATGACATTCCCAACTCAGCGCAATCTGCTCTCTGTTATATTTGTTAAATGTTAGTTTAACTTTAATGTACGTTTTTTTTAAATTAAATATCATCGACTCACTGCACTTCACTACATGCACCATCGATAGCCGGCTACCTGCGCCTGAGCACTTGACGTCGCCAGCATGTCGCGCAAATGGCGCCTCTTGACTCTGTTTTTTTATGATTTTAAATTTGTAAGATCCAATCTCTGTGAAATTTGTTTAATGCTTATTCATTGATAAAGTTATTAACTGATCGATAGCGTACAACTGTTTTGGCATTTTTATATTATTTTATTTTATTTATTTGGTGTCCACAATGTTCACAAATAAACAACTACTTTCTGTATAAGAATATAATAATAATAAAGCCAAATTTCCCAAAAGACATGCAACAAGACATTGGATTAGTTTTAACTTTCGATACATTACATTACAAAATTAATAATTCATATAATTTCAAAAACAATCAATTAATAAATTCATATCTGACATAAACAACACGCATTTGAACATTTAAATAGGTACAAATCATTTAAAATAGGTACACATTTAGTCAATAATTTCATTACACGTAAAGCTGAATAAATAACATAAACATAACATATAAAATCCTTATTAGTATCCAATTATATCTTTTTAAAATCGTTACAACATACACGATACATTTAATTTAGTAAATATTTTAATTATAAGAATGAGTTTCTTATATTAATTTCTTTATTTTTCTTATAAATTCGACTAGAAAGCAAAGTCAGACATGTGTCACGTTGATTTTAGCAGATAAACTCCACTACCTGTCCCAAAATTTTTTTCTCACATCCGCTGTTCTCAGGATCGCTTATCTGCCGTCTACGAAGCCACTTGACAGACAAATGCCATCAGCAAATCACTGATTATCACTTTAAAGCAAAAAATTAGCTACACAGCAAATGTTTTAACGCTAATTTGCTAATTTTGAGCGTAGACATATTTAATGTTTCAATCTCTTATCACAACATGAGATAAAAATAATGTAGAAAGGCCATTTTTTGAGACCTCGCTCGAGTGAACAAAACACGATCGTCTAACACGGTAATAAATAACAAAAAGGCCTCAGTCCTTTTATATAAGGTCCCTTTAGGGCCGTAATGGAAGGCGGAATTAACAGTTCCTTGGTGAATTACCTTGTGTTATGTATTCAGTTATTTTGTTGGGCTGAAGTGGAAGTTCGCCTGAACGACGCCCGCCGGGGAAAATTAACAATCAATCAAATCGAGTGCCGCCTTAAGTGCTTTTGCCTTGATTTTGGTGTGTTCCCATTGTTTTAATACGATACGACTTATTTTCATAACGATTGATAGAGATAACTACGTTCACTAAACACATACTTTTTTGGAAAAAAAAAGCCAAACGTAGTCAGATTGTCCAAAAAATATATAAAAAATGTAACCTTGAGTTTCTTGCCGGATTCTTCTCAGTTGAAGGCCGAGTTCCGAACCGGTGGTAACTTCAGTAAATGTGACCTTCATAAGTGCCCTTCTGGGGCCTAAATTGAATGAATGGCTTTGACTTTGACTTGACATAATACCTATATTTAAGACATTTCGAATTCATAGCAATTTTGCATAAAAAAATTGAATTGCAAAATGGTAATTAATTCGTTCAGAAATATTGCTCCAGTGGCGATTTTTGGTAATTCGTAAATTCTATGCATATTCTGTCCGTCACTCGTACTCGGCATAAACAATACCATTTAATGAAGATAAGCGTATATTTTAAATAAAATCATTAGTGGTAATTAAGCCCTTAATTATCTCGTGTCGTATGTAAATGTACAAGCGTCCAATTCTCTTGAATATACGGCAAGATGCATAGAGTCGGTTGCTCGCTAGCCGCCTCGCCCGACTCGCCCGTCGCCGTGCTGTATCCAATTTACCTAAATGTCTAGCTACTTCACAATAACATTTATATAATTTGTTCTGCTCTGCCTATACCGCGCCCTGTGACGTCGAGTGTTTCCATCCATTTAATGGATGTAAAAAAAAAGTTTTACTAAAAGTTTTTTTTTTTTCAGTGCTTGTCACAACTGTGACACTAATAAGTTTTGAATGATAAAGGTTTGAATAACAAGCCACATCGATTATTGTTGTTTCCTTTTTGTCTTTACGTACTGATACGGAGACGTTAATTATAATTTAATGACTGTAGTCTAGACTTCATATCTTTAAACGTATAAAAATGTTTATAAACATTAAACTTGCCATCACCGACAGCTGCATTACTATTTGTTGCAATAATAACACAAACAAATATAAATTAAGATATTATGTAGAGTAGTTAACACGCATTACATTAATGAAAATGATGTGTTGTTTGACGCGAGATAAAAGTTACATTTCTTACTTTGGGCTAAGAATACTACTTTACGTAACTATTGCTTTGGGCATAACTTAAACATGACTACTGCCGTTATTAGTAAGCTAAACAGTACCCTATGTCACTCTCCATATCATAGGCTATCTGCATGCCTATTCAGCGGTTTAGGCGTAAAAGGTAAAGGAGTTTTCCTGTAACATTTCTTTTGATACGACGTAAATATAAAATCTTAAATCACCTCTATCTTTTATCAGACTCAATAAATGCACCAGTAAAATCCTAAATTAGTAAATGCAAGTTACACAATAATACAAATTTTAATACAAATATTTCTTTATGTTTATATCTGTATTTGCTAACAGTGGGTGTCACAAATTGGCAGTTATTATATACTAGCTGTCCCGCGCGGTTTCACGTATGTTTTCCCGGGATAAAAAGTAACTTATGTGTTAATCCAGAATATATTCTATCTGTTTGCCAAATTTCATCCAAATCCGTTCAGTAGTTTTTGCGTGAAAGAGTAATAAACATACATATATACTCACAAACTTCAGCATTTATATATACTAGCTGTCCCCCGCGGTTTCACTCGCGTTCCCGGTATAAAAAGTAGCCTATGTCCGTCTCCATACCATAGGCTATCTGCATGCCAAATTTCATGATGATCCGTTGAGTAGTTGAGGCGTGAAGGCGTAACAAACAAATAAACAAACCAACTAAGTAAGGATAAGTAGGATATTAGTAGGATTCGAACTAGTTTTCGCACCGCGGTTTCACCCGCGTTACCGACGTACCTTTTATTAACCCGAGATAAAAGCCCAGTTAATCCAGAATATATTCTATCTGCCTGCCATATTTCATCTAAATCCGTTTAGCCGTTGATGAGTAAAAGAATAACAAACATCCAAACTTTCGGGTTACTTATAGAACACATTTAGGATTGTAGGATAAATAAGGTTGCCGTTGAATAATTTATGAAATACTTATTATAAGCAATAATATAGGTACATTTTACCCTACGCAAAGTAGCCTAGATCCGATTAAATCTATTTAAATAAATATAACATTTCATTACCAAAGAGTTGGTAAGGAGCGTTGGACCTTTTCACCTGGCAAAATAGCTTGTAATTAAATAAATGTATGCTATTTATATGTTACCAATTGTATAAAAGTTATAAAGGCGGTCGTGATAAAGTTCGCTAATATTAACCGGTTCATGTAGTGTTGCCAGCACGCTTATTTTTAATTTTATTCGCACCAGTCCCAAGCCTTTTGCAACAGAACAATAATATATGTGTGGTGCAAGTCATAAGGTATAGGAATTAATATATTGTGGTCAGGTGGGGCAAATGCAATAGCAAGGTAAATGTAATAACATATGTAGCTAAGTCTATAAAAACTGGTATAAAAATCCATTGTTCAGATATTGTTTAATCCTAAAATAACGAAGCAGGCAATGATATAGTTTGCTTATAAAGCTCATTTCAGACTACGCTATATAATTGTGCTATAGCTAATAAGGACATAATGATAGTAGTATGATAGTAATTGTGCTATATAGTAGTGATTTTCAGAGAGGTAGAGCGTAGCGTTTATTCGCTCAAAAAGCTCGACTGGGGAAGTACCTCCACCTTACAGAATACCGCAGCCAAATATCTTTATGCTGTGTTATGTTGTATTCCTGTGCGTGAGTAAGCTCGCCAGAGCTCATTGGGGAGGGGGAAAGATCGGTAACGCATGAGCGATGCTTCGTGTGTTGCAAGCATCGATATGGCTATATGGTTTACCGACTTTGTCGTATAAAAAATATATATAGCACAGGTAAGTGTGAACGTGTCCATAATTAATGTATGGTGCGCGATATTGTTGTGTTATGAACTTTAGGCTATTTCCTATTATATTATAGCTTAGTCTGAAGCCCGCTTTATACTTAGCCTAAAGTTACGTATTTTATTGCTATTGACCCAGATTTAACGACTTAGACGTATGGTAAATAAATCAGCAGCTAAAACCTTTTTCTACTTATTTCTGCTCCCGCTCCCGCCCCCGCTCCGCCTATAACTTTGTACCAGCTATTGAAATATTGTCGCCATCACTTCTTTTTGTGTAACTCTATATCGACTCATAAACTCCAAGATAAAATACTACGCGACACTTAATAGCCACGTTAAATTTACATCCGAAACACATAAACGTCATACGAAATGCTATCTTATTTAAAGTGCATAAAGTCGTTTGTTGATTTCATTGGGGATACATACAGAGTTGTATTTGCCTTGTAAAATTAAACAGCGGGGTATTGAATTTTAAACTTTATTCTCACGCATTCACGCTATAATTTATTGGTTGTATTTTGAGGTGACATTTCGCGTTTTGTCTGTATGTTTGTATTCGTGTTTTTATGTTTATGGCGCTGCTTGAATTGCACGTAGGAGTGTTTTATGTGACTATAACAATGGCTGTTATTAATTATATATTTTATTAAGATTAGTGTGTGTCATAAAAAAATAAGTATTTATTTAGTATGTATACTCTGTGCTTAAACATTTTCACTAAAATGTGAAAGTTTAGTCTGTATAAAGTACAGACATACATCTAGATAACGCAAGCCCCTCCATCCGTATGAAAGCGTGTAACTTTTTTTGTACCTACTATAATGTCACAATATTGATTTAGTTAGGCTGGCATTAGATTTTTAACGTGAAAATGAAGCTATCCTATTTTTCAGCTAAACACATCCTTCGCTACATCTTTGGTGGACATGCAGCCTTCTGCGAGTTCAACAGTTTCAAAAGAAGAACATTGTGCCGCATTTTTGCACAAATTTTGACACGCGAAGTACATTTACTCGCGTCATCTATTTAGATGTATATCTGTGGTATAAAGCTACCAAAGTTAAATACCATATCGAAGATGAAAATATTCTAATAAAGCTATGAAAGCAAAGAATATTTTTTTACTTTTTGTCTACTGAACTATTAGTCTCATTATTCAAGCACATTTTTATTTGTTACGCTTTCACGCCCTAACTACTCAACCGATCACGATGAAATTTGGCACGCTGATAGCCTGTGGTACGGAGAAGGACATATACTACTTTTTATCCCGAGAACGCGGGTGCAACCGCAGGGGACAGCCATGGAGCTATTATTACTACGTATAGATAAGACGCCAGACATCACAACTATGTTTCGTTTAAGTTTGGCCATCCGACGAAACGCGTAAGCGTTTCCATTTAGTGTTATTTCTAAAATAGAACAACACATTTTTCAGTTAATGTTCACAAAATTCTGTAACAATTCCAGTTACAAAAACATTTGATATAGTTGAACATTGCCAGTCTATATAGATACAGGAAATGAGGTGTACATCCGGTAGACCGGCGTTTCCGACGTGGCTAATTCCGGTACAGATTTTATTAGTGTTTGTGCCAAATAATATTATTTGAGTAAATTGTTCTACATTATAGTTAGATGGGATAATCTACATACAAATATATGATGATATATGTATATTTCAGTTTATAATTATATTATTTATATTGTGTATGTTAGTTTATAATTTACCTAGCGAGATTATAAACTCCCCGATACATTGTGAACTGCTTACAATATTACGTATTTATTTCCGATAGTTTATAATCTATCCGCAACAAACCGTTATATTGTGAACTGGCATCATACTAGAACCCGACGGAATGCTCTTTGCGCGCTGATTGGTTGAACGTCATGTGTCCCGCGCCGCCATCTTTACCTAGCTGTCATTTGTTACCTATCACCGAACGTAAACAAACATATTTTTTTGAGTTTTTAATAGATTTTGTGTTTAAAATAAGTGAACGTTATCATAAAGTTACAATTATTTGTGAAAATAAACTAGGATTTAAAAATTAAGTCAAGTTTCTGTGAAAAATAACTGTTAGTAGCCGAACATAACCTGAGTTATACTTTTCATGTTTTAATACAATTTCTCGTGTAAGTAAAGTGTTTTTATTATATTTGTGAAACTATATCCAATTAAAAATGTCGGATATTGAGTCTAGTATTCTACAAAATGCTCTACCGCCAAGACTAATTAGTCAGGGACGGTTCACAATATTACGAGTGATAAAATTGGACAGATTGTGAACCTTGTCAGCAAGTGCAGGTTCGTTTGCAATATGACTGTTTGACATGGATAGATTATAAACTATCGGAAATGAATACGTAATATTGTCAGCTGTATGGTACAGTTCACAATTTCGCTAGGTAGATTAAAAACTAACGGTTTTTACAAAAATACGGTGACATATATAAAGAGTTATCCTGACTAACTGACCATCTTCGAACAGCCCAAACCGCTGGGGTAAAGAACTTGAAATCCATGAGCCTAAAACGTAAGTAATAATGATTGTCGAAGTGATTGATAGAAAGATGGAATTAAATATTAATTAGAGAGGTAGAGCGTAGCGTTTATTCGCTCAAAGAACAATTCGACTGGGGAAGTACCTCCACCTTACAGAATACCGCAGCCAAATAACTTTATGTTGTGTAATGTTGTGTTCCTGCGCGTGAGTAAGGTCGCCAGAGCTCATTGGGGAGGGGGGAAAGGTAACGCGTGAGCGGTGCTTCGTGTGTTGCAAGCGTCCATATGCTACGGTAACTGCTTACCATCAGGTGGGCCGTATGCTAGTTTACCGACTTAGAAGGATAAAAAAAAGAATATGCAATATGACTTATCGAAATATCCAAATGTACCAAGGTCGACAAATACACCAGATATATCTCCCGCTCGATCTATCAGCAACGAAAACATCGGTAGTATTTATTCGTACCCGTATATAACCCCAATTTGTTAGGTTCCCGGCGATTTATCAGATGAAATCGCAGAAGCTACGGAGCGTGAGCTTTGAACACTGAAATATAACGGTACGGTGCGGTACGGCGGGGTAAACGTGAGGAATAACCTGGAATAATACAATCTCTACTAGTAATATTACTTATTTACTGGTAAGCCTTACTTATAAAATGTAATGTCTCTCTGTCTGTACGTCCGTTATTTGCATATAACTAGAGAAAAGATTTTGATAGGATTTGACAATTACCTCAAATAGGGGTTCTATGGATTAATGATCTCAAAACGACCTTTGAGGCTCTAATCTATAATAATTTACTTTTATTTTCCCCGCTCTTTTTTATTTTTAGAGCCCCTCAGTCTGAGGAGAGACTTTGCCTCCTTATGAGTGTTCTACCGCTTATATAACGGGGAGTCCATCCTCACACATTGAAACCAGAATTGTTTCGTTCTGTGCGGGCTCAAAGGAGTTTTCTTCCACGGATGCTTAGACTGTGGAATGAGCTCCCGCTGTGGTTTTCCCAATGGACTACAGCATAGGGTTCTTCAAGAAGGGTGTGAAGAGGTTTGTTCAGGGTCGGCAACGCGCGAGTGATACCCTTGGTGTTGCAAGCGTTCATAGGCTACGGTAACCGCTTACCATCAGGCGGGCCGTATGCTTGGTTGCCACCTTAGTAAATACAATTTTAGGCTGAAATTATTTTGAAATAAAAGTTCGGGCAATGATGAATTTGAAAATGACGTGGTCGCTCAACTTTATGTTATTTTTATCTAGACTTTATATAACTCCTTTCAACGACATAATGTTGTCAAGCCCACCTTTAGTAACGTTTTCTTGGCATTTATATTTGCCAATTTTACTTCCACCCGCTCCATATATATACGTATAATGTATATCGTTAGGCAAGGGGCCGTAATTCGGTGTGACCCTGCGGGCTAGCGATAGGGGCTCATTAATACCGGTGCCCGGATAACCGCGCCAGCCCTGAAGCCTTTTAGGTCAAAGAGTATTTGATGGTGAGTAATAGACGTTGCCTACTCGCAGGAAAATCGGAAAATTTTGCGCTAATTCTTACTTGAATGTTTGTCAAAGTGCACAGCAAAAACTGTCAAAGATCAGGTGATTGTGACAAAATCACACAATTTTCAATAAACAAAAATGATCAAAAATTAATCGAATCAAATATAGACTATTAATAGTAATCAAAAGTAGCACATCTGTATTGACTTACAACGTTGTTCTTTGGCATCAGGCTCGGGTATAAATCAAGATCGAGCCCGGGTCACGTCCGAAGTCGGTGCGAGCCGGGATTCACCAGGTTTAAGCTTCCCGTGTTTTGGGCTCCTCTACGAACTTGTAGGCAGAATTTATACTACTTAGTTATAATGAAAATGCCTATGTAGTTAGGTTTGTCTTATCTTTTTTAGTATGGATGGGCTTATAATTAAAATCTGACAACGGTCAGAATGTCTTTCGAAAGTGGTAATAGATTATCTCACGTGATGTCTGAATTTGAATGTTTTGTACATACTCATAGAATATTTTCTGCGTTGGCACATTAGATTACTCGGGTATGCGGTTGAATAGGCGGGGTCTAAGCTAATAAGTAAACATGATACTTCTGGCTGGCTACCACCTATAAGTTGATAAATCTATCCACCTACCGGGCACTTGAGAGGCAGTTATCTTTTAGATTCGTAGAGGCCAGAAACGCATTGGCAATTCTCCTACTATTACTACTTTCTATAAGCGACTGTAGCCATTTATTATAATAGTAATAGTTAATCTTAATGTAAAGTCTATGACATGTGTGGAGGTGCAAGGTGGATGTCACCTCCAAGGAAAGATCTTCCGTCAGGCTGAGTCATCGTGCCTGAGGACCGCGGTCCAACTGTACATATCGGACAGTTGTATATATACAGATTCTCGAGAAAACTTCATAAGCGCGATGCAGGTTGTTGTGGCACCACGCCATCTATCTTTCTCTGTGTGAACTATCTCAGTGTTACTGATAGATGGCTGATAGATGTCGCTACACATGACTCATAGTTTCTTCGTTATAAAAAGACATAACTATGTTAATAAAATTACAAATTAAGTAGGTAATAGAAATGAGGATTGAATCACTGTTGCTTCAGTCCTCCAGTCGAAACCCTCCAGCAGTGGTTCACAAAAAAGCAGTCTTACTGTTATATTATGCTTAGGATGCTGTTAGCGCTGTCCCGCACCCTGAGAACGTGCTTTATTTTTGGACCGTATGCCACTTTGTCAAACTTCTTTCAACCAGCTAATAAGATTCAAACCTTCTCTTAACAAGTCCACTTTCAATTAAGACATCAGTGGTCACATAATCCCTTGCTAGCTACAAGTATATCAGATAAAGCCAACAATATTAAAGAGTGCTGTCATGCCACAAAAAGGTCGGAAGTTGAGGCTCTCTTCGGGAAATTGTTATGACCACCACCATTAAATGACCGCGGCCTCTGCTTTCCATTTAAGATGATGCTCTCTGTCACTGTATGGACAATGCTTTCTTATAAAGCTGTTTTGTGGACTGTATTTGAATTATGTAACAAAAATGTTACTGACCATCAATACCCTTTTTTTGCCTTAATACTCCTCTTTGCTTAAGAGGTTTATGCCTTTGTAGTGAAGACCTACATACATTAGTGGTTGATCATGATGTTGATTGACTTATTTTTCTCATTTTTATATGAAATTAGGTCATATTTGGAATTATCTCATAAAGTAGGCTTGAAGGCGATGATAGCTCAGTGGTAGTGACGTCGGATACCGAGACGATGATCCCGGGTTCGAATCCTACAATGAGTTTGAGCTTTCGGTGAAGGAAAAACATCGCGAGGAAACCATAGCACGGTGGTAGGGTACTTTGTAGTACCCGCCTTGCTGGCTACCACCCTCAAGTTGAAAATCTGTCGGCAAGTACCTTTCGGTGTGTTCCGACAGCTGCACTTGAGAGCAAGTTTCTTCTAGGCTTTGTGTACCCTACCACCTTCGGCCGCATCATCACTTACCATGGTGAGATTGCGGTCAAACACAGGCCTATAAACAAACAAAAACACTTGTGAATCTTCCACAATGAAGATATAGTCAAGATATTTTATATTTACCTGCAATTTTGGACACTTACTCGATCTAGAAATCGGACCCATTACCACAGGGCATTATAAAACTACTCTATGCCATTACAGCGTGATCCAGTCTCGCTCAAACATCTGCATTTACTTATAATATTAATAAGATTCCTAGTGATGAATTAAGCGAAGTTTTTATATCACTAAACTGATCATGGTAAACGATGTCACTAAAGGATATACTTTTCTAGAAAGCTATTTCACTGCGGCATATCTTTAAATACTAATCTATCTCGGAAGTCACAGTTATTTGACAGATAAGACAGCTCTATTGTCTCACCTAATTGTAAGCCTATTCAAGATATGTTATATACTATTTCGGTAACAGTATACAAGAATCATCTTATACTCATTGAACATCAAGCACCAATTGTTTCATGTGGTAGCACGTTATCACTTCGCACAGCCGAGTGCTTCCGAGCCCTTCCGACCCTCTCGGCTCATTGGCTCGCCCGCATCTCTCAATGTTTCGACCATGATTAATGAATGACCCATCTGTATGCTGTGTTAGATAATCTGTGGCGACTGGCGACCTTCGCCGATATTGTGTGTAGATGGAGCTAGTCGCTGTGAAGATCTTTCGTTCAGTACATTACCACAGATATTTAAAGAAGTCGGATATATTCTCGCTAACAAAAAACTGTGTCACTCAAGTCGGCCACCACGCTATACGTACAAGCCGGCACGCACACATTCACACATTAGTTGAGCGCGAGTAATCGACTCTGTGTAAACGGCGACAGAGTCTTATTTCCCGCAGCATTTTCCGCAACTAAGGTGTGCGTGAGAGGTGGCCGACTCCATAGACACAGTTTTTTGTTAGCGAGAATATGTCCTCCGTAGTCTGTGTACATTACATAACCTTTTCGAATAAATACTTTAGGCTGATTTTTTTGAGGCAGATTATTGGAAGGTTATATGTATATAGGATTAATAAATCTGAAAATATCATTGGGGTGGAATAAAAATCAAACCTACAACATGCCTTACGAACATTTATCTTAGGTTAATTATACTTGGTTATACATACAAATTTGTTTTGAAAAGGTAGAGCCCAGAAACTCCGTTCCAAATAAATGCAAATTTTTCTTGTCTCCTGGTTTATAGCTTTTATTTTATATACCACTAAGCTAGCATACGGCCCGCCTGATGATAAGCGGTTACCGTAGCCTATGGACCCTTGCAACACCAGGGTTATCACTCGCGCGTTGCCGATCCTACATAAATCTCTTCCCAACTGAGCTGTACTCCATTTGGAATACCACGACGGGGAGTTCATTCCACAGTCTGAGCGTCTACGAAAGGACTCCTTTGAAACCACATAGTAACCACACTCCTCATCGATGGTGCGAGTTGCGATGGTAGATGATAGCCATACAATTATGGTAGGAGCAACACAGTATTGTAGTAAAAACATCAGGGTGACTGTTTTTAATTTCTTCCACAAAATATTATCCAAACCCTTTCTATCCATGTAAAATGCTAATGCAACTTTGAGTGCTTCTTCATCGCTCTTCAAATATACAGTCGTACACACAAGTGCTAATACAAAATATATATATAAATGTTCTCGGAGGGCGCGCGTCCCGGGCATGGTAATACCGGTATTATCCGGTCCGCGCCGGAATTTACCGGCCACCTGTAACCGACCTCTTGGTTGTCGGTAAAATTTTCATACCCCTCGAGTGAGAGGACTCTAGGTGGAGTGTTTGTGCATTTTTTAGTAGTTTCCGAGTTTGGCGCTGTGTTGTTGTTTTTATTTTTCGGAGAGACGTGTTACTTGTGAGTTTGGGAAAATGTTTTATCTCGTTTATAATTTTTTTTTTTGCCAAGACAGCTCAAAACCAAAATCAAAATAAATAAAAATATAGCTAAATCTACTCAAAACTGAATGCTTACTACTACTATTTACTATTATACTAACATTTGTCTGTTAAAATCGTTCAATTCTTATTAAGGTGAGCCTCAGTCGTAACTTTGGAGTCTCTTAAGTAAGATCTTCGTCTTACGTAATTCAAAAGAAAAGTGTAGAATTCCAACATCAAAAGTAATAAATAGCTCCCAAATCCGGGTATAAAACTTGCCAGTGAAGCTAACCTCTCCGGGTATCAGTGTTGTCACACAGGTGGCCCTTAAACATTACGAGCGGGTAATGCTGGGTGTTCCGGATAATAAAACCATTTGCACGCGCCCATCCGGCATGATCCGGATCTCAGGTGAAATGGCGGCGTTATACGCGAATGATGGCCCTTTTCGGGGGTAGTTTTGTGATGGTTGAGTTTATGAACTTAGAGCGATGAATAAACAGGGTTTTGTGCGAAGATCTATGTTAAGTAAACAGCGCTTTAGATTTGTTATCAATGTTACAATTTATCAAAACAAACTAGCTTCTAATTTTTAAATCCATTCTTAACGTCGTATTTAAGGTCGTTAGATTTGCTGACGGTTCAATTATCATTTAAGAACTTTAAAAAAGTATTTATTGTTATTTTTAGCGATACTTTATGTGAATTTATTGTAAGTTTTGTAATGTATTTGGAATTATTAAAATATGGCAAAAAATGTAACATTTCTTTTTGTACAATTGGCCTACAAATTGGCTTTCGTTTTGCTGTGAACTGACTCCAGGAGGAGTTAAAACGAGGCCGAGAATGTATCACTCTTACCCAGAAAATTCCTATTTATTCTGGCCTTAAACATATCTGGGACATCCTTAATGTCAGGAAACACAGACCCAGTAATTGAGTTCCACTTTCTTTCTGATCTAAACGGGATCTCGAAAACGTGTTGTACATTCTCCCAGAGTCTTGTAGTTCGATGTAGAGACGTCTCTTCTTCCATAACTACTCTTACCAAAACCTCATATTATTACATCGACTTCAGTTTTACCCAGTAGCCGCTATTCCCCCTCTCTTGCGCCACACATTATGATGTGTACTTAGTGCGCGATTGTACTGTAATGACATTGTAGGTGCGGGTACAGTCGTCGGCACGCGTCGGTATCGCCCGTACCGTTTTATTGAATGATCATATACTTGGCATGAAGTAGACTGGATAGAACGAGTTATGTACTGGATATGTCATCGTTTTTGCTATGAAACTATTACGGTGCGATACAGTTGCGCTTGACTTGTTTGGTGTTCCGGTCTCTATATAAGACTTCATTTAACGTTATGTCTCCTTATTAAAGTGGTCAAACATCCTAAGTTAGTTTAATAAGCCCACGATAATATGCCAGATGCTCAGGCTGTGGAATAAGCTGCCCGCATGTGATTTTCCAAAGGGAATACAGCATGGGGTTCATCTAAAATGTTGTGAAGAGATTTTTGCAGGGTTGGTAGAATTGCGAATGATACCCTGGCGTTGCAAGCATTCATAGGCTACGGTGACGCTTTTTGGATGCCAGCCTAGCTTAACCTTATCTTCCAAGTGACTACGGAACAGAACATCCCTAGAAATGTCGACGCCAAGGATCCTGATGCTTTTACTGATGTCCAAGGACGTTTTGGAATTGTGGAACCACAGCAAATGGAATTTTCTTAGGTGAACGCGCAGGCTTATGTCTTAGTGGGGTTGATTAATATTGCCGCTATAACAAATAATAATAAAAATTAAGAATTAAGGGCCCATATAAGAAACGTCTTTATGGAACCCTTTGTGTGCAAGTTCGACTCGCACTTGGCCGGTTTTTGCTAACGAGCGTACCTACATCAGCTCTAAAGGCTTTCCTCTTACTTCATCGTCAATACGTCTATGACTTCGCATCTGTTAAATAGAGTAGCTAGTCTTGTTCACCTTGATGTTATGGCAATTTTACCGTCAAAAAGGTGTGTATAAAAAATCAAAGTGTCGCTCGCATCGCAGCCTCAAGCTCTGAAAAAAGCTTTACGCTCATAATCCGGGCTCACTGGCGCTGTGAGCCTCCACGTGTAATCAATGAACCTTCTATTATATCTTTTTACAACATTATGTTGTGGCAATGTTCATAGGAATTTGAAATTATATTTGTACCCCCTTATTCATAATCGCTTTTTAACTAAATCAGATGTCACCTGTCAAATAAAGACTTCGGAATTTTAGCTAATCAACGTTTGATAACTTTACTATGAATAAGGGGTTAATATATAAGGCATAGGGTATAAATTACGAGAAACTTTATTTATTTGATTGAGGAGTCGATTTTTTTTTGTTTGAGGACACAAAACCGATTGCATGAATGTAGCGAACTAGGTTACGATGTTGTAAAAATTGATCAAGGCCATTTTGTGTGGTTCAAACCTTATTCTTTAGATTAAAATAACCTATATGCTATGTAAACGTAACTCAAGCCTTTTGAATCTAAAAATAGATTCCATGCTTTGCTTTTACTTTTAATATGATTGCATTAAAATATTTAAAAATAAAAATTAAGCTTTATATTATAAAATTAATTACAATTGTCCAAACAATTAGACAACCGCTTACTCACAAAAAATATCAAAGAAACCGACGACCGACCGGCGCGAGCGCCGCGACCGACACGTTGGTCTAATTATCACAAAAACCCGTTCAATAATCCCGTGTCCGACTCATTTTTATGTCTCGTTATCTTAACGAGTGTGTTAATTAATTATTACAACAAATTCCACTTAGGGATGTTACACACGGTCGAATGAAACCGCGCCGTGCTCTCATGAAAATTCTACAAACTATACTCAAATCATTAAATGCCAATTTAAGCTGTGTGTTACACTACAGCAAGGTATATTTTTCGTTTCATCGCTTATTTTCTAATGGCTCTGCGTGGAGGGTTTGGACTCGTGATGGTACCTATGCCACTATTGGTACTAGTTGCTGAATACACGCTGTGATATTTGTTACGATACAGCTTATCTTTCCATAACACCACATAACAAATAGGCATAATACCTATCACTGAAAAAAAAATGAATTTAACAGTAACACAAATTTTACTACCGATAACCTAAACAAAGTGACTTGCGAACTAAAACTTACCTGTAACAAAATTAATCAAGATCAATAACTAAATTATTTGATTACATGTGATTTAGGCGCTGATCCCACAGAGAAGAGTTCTAGAGTTCTGCGTTCCGAGTTCTGCATTCCGCGTTGACTGTAAGCCTTATATAAAAGTGTATGATGAAAGTAATAAAAGTGTATGATGTGCGATCAGTAGCGAATATTGCAGAACTCTAGAACTCTAGACTGCTTACTGTGTGCACAATGCAGAACTCGGAACTCGGAATTCTAGAACTCTCTCTGTGGGATCGGCGCCTAAAGTTTGTTTCCTGACGTCAAAAATGTCAAATTACATAACTAGTTTTGTAGATCCTTTTTTTTCACATCTTTGGTAACGCTCTTTTCCTTTCAGTCATTTTTCACTTCCTCCATTTCCCCGACCATCAAAGATCACAATGAAAATGCACAGAGTTCATTATTTGTAACACCGATCTTCTTTGTTTTTGATGAATTGATTCATGAGTTTGACGAAAAACCACCGCTGCTCGCTCCAGCGTGTATGTAGCACCTTTATAACTTAACATAACAAGGAAAGACATAGTCCGGGATCCGGTTGCACCCACGGTATACGTATAGTAAACGCAATTAACTGCCAGAAACGCGACACCACAGACAGATTGTATTTTTAAGTAAACGAGCTAAGGAAAATAAACTCGGATCGGTTGGATCGCTCGCTGGGAATTGAGACTAATTTAAATAAATACATTTTAATGAATTGACTACATCGCTTGTAAACTGACTGCGGACATGTGTCTTGTATTTCGTATGAGACGGGGTGTGAGATGATATGGTAACCAAGACGACCAGCATCGGAAGAAATCTTATAAAGAATAACTTCTCTCAGCTGATAATATAATTGCGGCAACTATACAGGGTTGGTCTATAAAGAAGGGACCATACCACAATTTTGGAACGTTTTTAGTATCCTGCCCATTCGGCCTATAAACCTCGGCCCGTGTGTGACACAGCCACAAGTGGCCAGTGAAAAACTGATGCTAAACTTTTTACACATCTGATGCTGTGCCACAAAACATTTTAATTTCGTTGTAAAAATCCCTTTCAAAATATGCTGTTCCAAAATCCACCGCCACATTTTATCGTACAGCAATTAATTTGCACATAAAATTAGCTTTACAACTTTACAAAACAGCTAATAGTCTTGTCTTGCTGTTCGTTTGTCGATTTGACTTAATTAGATGACTCGCAATTTCAGTAATTCTATTTTTTTACATATGGAATGCGGGTACCTTCAGCGGGCCAACGGGTTATACAGATAACGCAAATGTATCTTGATATAAAAAAAAAAACAGATTAATAGATTAATGACACGTATACTTGTCCCCGAGATTGAGGTAAATGATGTGAAGTAATAAGAGGTATAAAAAAAACTGTCATATAATTACTTTCCATCGTGAGATTGCGGTCAAAAATATATCCATGTCCTTAGTAACAAATAATCCCCACGTCTTCCAAATGGTTTCATTAGTTTCTCACTAGATGGTGACGGAAATAAAACTATTTTCAATGTAAGAAACCCAGTATTTAAAACATATTCATTAACTCCTAACAAAAGTCCGATACAAAGTTTAACCGAAAAACAAATTGAAAAGAAGTACGTGATACGATACTGAACAACAAACTCGTGAACTTGAGAAAAACACGCGAATCCCCAACACAGGCCGTGCCAAGTAAAACTCTCCAATTCTACCAACTTTACAAAAAAGTTGTTCGATACCAACAAACAAACTTGGTATTAAAACTTCATGCGTTTTGTTTTGTCTCATGTCTAGATTTAGTAATGAAGGCTGGAGTATATTATTTTATTATGTAAGACTAGTAAATAAGACTTAAATCTTTATTCATTGGCTGCTGATTTTCCCTTGTTTATAAGTTGTTTAAAGATATGTCTTTATGGTGATAAATACTTATTACAGTTTCAGTCCATGAGATAAAGGAGCTGTTATGTATTATTATACAGCTTCTAGCAACTTCAGACCATGATTGTTATACATAATTTTGTTCGTATTGTGAAGTAGAAGCAGAATTTGGAAAAAAATATCTTCGAAAATACTAATTTTTTTAAATAAATTTTAATGGCATTTTAATTTTCTTCAAAATTTTGCTCGGGGTTCCCTTCAGCGTTTTTCTCTAATTGTATATATTTATTTCGTGTATATTTATTTATTTCAATTTGGTAGAGACTGCTCATTTTACAAGCTTTAGTATGTATGTAATGTGCGGGTGGAGGCTTGCAAGTTCACCCACTTCCAGTGGTCGGATTGACTTGATATTTGGTATACATTAGTATATTGGAAGATAATGCAAGTACAGTCAGCAAAAAGTATAATCACCAAAAAAAGCTATAATTAAAAATGAAATTTTTAACAAAAAAACTTATTTGAGAATTGTTGTGACTGCTATCTGTCTTTCTATTCGTTTGTCACGGGCTCGTAAACGGAATAAATTACATATCTAAAATTTAGATATTTTGTGTTAAATAAAATATTTACCCAAACAAAACTGAATGAAATTACTTTCCTAAAAAACAGCAATGTAGTATTCTCGATTTCTCGAAAAATCTCGAGAATTCTCGAGACTTGCGAAATAAAACTCGAATAATAATAAACCCTATATAGTAGATACTCGGATAGAAGAGTATAAGATACTTTATTAATTAAGTTTACTAGATATAAGCTTACTATACAAACATTATTACAATATAGCCCACTGACACAGATAACAATCCACAGACAACTAAGTAAATAAACTAAATGCACCATGAGGTCCCTCTCAAGTTAGCCCAACACTATATTACGACACAGTCCATAGAGGGCGACACTAACGCGAATTAGATCATTGTTTATGGCTCAAGGAACTTCTGACCCTAACATTTCGACAAATTTATCAAATACACTCGCCAACTACCCTAAGACAAAGGTATAAGATTGAAATTCCGTTGTATTAGGTTTATATCTGTATTTAGGTCACGTTCGATCGGAATTTACTTTTTCTGACCTCAGGTTAGAGGTGTTAAATAAAATGGAGTAGTTTATGTGCGGTTCGTAATTTGGGTTAGGATGCTATGTATGTGCTAATAAAGGGTTTAGACCAGTTTAGCATTAGAAGAGAACCTCTCAAGAGAGGTAGAGAAGCGTTTATTCGCTCAAAGAGCAGCTCGACTGAGGAAGTACCTCCACCTCATAGAATACCGCAGCCAAATAACTTTATAATTGTGTTCCTGCGAGTGATTAAGGTCGCCAGAGCTCATTGGGGAGGGGGAAAAGGTCGGTAACGCATGAGTAATGCCTCGTGTATTGGAAGCGTCCATATGGCTACGGTGACCGCTTACCATTAGGCGGGCCGTATGCTTGTTTACCAAACTCGTAGAATAAAAAATAAGGGTTTTGAGTAGCTTTGCATTCTTGTCATATTTACTGAAGGTAGGTAGGTAGGTACATTACAAATGTGTATTACTTGAACACGAACCAATTAATAGATGTTTTTATTGTTGATCTAAAAGTATCAAGAGGTAGTAGAGTAGATACAAAAAAAAACTTACCTACTTTCGCATATTATATAGTAGAACTAGCATCTGCTTGCGGCTTCGCCCGCGTGGACTACAGGAAACAAATGACATAATTTTCTACAACAATAAAACAAAACAACTTCATCCCGCTTCGAGGGTGGAATTATTAAAAACTCTGAGACACGTATACATTAATTTTCAATCTTCAGCCTATACACACAATTTGAAGATCCTAACTTCGAAACTGATGGACTTTTATACAAACTTTCATCCCCTATTTTACCCCGTTAGGGGTGGAATTTCGAAAAACCCTTTCTTAGTGGATACCTACTCCTCACAAAGAAAATACCCTCTAAATTTCAAGTCTCTAGGACCAGTGGTTTAGGCTGTGCGTTGATATATCAGTCAGTCAGTCAGTCAGGCAGGACTTTGAATTTTATATACAGGCTGTTGTTTTGGTCGGCGACAAGCGATCCAGGAGCGGTAGTACAAAATATATATTCCCCAAAAATGGACTTAATTCCATTAAATACTGTAAATATGTTGAGAAATACCGTATTCAATTTGAAATAAAATTACTGCAAAGTATGGTTACTAGGCACGTGCACAGACTAGAGCTAGGCGCAAGCCGCCATCGCCCCACCCTTTTACTCCCTCGTACTCCCGTTGAGTATTATGTCTACACTTTAGCATAATACATGAATAAAAAAAAAAAATATTTTTATTATTAAAAAAAAAAAAAAAAAATTTTTTTTAGCATCAGTATCGTTTGTATTATCGACCCTGAGTCTCTCGTCGCTGACCAAAACAACGACCTGTATATAGATAAAAACAGTGTTACAAATAAGTTTGTATTAATCATTTTATTTATTTGTTTTAGTTTTTTTTTACAATTTGAATGTTGTACAATTTGTTTATCGTGTCTCCTGTAAATATTACATCACATACGTTAACGTTTTTTTTATATCATTATGGGCTATGATAATACAGGTCGTTGTTTTGGTCAGCGACGAGCGACTCAGGGTCGATAATACAAATGATACTGGTGCTAAAAAAAATATTTAAAAAAATACTTTATTTTTTGTCGCCGACCATAACAACATCCTGTATATCTCAGAAATTTTCTTTAAAAAAATACTATAATAATAATAATGTATTTCAAATAAATTATTGATGCGGCCGTTAGTGAAAAGTGGTAACCATAAATAATGTAGCTTTGAAGCACACTAAGTCTTCATACAAAATTATTGTTTTCAGTATCGACATTTTCATTTCATTATCCCGAAAAATAATGACGCTTCAAGTGTTTTCATAAAAATAAAATTCTTTTCTGAAAACTGATTATGGTATATAATCTGAACATAAAAAGTTATTATATGCGACCCCCGTCACACGTCATGTTGCCGGCTATGTGTCAAAATTGAATTTTCACCAAACGTCCGGATCTATTACCGACAGGCGGTGTCGCCGTCGAATCAATTTTCTGGGTAAATGTCATATTTACTCGGGTACAATTTTTCCTATTGAATATTTTTAGGTAAATTAGATTTACAGTCCATTTACTTAGGGATGATTTTTTATTGGAAAAGCGAAATTCATGGCGCCACTTGACAAAACAATTGATTTCCGATTTTATGAATCCATCAATGAGTATTTGATGTAATTTTGCCCCTTAAAAGCAGCAAGCATTATTCTGTTTTTATTTATAATAAATTACACTACAATTCGTTTTTTTAAACTAATAAATTTTTTCAACATACATTATTCATACCATTTTATTCTGTTACTTATACCATATTTTCACCCAATCTCACTTTCTTTCACATTTATAATAAGTATTTAGCTTCAGTGCCTACTGCCTACCTTTTGACTCCACCAACATCATCAGACCCTGAGAAACATACAAGCCCAAACAAGGCTAGGAAACGTTACTCCGTTATGGAGTTCCACTGCCTACCTCCCGGATCCATCATCAGATCAGCTCGATGGTACCAAATTATTGTATTGTCATCGGTACTTGATAAGTGTGCAAAATTTCAGTTTAATCTGACGTCTGGAAGTCGATGAAAATTACGTTCGAAGATTCCTTTACATACATTCATACATACATGTGAAATGCATGTTTGTTTTTCAGTTAGTAGGTATGCGTTGTTAAGACAACAATTTCACCCGGCACATACTGGAGATGGTTTTCGTGGTCTCAAGATTCTACTAGGATGACATAAACACAAAAGTGACAAAACCCTTAAAAATAGAACAAAAAACAAACAGATCACCAACCCGGAGCAAACCAATCCTCGACATTACTCTGTAACAACAACCAATCGCAATTAACCTGTGGTCACCCACCAATCACACGGCTTCAATCCTCCAATCACACGGTGTCTCACGTCCACCGGCGGCAGTCTGTTGACAATGCGCCGCCGGCTCGCGCACAGCCGCGCACTGTGCAAGCGGCCTAACGAGCATGCTAATGCAATCAACAATCACAGGCGGCACGTGCCGGTCGCTTCGCTGTTGCCAATTATGTAAGCAATGTAAGCATGTTTACTCGACCGGCTTGTTGCTAAAGCTATGCCTATGTAGGTGAAGGAGGAGAGTATCGTAAGGAAACCTTGTCAAGGAGGGTACTGTATAGTACCCGTGTGGTCAAGCACCTGCGGTTGCTGCAAGTTTTTGAAACCAGAATTGTTTCGAACTGTGCGGGCTAAAAGGAGTTTTCTTCCGCGGACGCTTGGACTGTGGAATGAGCTCCTCGCATGGGGTTCTTCAAAAAGGGTGTGAAGAGATTTCTGCAGGGTCGGCAACGCGCGAGTGATACCCCTGGTATTGCAGGCGTCCATAGGCTACGGTAACTGCTTACCATCAGGCGGGCCGTATGCTAGATTGCTACCTTAGTAGTATAAAAAAAGCACTTGAGAGCCAGTTCAATCTGGGCTTTGTCTACCACCTTCGGTTACAACATCACTAACCCTGGTAAGGTTTTAGTTAAATACAAGTCAATGCAAAGTAAAAAATTCATCTCTTTCAAAAGTTCAGCGTCAATGTAAACTTGCTTGTAACATAAAATACTGAATATTGCGTTACGTAACTTACCAGTTTCAAAAAAATATAAGTGCACTTCGTTGTAGAAAAAACAACCTTAAATCGTGATGACTTGAAACTTTGTGCATCTTGAAACTGTCTTAAAAAGAAGTGGTTACTTATTTATTTTTGTAAATGTCACACCGTCCTCGGTCGGAGCTCGTTACTCGAGTACAGTCGAGTGTACTCGAGTCATCTGAGCAAACATTGTGGAGCACGTAGTCTTGTTTACTTACACGAGTTAACATTATTTTGTTTGAGATGATCATATTTGTTTTAAGTCCTTTGTCAAAGTATGGTTTTGGAACACTTACTCCATCAGCCTAGTGAATTTAGTATCAAAGATTTTCGTAAATCCTTGGTCATCACTTGGTGCTATGCCTGGGTACAATAGCGATTAAACTTTAGCGAAATTGAATTTTTATGTCACATTTCCAAAAAGGTATTAGAGTCAGACTTTTCATAAGTGTCTGCGAAGGTCTATTTGAATAAATGATTTTGAATTTGACCCTATTACTAAGCCTCCGCTGTCCGTCCGTCCGTCCATCTGTCTGTCAGTGGGCTGTATCTATGAACCGTAATACGTAGACAGTTGAAATTTTCACAGAATGTGTATTTCTATTGCCGCTATACAAGAAACGTCTTACGGAATCCTTCGTGTGCGAGTCTCACTCGCACTTGGCCGGTTTTTTTATATATACTAAATCAGAGCATGCAATCCAAACTCCCGCCCCTCTGTGGGTCTCCTTGTTCTGTGCATTCTAACGTTCTTTGACACCAAACCAATTCAATTCAGCCTAAGTTGGATCATAACAAGACTGACCCCTGTTCAATTCCAAAGTTTGGCGAAACTCCTGTTTAAATACTGACGTATTCAAATCATCACTAGTATTTCCAGTATATGATGATACTAAATATATATTATAATAAGTAACTATTATACATAATCACCTACAATGTAGGCCATTAGCTACGGGACTACAATCGACCATTTTTCTTGCAATCGTGTCGTTTGATCACGAACTCGCGAGCAGATTACATTCTCATACACATTTCTATTGAATATGCAATTACCTATATTCGATTATTCAACGAGAATGTAATCTCAAAAAGGGTACTAAAGCCTTGTACACATTGATGCTGTGTTACCTGCATGCATTTTTTTTTAAATCGCATGGATACCTCCATGCGATTTAAAAAAAAATGCATTGTGGAAGTAATTATTAAAACTAATTACTTACTGTTACTATTTCTCATTTATTCCTTCAGTCCTTCGAAAAACATTTCAAGGTAAGTCAATACTTCAAGTTACTCTTTAGGTAGTGTTAAAGCTTATTTACATAAAACAAGCCCTAAAAATAATATTATAGACTCATAATAAAACTCTTCCAAGCACGCGGGAAACCATCTTGTTTCGATCTGTCAAAACTCTTAAAGTCCTTTAGTGACGGGACACGCTGACGCGAGAGTCGAGCTCGTGTTGTGACCAACTCGACTTAACAGTAGATACTAAGGATTAATTCTATTGTATCGTCATTCAAATCTTTCAATTTTTTTCTTTTATTTCTTGGCCAACATTTTTTGCGTTACACACAAATCTACAAGAGTCTCTGCACACAATAATCCCGCTGAACTTTGCACTGCGCCAACGTATTCCCACAATTACTCAATAACACAGTGTCAGCCAGCGCGGCCAATCACCGATGATGGATGAGGATCGATCGAGACACCGCGCGGGACACGAGGCGAGGTCCCGCACCACATTGGTTACATTACAACTACCGGTATTTCAGAAACAGGAATGACATGATTAAATAAGCACTTTGTAACCTAATTAGCTTAAGTGACAATTACACCGTCCTATTTTTAGGACCTAACTAGGTACCTAACTAGGAAATAGGAAGGTGTAATCGCAGTTAGAACAGCTTCTGCTTCCTAGTCAGAGCGATCCCAGTTAGGATCCTAGTTAGTTCCTACAAATAGGAAGGTGTAATAAGCACTAGAATCACTCAGCGAATCATAGAAAGGGAAAAATTTAGACACTTCATAGAAGAATACACCGATATAGCTCGTAGTTAGTAAACTAACGTCTCAATAGACCAGAGGTTCCCAAACGTTTTTTTCTCATAGACCACATTCAAAATTTTCTGGTTTCGGTGGACCCCCTGCTGCTACATTTCTACCATATTCCAAACAAAAATGTGAAGATTATATCTAACGTAGACGCCTGTCGAGTCTCCCGTGGACCCCGGGTAGTCCACCTGGACTACTTTGGGAATCACTGCAATAGACAGACCACATGGCTTTGATTTTGACTTTGATATAGGGGACAATTCATTTTCCACTACCCCAAACTATGCTAATAAGAGAGGTAGAGCATAGCGTTTATTCGCTCAAAGAGCAGCTCGACTGGGGAAGTACCTCCACCTTACAGAATACCGCAGCCAAATAACTTTATGTTGTGTAAAGTTATGTTCCTGCGCGTGAGTAAGGTCGGAGTTCATTGGGGAGGGAGGAAAGGTCGGTAACGCGTGAGCGATGCTTGATGTGCTGCAAGCGTTTATATGGCTACGGTAACCGCTTACCATCAGGCGAGCCGTATGCTTGCTTATCAACTCAGTCGAATAAAAAAATCTTTTTTCTATATTCTTTTCTTCTCCATGAGAATGAAGAAACTGCACAAAACATTTCCTTCTTCAATCTTATATTAGGTACTTCAGAAACCGAGCTTGTTTAGCTCCTACATCAAACTAAACATTATCAAATAACGTAGTTTGAAATAATAACTCAGTTTAGTATAACACACAATTACACGTACGAACAGAGGGGCGCACGCGGCCGCAGCGTCCATTCCGAGCCACAAATAGATCGCGAGGATATTGGACATCTATTTCTCACAATGACATTACAATGTTTAGACATGGACAACGATATTCTGAAAAGGGCTTCGTGAAATACGATGATAATAAATATAATGATGAAAAAAGATACTCATTAAAATCAAATTTTAAAGGCGATGATAGCTCAGTGGTAGTGACGTCCGATACCGAGACGAAGGTCCCGGGTTCGAATCCTACAATGAGCTTGAGTTTTTGGTGAAGGAAAACATCGTGAGGAAACCATAGCACGGTGGTAGGGTACTTTGTAGTACCCGCCTGGCTGGCTACCACCCTCAAGTTTAAAATCTGTCGCTAAGCACCTTTCGGTGTGTTCCGATAGCTGCACTTGAGAGCCTGCTTCTTGTAGGCTTTGTTTGCTTACCACCTTCGGCCGCATCATCACTTACCACAGTCAAACACAGGCCTATAAACAGTAAAAAAAGCCACACATTAATTTTATGTTTGAAGCGATTCTTCTTACTTATGGCACGGTCGCGACAGCCCCAAATAGTGTAACGAAAGAACGCGGCTATGCAACGTACCTCATTGGCTGATGTTAATCGCTCATTAATTCTACTCTACCGTCACGTGTCGCACAATTATTCGGTGCAGGTAAAGGTGCAGAAATTGTAATTGTCAAGACAATACGGGTGCTCCCAGCGGCCGCGGTGATGTATCATTTGCTTCGCTAGAAAAATTAAGAAGGGGGAAATGATAAATCTTTGCAAGATATTTATTTGGTGGCATGTCTATAAAGTAGCTAGCTCTGGTAACCCCACACGCGTCCGTTCAGAAGCCCACGTTTTGATTGAGTCTAAAGTTTATATTCAACACTGGCTCGCTTGTTATTTCCTCACCTTCGCTATCCATTCATCACGAAACATCATAACTACCTAACCATACACCACTGAAAACTCTACCTTAACTCTAGATCCACAGAGTTTAATTTACAGTGTAGTTGTCCAAGATGTTTAATCAAACAACCGTCCAGTTATATTTGACAGGTTTATCGACTCCTGAATGTTGGTGTGTGAGGAAAATGTACTGCGATGTGGAGCATTGACTTGTGTTGTTTACTGTACGCTGGGATTTATATTGACAACGGCATAGTGGTCCTTGGACTTCCGAAGTTAAGAAAAGGATATCTATCATTTCAGACCTTCTGTGTCCTTTGACAAGGTTGTACCTAAATCTCGTTGGAAGTTAGCGTGTGAAATGTTGATAAGAGTGGGTTTTACAAATGGGCTAGTGTTGACGATGATGAAGCCTAAGATGGAGCACGCTTACCCAGAAGAAACCTATTCACTTGAAAGTCCCTAGATTGTATGAGTCAGGAAACAGACGCCGGAAGCAAGTACCACTCCCTTGCTGTCCGCATTATAAATGAGGATGCAAAACGCTGTGTCCATATTTTCATGTCAACACGTACGGGTGAGAATTATCCCAGCGTCCTGTGATGCGGTGTAAAAATGGGGATGGTGGAATAAGGTTGAACCATTACGCACACTCTCCAAAATATGATGATAAAGAAATGACAAAGAACGTATCTCCTATTTTCTTAATTTCTAATGGCTGCAAAGGCAACAACGGCCATATCTTGTGTCGACCAATGATTAAAGATTCAAGGGACAGGCTCCATCTGTAGGGTATTTAAACATGTTCGACATGTATAAAACGTGAAATTTTTTCTTCTCTCACTATTCCAAAATAATACACGGTTGCAATAAAAAAACGTTAAACGTTACAGAAGATATGGCTTAAAAACCTGGCATTGTCATGCACCCTTCTTCAACGTGAAAAAGACTTTTACAAAAAAATACCTTCTGTTAAGTCGAGTTGGTCACAACACTAGCTCGACTGTTGTATTGCATCAGCGTGTCCCGTCACTAAAGGACTATTAAGAGTTTTGACACATCGAAACAAGATGGTTTCCCGCGTGTTTGGAAGAGTTTTATTATGTGTCTTTAATATTATTTTTGCCCTAAAAATAATATTAAAGACACATAGGGCTTGTTTGATGTAAATAAGCTCTAACACTACCAAGAATTTGAACTTAGCCACAATTTATTGCTCCCCCTTTCCAATACACAGGATCGTAAATAATGCGTGTAGAGTCCGCAAATTAGTCACGCGTCACCCACCGTGCGCCACCGTGCGCCATCGTGACACGCGAAGCGACATCGACAGTGACATTCTGCGCAGACTGACTGATGGTCACCGATTGGAGACTCCTAATGTACGTCTACCGTACGGTGTGTGGACTGTGGCAGTATATTATGTAGTCTTTATCACTGACTTATACCATTTGGACCTTAAAAATGTGTCAATTGAACTCGGTAACTAATTTTACCTTTTACCTCTCGATTTTAACTTGGCCTTAAGTAACAGCATGCAAAGAATGTATTCAGTAATGTATTTTAAGCATACTTAACTCTGGTGCACAAGTTGTTGCATTAAACGTTACGTACGTATTAGTATTTCTCGGAATTCCTTCGCAATGTTTTTCAACATTGCCAACGATAAAATTAAATTAAGCAAATCGACAGTCGCAATATTACACCTCATACAAGCTTCCGTTGCATACATTCTATTCTAAATATAGTGTTTCTACCCTCCGTACACACCGCGGCATCCGCTGGCCAAACTTTAAAAACAACACCCAACCAACAAACAAAACACAACCTTATACGTCAATTCTAAAGTTAAAAATCCAATGCGATAAAAAGGATTTATGAAGTGATTCCAGAAGCAAATGAAACGGAAAAAAATCTAAAATTTAAATATCATTCGAAAACGTTACTGTAATTTTTGAAAGGTTTATTGGAAGAATGACTTTAATTACAAAAGTAATAGAGTTGTAATTTGATTGGTGATATCGTGTAATGTTTATTTTATAGAGTCAAGCGTTGTCGATGAACAAATTTATCTGTTTGTATGGAAACGTGCGCGTACGCATTCGTTTGTCAGATTGATGGATAATGTAAATATGATAAACACGGGGCTTAGTGGGGTTTAAACGGTGAATATGTTTAAGATTATTGTTCGAAACGGGTCTATTGAAATTTAAATTAGTAACTAAAAATAAAATCTCTCAAGGGACATATTTAAATTATTGTAATACAAAGAATAGGGCTTTACTTTTTGCCGGAAAAAATATCTACAAAAATAAAAACAACAAATTTTAATATTATAAGAACTATAAGAAGTGAAGTGAAAAAACAACATAGTTCTGACTTATACCTACCCAAAAGAAAAATAAATTGTTTTATAAATATAAATAACATAGGACATGTAAAACAATGATTCCAAGTCATGATCAATCACACAAATTATGTTCTGACAACGGCGCGGGCGCGGCAGCGGCGCGGGCGCAGACGCGGCTAATTCTCTCAGTACTGTCAACTCACAAACGAGACCACGGCGATCCATCATTTAACACTTATATTTACACTTATTGTGAGGAATTTGGGTTACTTAGTTCCAATTTCATCATTTGGGCTTGGATATATTTATTTTCTGTGGGTTTTTTTTTACTATGGTAGCAAATTAGCATACGGACCGCCTGATGATAAGCGGTCACCTTATAAATGCTTGCGATACCAGGAGTATCACAAGCGCGTGGCCAAACAGATCAATTTCAAAATCAAAAAGTCATTTATTCAGTTTAGACCCTGACAAGGCATTTATGACTGATACAGATGACTCTACCACCGTTTCGGAAACTGAGAAGATTCCTGCAAGAAGCTCAAGGCTTTTTTTGTTGGATCTTCCTTTTAGTTTTAGTAATTTAGTTTTAGTGGTTAGTCTCTTAGTTAGTTTGAGGAGTCGCTGCCGGTTTAAGAAGGAATAAAGCGCAGTGTTATTGGGTACTACACCACCTCCCACCAGGTGGAGCGACGACCTGGTCAGAGTCGCTGGGCGCCGCTGGATGCAAGCGGCCCAGAACCGTTCGAAGTGGAAATCAATGGGGGAGGCCTATGTTCAGCAGTGGATATCCATGGGCTGATATGATGATGATGATGATGACACCACTGATTCCAGGTCCTTACTGCACTGTCAGCACAGCGTCTTCTTATAAAGCCTGCGTTTATTAACAGCTGGGTCTAGCAAGAAGTGGGATCCCAGATTGTTATTATGAACCTTGTGTTTCAAGTAGTAGTGGTCAGTCAAATGTGATGATACAAATAGGTGATGACGACTGCGCAGTGTCACCTCGTTACAGCGCCGGGTACGTCACCGGCTCGTTAGCGGGTGAGCGATGGACCCGTCCGGCCGTGTCCACTGAGTGACGGATCACTTCCTACCATCATCTACCAGTTGTATTACTGCATATTATTATGTTCTGGATACGAGATCTGTGTGTTTTAAAGTTGGCTTGTATGTGAATTTTTTGCTCTTTAGTACGTAAGATGATTTAAAGCAAGTCCAGAAAAATCTAAGTTTTAAAATAATTTCAGTCACTTCTAACGTCACATAACAAAAAGAGTTAACTGTTTTACTAGACTTGGCTTTAAACATCTCATACTCTTAAGTTAGGCCAGAGATGCCCTGTTACATGCTTGCCCAGTTTACTTATTCGTATGAAAGAGCTAACTGTAAGGTATTTTCAATACCCATCATCATCATTGCAATCAAATAGGATCCTACTAACCTATGCTCGGAATTTCTCTTCGTGACAGGGTCCGAAATGAGGACATTCGTAAGAGAACAAAAACGACGGATATGGCTCGTAGAGTTAGTAAGCTGAAGAGGCGAGCCACATCGCTCGAAGAGCCGACAACCGCTGGGGAAGAAAGGTTCTCGAGTGGCGACCACGTACTGGAAAGTGTCGAGCGGGACGCCCTCCCACCAGGTGGACCGACGACCTGGTCAGAGTCGCTGGGCACCGCTGGATGCAAGCGGCCCAAAACCGTTCGAAGTGGAAATCAATGGGGGAGGCTTATGTTCAGCAGTGGACATCAATAGGCTGATATGATGATGATGAATCTAGTCTCCTTTTTTGTTCGCATGATGAATGTAAGCGTGACAGTACCAATCCTAGCGTACACTTTTGCAAGTGGCCGCGAGGCTCGCATAGTTAATTTTGTCTCCGACTTGTGACACCGGTCACTGCACAGCTCCCTTTAGTCACAGTACAGTGATACATAGCTTAAAATATTCCTCATGGGATCCCTTGGCTAACTGTGAGAATCGCACCAAAATCCGTGCAGTGGTTCTTGACTTATAAGCACAATATCAAAGAGACAGACGTTGCGTTTACTTTGAAAACTGAACCCTATATCAAGGAACTGTAAGTAAGTAACTCCAGTTTTATTTTAGCAAACAATTGAGACGGTCTCAGTGCTAATTACAGCGCAAACTCGTGCCATACCCAACATTTATAATTAAAACTGACACTGTAAATATTTTTCTTTATTTCCGAACGAACATTGTTGCCAGCTGCATTCAATGCACTGAAACGATCGCGCCAACGGTCGCTGACAGCTAAATATAATTGCTTAAAGCGCTGGATTAAGTTATTAAAGTGTCATTGGACACATCTCCTGCCTCCGGAGCGTGGCTGTAAAGTCGCCATTTTACTTCCAACTCGTAAAAGATGAAGTGTCAACATGACGTTTACAAGCCGTGGGGGTGTATTCTGGTGATCGTTTTACGTTGACGACGACGATAAAATTTGCCAGTCGTAAATATTGGTAGGGTTGACAATATATGGAGGTTTAAGGAAAATTTCATATCAGCTATCTATAGGATGGATTTAAGCTGTATGGGCTACTAGCTGTCCACGCGGTTTCACCCGCATTCCCGAGGGATCATATGTTTTCCCGAGATAAAAAGATCCTATGTGTTAATCCAGAACATATTCTATCTGTATGCCAAATTTCATCCAAATCCGAAAAAAAATACATCCAACAAATACTCACAAACTTTCGCATTTATAATATTACTCCGATACTTCACCACGCATGCCCACTGCATAATAATATTCTCAATTCTACCTAACTACTACAAAGTTAATATTATCCCAAAACCAAATCAATATCACACACAATGGTGCCGATTCTGTTGTAAATCGCACTAAACTTATTTTAGTCACATCTCATCTCTTTCTTACGAACATTATTGAAGAAGGATAGAACATATTTTAAGTTGTCAAATTAATCTTTGCCGTCTTATTTTGCGTTTATTTAGGCGTAACGGCGATAGATGGCGACTAAATTTATATTGAAAACAAGCATTGGACTAATTTGACAGGATTAAATTTCTTACATCCTTATCTTATTTTCTTTGTTAGAAACAACAACAACAGAATCAGCCCCCCTAAAAAGGAAGCTAAAGCAATATTGCTAACGCAATTCATTTTTTCGAATTTACGGCAGATCTTATGCAATTTATCAATTCCGAACCTTTTATTGAATTGAATTGTATATAATGTGTGACTAGTATACCAAAAAATATTGAAATTACGTAGGATCTGCCGAGAATTCGAAAAAATGAATTGCGTTAGCAATATTGCTTTAGCTTCCTTTTTAGGGGGGCAGGGCCAATAACAACTTTAACATATCCAAGCTAAACTTAACGTGATCCAGAATAGGTGCACATGATTCACGCATTCCTGAACGGTATCGTTTTAATTTCGTCAAGCGTTTACGCATCATCGGACGATACATAAATAAACCGGCCGAGTGGCGTTAATCACTTATATTTCCAGCTAGTGGCTAATTTGCTTACTAATAGTCTTTTAACACTCGTTTAAATTGAACGAATGTATTTTTAATAAATATAACGGAAATGTGTTGCATAATTTATCAGGTAGCTTTTGGAAATCCAATTTGGAAAGTTAATGTTTTAAGTTCAGACGTTTTTAGTTATTTGAGACATGATTACTACACCAAGACTCGGAACAAACAGATATTCGAGACACCTAACTTACACTCTTGTTTTGAAATGAAAATACTTAATCGTTACTATCTACTACACCTTTATATATTTATTTTATTTTATCAAATAAAATCCACAGCTCGAGTAAACAGACAACAAAAAAGACGGACATAGCTGGTAGAGTTAGTAAGCCGGTAACCGATGGAGAAGAAAGGTTCTCGAGTGGCGACCACGTACTGGAAAGCACCGAGCGGGACGACCTCCCACCAGGTGGACCGACGACCTGGTCAGAGTCGCTGGGCGCCCTGCTGGATGCAGGCGGCCCAAAACCGATCGAAGTGGAAGTCAATGGGGGAGGCACAATCAATATTTTATTTATTTGGTTATTATCTATTATTGGCTTTGCCGCACAAGCAAATACTTAGAGGTAGGACCTTACTCGCTAGTGGCGCCAACTGGTGAGCCTCAGACACAAAGGTCCTCATTGTGACGTGCAAATTACATCAGTTATATCACAGTCTCTTATATCATCCGCCCTGTTAAGCACTGCTCTGTTCCTAATAATCTGTGATCGCAATAAATAACAACCCAAAACCTCTCTACTCTTTGCCACTACAACCTTATTTCTCAGGAATAAATTATATTAATAGTTGCATTAAACACATTCACAGAAATTGTAACAATATAGCCCACGCCCATTCCATTTTCATTTTAAAATATTAAATGTGTCACCACAAATCCATCCCGAGACAGACGGTATAATGTGTGACATTCATAAGAAGGCCCCTTTTATTCAAGTGTGAATACGGCTTAATGCGACGCAAAAAATGTCGTCTGACGCGTCTTGGTGCGTGTCTCCATTTGACGGAACGTCATTTGTGTACGATTTTATTTTAACTAAAATGCTGCAAACTTGCTGAAACCTCGCCAGTTGTGTGTTTTGAATATGATTATTGATCAAAATAGTTAAACAAAATCTTTGTTATTATCAAAATTCTAATATACCTTTGCAACTACTTAATTAATTCTCATACGGATTTAGAAGGTTGCACTTGCTGAAAAGAGCGAATACCATGCTTAATATCATACTCTCATACAATTCATCCAATGGCTATTGTTGGCAGCTGAAGACTGAACAGAAATGGATGTAATTTGGAACACAGACCATAGAACAAAACATAGGATTCTTTTTATTCCTGGGAAAACTAATCCCTCGGGAACGGGTTAAACTACAGGACAGAAACAATTAGTTAAAACCCAATAACTGATTACCATTCATGATCTGCTCTTAAAATAACATGTAAAATAAGAGCTTATTATTTATTCCTTACTAAGAATATTCCTATTAAATCGTATCGTATCTTACAATGGAGAAATTCTCAACTAACAAAGAAAAATACTACAGTAGCGTTTAAGAAGCGGGCGTGACACGAATGGCGGTTCATAATGCGCCAATTGTTTGCCAATACATTGTGCTCGAAGCTCGCTTTGATCACAATATTGTGATGTGGCCATTGTGGCACAGTCCGCGGAGCTATTGTTACTAATATTAATAAACTAAGGTTGCCACATTTATAGAAAATATGTAAGAAATCTTGTTTCTTATTTTAAAATAATGTTTCCTTGCAATGACAATATTGTCATAATTTTACGTGCAGAAAGTTTTTTAATCATTTTGCTTTTCTAAGAGAAAATTGCGAAATGTGACTTCAATGGTAATCCCCTAGGCCTTGTCCTATTTACTTGAGGTCGGCCTTTTTTTCCGACTTCTCTTTCTCTACAAAACCGTGCAAAGTATAAATATTACATGCACAGCTAAAAAAGGTTGGCTAATATAAAAAAAAAAACTAAATAATAGTCTGATAAAGCTTTTCATCCTATATTAAGGTAGCCACAGGAGGTATCGCCGTTTCTAGGAAACGTCTTCATTCCCCAAAACTTTACATAGATTCTGTTCTATATTCTTATCTTCATTGACAACCCTAAAAGCGACACGTCATACCATAGAATTTGTGCATTTAATTGAGTGTGAAACGAATGAAAGGAACAATTTCGGGCGATTGTCACGCTTCCGTCGCTTGATGACACGTTCGAGTGACGGTAAGAGCTCCAAGAAAGATTATTGTAATGGAATCGAATTTCAATCACAATGCCTTCAAATTGATTTTGGGGAAAAATGTAAACGTAGCAAAAAGTTTTTTTTACTGTGTGGATATTTGGAGATGGCATATTTTTGAAACCTATGTTAGGTTAGTCATGCTGAACAACTTTTACAATGGACCAACACTGAAATCTCGATTTATTTTTGAAATTTCCGTATTTGTTTTCACTTCCTGTACTTCTTCTTCTTCTTTGTGTACTTACGACCGTGACATCAATAAGGGCGTCAGCACTATGCTGAGCTGTGTCCTATTTGACGGCACAGACCTTCAGGTTTATTTATAATTTTAAATATTGTTATGTTAATGTGTTCGTCAAATAAATAAGTTTCTTGTCTTTTCTTTTCGTTTTTTTTCCTTAAGAGCACTCAATTCACCATACTTATCATGTACTTATTATGGCGTTGTAACACATTTTTCGTTAGATGTTTTGAACAAATTAGTATCTTGTGCACTATATCTAGCCGTGTATCTAGGCGAAATTAAAAAAAAGTGTGAAACAAATTCAGTAAAAGCCTCCGAAAAACAGCGTTTTTGCTCAAATTTTATCTGATCTTTGGCCATATCTAATGTACCTATAAATTTAAAAAGTAAAGAAAACATTTAGGTACCAGGCTTGCAAATGTGTTGGAGATTCTAAATAACTAACTTTCTTTTCACAAACTTGTAAGATTTTTTCATAAGAAGTACACACCTGGTTCATGTTTTGTGATATGCGAATTCATGAATGACGACCTAGCGAAGCGGCCGCGAGTGATCAGCGGAATCTCTCTTTGTCTCTCTTTTTTCGCAGTCAAACATTACGTTGGATGAAACAACAAGCTTTTAGACTATGCTTGCGTTGAAGTTGCGCCGGCCACAGAGGGCCGCCTTAACGATTTTTTGAGCTTAAGCTCATTACTGAACTATAATCGGTTACAATTAACTTAAACTGTTCATTTACATCTACTTCCATACGTATAACACGGTTTAAACTTCTTTATCAATGAAGATATTATCTTATGACCCTGAAATAAGAGGTATTTAAAATCTAGAAAGTTAACCTAAACGCCGCGTGACCGACAAGTCTCTTCTCAGTCTTATAACACCTAAATTAATTTAGAAACTTAACCCTATCACTGCGTGACCTACAAGATACTTCCCAGTCATATAACATCCAATCCATAAGTCAGCCTACTCAGCTCCAAATGATTAACCCATGAAACACCGCCCCTCCCGTCGACTTCGCAACGTATTTTAACAAAATTAAAATGTGCCCTAAACACGGCGAGCGCTCACTCGACTGACTTAAAGTAATTACTTAGCGATCTCGGCTCAAGATTGAGCTGAGAATTTAATAATATTTCACGCCTCACGAAAACTCTTGGTTTAACCTAATAAGGATTATGTAGCTTATTATTTTTTATAAAGGTCTAATTCAGTTCGCACTGGATTTAATTTTGCATCTTTATAAAAAAGTCTCTATAAGACCCAAATCTCATCCATAATCTATCTATATCTATATTATATATACAAATGTATTGATGTTCGTTAGTCTCGCTAGGGAAGGGTAGGGTAGGGTACCACACGAGCAAAGTCGCACCGGGCAGCTAGTCTCCATATATAAAAATGAATCCCTATTCCCTCGGTCAAGCCATAAACGATTTCACCGATTTCATCAATCTTTTGTTTTTAAACTTTAAAACGAAAAAACATAAACTTTCTAATGTTTTTTTCGTTAGGAAAGAGTTTTTCAAAAATCAACCCTTAAAGGTGTAAATTGGGTGAAAATGTGAGGGAGAAATATATATTTGACATTAGAAGTGGATTTTAACCTAATATAACGTTTGGTACTCAAACGGCAGACAGATAAGATAATTAGAATAATTTCAAGGTCCACCGATAAGAAAGAACACAAATAACAAGACACGACCTTAACCTCTACAGCTAAAGTCAATGATAACAGAATCTCGTTACAACAGTTTGATAACGGTCAGAGGTTCCTTGTGACTCGACCACTCGGCTCAAATCATGTTCATAATAAACCAATAGGGAGAGTTAAAGCACCTTTATTGTGTGAGAGTGCTAACCTTGAGACCAACTCAGAAATCGAAAAACAATTGACATACGCGTGGTTATTTAAGATAATTAAAGTAAAACACAAATAAAGGACACAAGGTTTGAAGCGCTGATGTTCAATGCAGAATTCCGTAACAATTAAAGGTTGTGAATTCAAAACCTACATTGAACTTGGCTCCATGTGCCTCCATCCCCGTTCTTCTATCAGACCACTAGGCGTCGGGAGGGTCTACCGCTTCATCGTCGACATTCCATCTTGTCGTACCAAGCGTTTCGATTCCTTTTTCTTTATACGCACGGCCAAGTTGTGGAATGCTCTCTAACATGGGTCTATTACAGGCCAGAGTGAACAGGCATCTTATGAGTAAGCACGGTCCACCCTTCAAAATTCAAAATCATTTATTCAAATAGACCTTCGCAGGCACTTATGAAAAGTCTGACTCTAATACCGGTTCGGAAGGTTGCATTTGCTGAGAAGAGCCGGCAATAAACTCAGCAATAACTCTTTTCAAAACAAGCTTAGATTCATTACATAATATTTACATTCTAATCGCACTGACAACAATTGCGTGCCCCGGCGCGGCGGCAAAACTACAAAGTAGACTGAATCTATATTTAATAAGTAAATAAATAAATGGCAAACTTAAGCAGACCAACCCCCACAAGCAGCACCTGTTCACAAGTATGACGCGTGTGGCAGCCATTGCCCTCCTCGCCATATTGGAGGGAAGTGAGCGACCCGTCACACGACGCCGCCGCAAGCAAAGGCCTTAAAGTGAGCATGACTTACTTAAGTCTGCCTTAGCCTGCCTGCCTGCCCCTACTAAACACGCAATTTGTTATCACTGTGACTATTGACAAGTTTATACTAAATATCATTTAGGTATATAGATACCCTAGATTACATCTGCGCTTACCATCAGGCGGGATTGCGGTCAAGCGCAAACCAAAAAGTTCCAAATGTGTCGCCAAGCACTAACCTTTGTTTCCGCAGCTACACTTGAGAACCAGAGGTCTCTTCCGAAACACGGAAAACGCTCGAGTTGAAATACCACTAGGCGGCCACCCATCCGACCTCATCGGTGGTAGAACGGCTAATCATCATACACAACGATCGTTTCATGTTTTCTAACTCATGTTTCAGTGTAAATGTATGACATCACAAGTCAGGATATAAACATATCACATACGTGCTATATCACACGGATCTAGAGCTAACTTTGATGATGCGATTAGTGAGGCCGCCGGAGGCCCGTCGGAGGCCGGAGGGCTCAAAGAGGAGGTAATTTGTTCCAACGTATTTAACATAACATTAACAAATTGTAGGGATTTGCCCTAAATAGGGATACGCCAAGTTTCTAATGTCTTGATTTCTTGGCCGTGATTGCAGGAGGCGGCGTTTGGAACCTTTAATTTGTTTTGCTAATGTAACCTTATCAATTATATTGTAAAGATATACTTACATGATAAGTATTTTAATAAAGCTTGACAAAATTATGAAGGTTGTATTCTATTTGAGTTTTAAACGCATTCCCGAGGGATACATTTTTTTCCGAAAAAAAAATATTTACATATTTTATTAATTTCATCGAAGACTTTCAAATTATCAGTACCAATCCTCTTTTTATTATAATATCATTGGTACCAATAAAACTGCAAATATGTCTGTCAAATGCATAGCGACCTCTTTGATGCTCTCTCTTTTATCTCAAAAAAATCTTCCTACTCACGTAAATTTAAATTTAAAGGCGATGATAGCTCAGTGGTAGTGACGTCGGATACCGAGACGAAGGTCCCGGGTTCGAATCCTACAATGAGCTTGAGCTTTCGGTGAAGGAAAACATCGTGAGGAAACCATAGCACGGTGGTAAGGTACTTTGTAGTATCCTCCTGGCTGGCTACCACCCTCAAGTTGAAAATCTGTCGCCAAGCACCTTTCGGTGTATTCCGATAGCTGCACTTGAGAGCCAGTTCCTTCTAGGCTTTGTGTGCTTACCACCTTCGGCCACATCATCACTTACCATGGTGAGATTGCGGTCAAACACAGGCCTAAAAACAGTAAAAAAAAAAAAAAAAAAATTTTGAGTAACAACTTGCTACTTTCATTACCTTAATAACCCTTTTAAAACACATGATTAAACTTAAAGGTGGTATAAAAATGTTGTAACACAGTTATAGCGCGTTAATTAATCTCATGACGCTAACCCTTGCGCGGCGTGTACCGGTAATTTCGCACCGTGACACTAATAACCGGTAAGTGGGAGCCTAACGACGTTATGGACTCTGTAATCATGAGGGATTATTGATTTTATAACTAACCATTGAGTTGTAATGGTTGCGGTTGCAGTGTTTTATGATTAGTGGTTGTAAATAAGAGGTAAAGTGCGCTATAAATAAGGTTGTTTTTAATGTAAACATGTAGTGATAAGACTGCAATTATAACTTTTTTTTTTTTTTTTTTACTGTTTATAGGCCTGTGTTTGACCGCAATCTCACCATGGTAAGTGATGATGCGGCCGAAGGTGGTAAGCACACAAAGCCTAGAAGGAACTGGCTCTCAAGTGCAGCTATCGGAACACACCGAAAGGTGCTTGGCGACAGATTTTCAACTTGAGAACTTGATTTGATAACGCGTTAAAAGAGGCTTTAGTTAAATTATATGTATTAAATGCATTAAGCTATTATTACTACGGTATAGAGTATAGAGAATCTATCATAAGCAAAGGTTATGTCCCATTTTTTAGAGTCAACTAAAGTTCTTTTTAGCGCTGAAACAATAATTAGTCCTCCAAGCAGACAGTAGAAACACTATCTGAACGCTTTTAGGAGTGTGGCCGGATGGCCTCACTTGAACGGAACATAGTTGTTATGTGTGGCGTCTTCTCTATACGTAGTAATTAAGGCCGGCCGCATACTATAAGACATTTCTGACGCCCGCCGGAAGGCACTTTCCTCATACATGTGTTCTAGACCCCGCATACTATCCGAAAATTCTGACGTGTCTGACGTCCAAAAATGTATGAAAATGCGGGCGTCCGAAATTTTCTGACAGAAATTTTCTTATAGTATGCGGCCGGTCTAATAGGCCATGATTTTTGTTACCATGTTACCTTACACAGTACTCTTCACCATCTTCATAGTGCAGCATTCTAAATCCTTAATTTTTGAGGTGTCTATTTGAAAATTTTATAGGGTAGAGAACGCCGTGTTATGCTTACCATCACGTTGGCCGTATGGTGGTTTCCTACAATAGTATAAAAAAACCCATCCCCGTTTAATTTACTTGTGACACTCCTATTACTCAAATAAGTAATCGAAATCCATAGAATTGTAAAGAAAATCAATATTTTCCCTTCATATTCAAGGCTTGCTTTCCCCAATGCCATCTTTATCACAGCCGGTGGTCCAGCGTGTACTGGCTAGTACTGTCTCGAGTATTTATGACATCCTGTATATCGCCCGACGAGTCAATTACCCGACAGTTTGTGTTGTTTATATGAGTTTACACTAGAACGCAGCGATTAGCTGTATTAGAGTGTTTAACTTCTCTATACAGTCTATACTTGTTGTATAACGGTGGTATGAATGGCGAGCGTGTTGTTTAATTTGAACAATGCTTTAGGAATGTGTGCTTTATCATCTTCGGACACCATCATTATTTTTACGAATATGAACACAAAAGTATATAGGAATGAAATTCCTGATGATAGAAGGAGATTTTGTAATAATTAGAAAATTCTACTGATCACCTTGACGATTTTTTTTTGATAGCATCGGATATTTTAAGGTTTCATACTTTAATTTACCAATCTCTTATATGTTGTCCATCCTTCACAGCAGTATGTCACACGACGGGTTCATCTCGCGCTCGTTAACAAACATTAATGACGCGTCGGGCGTTAACCGCATCCTGCGCGTTGCATTGACAACGCAACGCGGCGCGGCGCGGCGCTGTCGTGTCGTGGCGGTCGTGTGTACCGTAAACACTGCATCGGGGTTATTACGACACTTTATTGCAATCAGTTTCTAGTCTGAAATCGCTTGATAATGGGATGTGATTTTGCATTCTGACAGCAGCAGTTGCAAACAAAGCTGGATTTTATCCTTCCAGAAGGACGTTGAGACCCTCATATTGAACAACTCTCTGTAGGAAATACTCTAAAATCGCGAAAGAAAATCAGGTGTTTATACATTTAGGTCGAGTACGTCAGTACATACATAGTTTTGTAGAAACAGCAGTTTTTTTGCAGTTTCAGAGTTCTTATTTAGTGAAAGATCAAAATCATGATCCTCTTTTTGAAAAAATATTTGGCCTCAGAATCACGTCGAAGATGAATTTCAAAGAGACATTGAATGCAATGCACCATAGCTTCGGAATCTACGTGCTGCTACTGGCTACGTCGGTACATCGCATCTGTGTAATTTATTATGCAATAAGAATGGTGCCGGGAGTTATTGGACGGTTGGGAGCAGGCTATTACTGCCACTATCATAGCGCTGTAATGTGGCAGGTATATCGGACCACTATTTCGGGCTATTTGCTAGTTTATTAAACCTAGGGTAGCTTTACAAATGATAGATAAGAAAAGTATTAAAAATAAGGTTTTAAAGAAACATTTTCAGAGAGGTAGAGCATAACCTTATTGCGGTCAAAGAACAGCTCGACTGGGGAAGTATATTCCACCTTACAGAATATCGCAGCCAAATAACTTAATGTTGTATTCCTGCGCGTGAGTAAGGTCGCCAGAGCTCATTGGGATTAGGGGTGAAGGGTCGGTGACGCGCGAGTGATGACTCGTGTGTTGCAAGAGTCCATATGGCTACGGTAACCGCTTACCATCAGGTGGGCCGTATGTACAGACATAAATCTAATAGCTAACTAGATAACGCAAGTCCCTCCATACGTATGAAAAAGCCAAGGGTGTCACTGTTTTTGTACACACGGCTGCATATCAAGCTATAAATAACCAGTATAAGCTGATCTTGCATTATAAAGGATTTCCGTACAATGAGAGGTCAGCTTATATTGGAAATATATAGCTTGATCTGTAGCCGTGCGTACCTACCATAATGTCACAAGACTGATTTGGTTAGGTTGGCATTGGATTTTTAACGTGAAAATGAAGCTATCCTATTTGTCAGCTAAACATATCCTTCGCTACACATCTCTGGTGGACATGCAGCCTTATGCGAATTCCCTGTCCGCGCGAATCAGATTCAAAAGAAGAACATTGTTCTCCCTTTTTGCACAGATTTTGACACGCGAAGTACATACACTCGCGTCATCTATTTAGATGTATATCTGTGGCCGTATGCTTGTTTCCGACAGTTGAACCTGAGAACCAAATGCCTACTAGGCTCTGTAACGATCGGCAACAAATTCACAACTATCCCTATTATTGCAAAGGAGAATGACCGTTTTCTAAGGGGAGTTGGGCCCACTTCTATTTTTTTTGTGTCACAATGATTTATTTTTTATTTTGTAGATAAAATACTATATTTTCATAATCAGTAAACAGTTTTAATTTTCTGACCCGGGTTTACGAGTATTTTTCTTTTTTCTGATGCAGAATTTAAGGTTATTAAATGCAAAAAAATGGTTATTTACATACTTTGTTTTAGTATTTCAATGGTTTAGAAGTAGTAAGTCAGTAATGCCTCTAAAAAAATCCATTTGTGTTTATTTTAATGTTTTGCGAAAGATTAAACATAGGTATGCTAGACTTTTCGGCGGGAACTTGCAAAGTCACGTAGCGTTTTCGTTTTATTTCCATAAATTCCTGTATTTTGAGGTTTATTGCATATTATCAGTGGAGTTTTATCCAATATAGATAAATCTATGTGCACTAGTGAAGTGAAACGAATTATGCATATTGTGAGTTTTCAAGTTGTCTCAAAAGGTCCGTGGGAAGTATTAGTACAATGACAACTATTTTACTAAAATATGTCTGTTATGGACGGTGACTGATAGTGCGGACTATATGAAAATGTTTTATTTTGTAACTAGAACTAGAATATAACCTGACACTAGCAAAAATAAGTCCTCATAAATAAGATTTCGTTGCCAAACTTACCTATTAAAAATATAACTCGACACTGGCAAAAATAAGTCCTCATAAAAAGATTTGGTTGTCAAACTTACCTATTTATAATATAACTCGACACTGGCAAAAATAAGTCCTCATAAAAAAGATTTAGTTGCCAAACTTACCTATTTATAATATAACTCGACACTGGCAAAAATAAGTCCCCGTAAAAAGGATTTGGTTGCCAAACATAAAACTAAGATGATTTTATTTTTCATAAAATAAATTAATACTTTTAAGAAATTATTTTATGTTACTTGTTACTATTATTTTAATCATAACATACTGTTGGGAAAATAATCATTGTCATCAAACACAATTATTATTTAATGTCAATAAAAATAAAATGTGTAGGTAATTGGCATTTCTGCTGCATTAACCGACGAATATATCTAATATCACTCTCCTAATCTCGTTTCATCATTACTAGCGTTATTCAACAGAAAAAGACTATATATGTAGCTCGTTTTTACTACGATAAACCTAATTTAACACCTGGCCACATTGGATATTAATAAAAGTGACCCGTATTGCGTACGGTTTCAGATATCTGTGGTGCGGAAGTGTAAAGGAATTCAAGCGAATATATTATTAATTCTGTTTTTAATCCTCGGGTTAGAAAAATATCAATATTTTGTGAGTGAACATAATAAAATAAGACTTGATTTTTGAATCATATTTGATTGAGACACTCAATGACACAATAGTGGGCCCAAATCTGGTCAATGTCCTTTCCATATGCGACGGTAGCCACGATGCTTTCTTATTCTCAGCCTACTTAAATGAAACACCCTTATGAAATGTAATTATTGTTTGTTTATGTTGATACACTACAAAATAAAATACCTGTCTTTTATATTTTCAGATACCTTCACTGAAAATATCATCCAGACTACATTGTGTAAGTACATCCCAAGTTCTCACACTTTCGTACAATCGAAAACATAAAACGAAATGATATCACTTTTATCAAGGTCCAAACATTTAAATCTATTTCGCACTCGCACACAAAAGTATGGCAAAGATATCAAGCACTTAATTGTTAAACAACATGCAATAAAAGTAAATGATCGAAACAGACAAGGCGCGAGTACAGTCGGCCGCACAAGTATTTGCAAGGAGGCTGGTTAGACGTGACAGCATAGTGGGCGGTGACCAACGGCTTGTGGTCCAAGACTAAGTAGGCAGTGTAAATTGTAGATGTGTCACTCGATCGATTGACTGTCCGACGAAAGGTGAACGCGATGCATTGTTGTATCGTAGACTATTGACCCTGCGGTTTTATCCAAGGTTTTATTCTTCAATGATGATTTGTAAACAACGCTGAAATAAACTTAACTTCCGACGAAATTAAGGCAAACCAATTTTCGTAGATTTCGTCAATAATTAAGGAACTCAAATACATACTTTTTTCCCCGTTGGGCAAGTTTTTCCAACATCACTGACACGCGTAATTCTTAAGACTAGACGGCTTTTTAGACAAACTTATACACTATTCTAGCTATCCCCCGTGGCTAATCCCGAGAACGCGGGGGATAATGTAGCTACCTATAAGTAAAAGATTTTTTCAAATCCGACTAATAATTCCAGAGATTAGCACGTTTAAAGAAACAAATAATCAAACAACAACTCTTTAGCTTTATGGTATACAATTATTATAATATGTTATAATATACAAATACAATAGATTTTACCCCATGGATTTCATAAAATCCTTCTAAGTACGTTTAGTCGATGAAAGCCCTTATTCATACCTACGGCAATACAATATTTGAAATTGTGTACATACATACTTCTTAGACTTGCAATCTTCTTAACGATCTCTATGTGATAATGACAACAATGTGTTCTAAATTCAAAAAGTCTATCCATTCTATTTTTAATCATTGCCTAACATTGATAAACGTGTCACCTCTATGAATTAACTAATCTCAATAGTATAGGTGACAATAGCTGCGCGGGCGCCGCGCGCCGGTGTAGGCGGTATGGTGTGGTGCTAACATATAAATAATGTCGGATCATGATTCGAGGAGGCTTGTCTTTATATCCAATGCATCCGTTCTTGGAATATAGGAGGAATATGCGATGACGATCTTGAGCAGGGCTGGATTCAAAGAACATAAATATCGTATAAGCAAGTTTTTTTTTAAATTAGGATTTGTTAAACCTGTGTTTGACTACAAGCTCTCCATAGTAAGTATTGAAGCAGCCGAAGGTGGTAAGCAGACAAAGCTCTCGAGTGCAGCTGTCAGAACACACCAAAGAGATCAGAGCTGTTAGAACAGGTGGTACTTGGCGACAGATTTTCAACGTGAAGGTCGTAGCCAGTCAGGCGGGTATTACAAAGTACCCTACCACCGTGCTATGGTTTCCTCACGATGTTTCCTTCACCGAAAGCTCAAGCTCATTGTAGGATTCGAAACCGGGACCTTCGTCACGGTATTCTACGTCGCTTCTACTACGCTATCATCGCCTTATCGCTTATAGGTTAACATGCCTAAGCTACTTCTTGAACCATTCATCTTAGGGTAGATTTTTTCAATGGCTGGATAAATACTCGAATTAGTTTAAAATAAATTGATCCAGATTCAATTTCCGACTTTTCAATAGATTTATACATATTTTTGTATTTTAGCTATTTATAATATTGAAACTTTGTTGTCGTTTTCAATTCCGGCTCTGCGCCGAAGGTCGCGCGAAGGGTGACAGATCATAGTTATTCCAAGCTCATATTCCTGGAAACAATGAGCTAATACTACAACCTGAATAGATTTTGAATAATGATCTAAACGATTTATGTGCTTGCAATTTTAATGTTGAATGGGTGGAGCTACGAGTGTTATAAACGGTTACTTTAGCCGTTTATTGAGACTTGAGGTATAAACATGTTATAAGGTGAAATGAAAACGATGTGATCAATAAAATAATAATAATAAATATCCTGGCATATTCCTCACACACGGTCATCTGATCCCAAACTAAGCAGAGCTTGCACTATGGAAACCAGATAACTGATATAATACATATACTACTTTTTGTTTGTAAATACATAGTTAATATACATAATTACACCCAGACTCAAGGCATACAGACATGCTCATGCACACAAATGTATGTCCTGTGTGGGAATCGAACCCACGACCTGAGGCTAACTGCGCTAACTGGCCCGTCCAAATAGAAGAGACGATCCATAAATATTTTGTCAATACTAGCTGTCCTCCGCGGTAATACCCGCGTTCTCAGGATAAAAATTAGCCTGTAGCACTCGGGGCTGTGGTAGCTTCCTATTTGTGTAGATTTTTATTAACGTTTAGAGAAACAAACAAAACTTACCACTAGAAATAAGCAAACGTCCTGTACTTATAACTAAGCAAAGTCGCTTTGAAGGGGCAATGTATTACTCAAAACTTACTTCAAAGTTAACCTTCTTCACAAAGTCACATATATTGTGTAGGACCTTAGATGATGCTATAAAGCAGTACCTGTTATCGAGGCTCACAAACAAGCACGAATTAGCAAACGTTTAGAACGAAATCGATCGTGGGACCGATCGGCGCGGGCGCACACAATATGAATTCTTTATCAATGAGACCCATTGGTATGCGTTCCGAAATAACTATAAAAATCACAATTGAGGTATTTACACGGAATATCTCTCAAAAATAAGGAAAATACGCAAAAAATCTCGATTGGCCGAACGATCTAAGGTGCAGCGCAGACTAGACTGCACCGCGCCGAACTTATGAGTCTGTGAAAATATAACCTATACAAATCTAAGCAGTTACGCACACGCACCTTTGTTTTCATATATACTTTTTGTGTGCTGCAGACTAAAGGCCGTCGTCTGTTCTGCACCTAAATAGTAGCGAATTGTCGCGTAATATATACCAACATAATTGAATACACTAATCGAAGTAATCAAATCCTGATCTGATGACAATGGGACCAAACGGGAAGTGTACCCTTTCAAATAAAAAAATAATTTTACATATCGGTTAATAAATGACGGAGATATGAGGTAACAAACATAAAAAAAAATACAACCGAATTGAGAACCGCCTCCTTTTTTTGAAGTCGGTTAAAAAGTGTATCTCTTCTCTGTCGTCTCGCTCTTGGCAGAGCGGTCGTGGTCACGTTGAGGCGTCCACATCGGTGATAGAGGCGGGGACGGCTCTCCGCACGATCTGCCGCCATCTCTCTCTGTTGGCAGACTGTCTGGTGCAGTCAGATACGCGGTTTCCCACTGCAGATTTTACTTGGTCAGACAGACCAGCGCATAGGTGACCTGCCGCGTGATCTGGTTCCCCCACTTTTCCCTGTATGACCAGCCGTTCAATGGAGTCGTTATCCCGCCTTGAAACAAAAATACTGCAGTATGCGCGAATGTACTACGGCCGACAAACGGTGCGTGATGCCTAGCTCCTGGAGTATGGACACATTTGTTCGAAACTCCAAAGTGTGTACCAGTCAGAATATGCTTAAACACCTCTTATTACATACAGCCTTAGAAGAAAAGTTGTTGAGTTTGATAAATTGCAGATCTATAAGCTTTGCGTATTATTTCCCATCACACTTATATTTCAATGAGTTATTGTTTTATCGAAAATGTCGACTTCTTACTGGACTTCTTAAGCAACATAACCAAATACATTTAATCTGTTATCTACATAATAAATAGTAATGCTACTTCCACACATGCGCCCACGCATCAGCAGCATTGTCAGTTGTGCAAAACAATGAATATTGTAATGTTTTATGTACATTATCACTTGTGTACCGTGCGCCGGCGCCGGCGCCGTGGGCGTATGTAACCATATTTAACACTTGGTTCACCTTACGCAGATTTGTTAATGTCTTTAAAAATAATATGAACCTCAATACTGTCTTACTGCGCAGCATTACTTACTAGTAGGTACTTTATATAAATGCAGGGTCTTTCTCAGACATTAAGAAATCCACACACATTGAAACCAGAATTGTTTCGAACTGTGCGGGCTAAAAGGAGTTTTCTTCCGCGGACGCTCGGACTGTGGAATGAGCTCCCTGCCGTGGTTTTCCCAATGGAGTACAGCATGGGGTTCTTCAAAAAGGGTGTGAAGAGGTTTCTTCAGGGTCGGAAACGCGCGAGTGATACCCCTGGTATTGCAAGCGTCCATAGGCTACGGTAACTGCTTACCATCAGGCGGGCCGAATGCTTGTTTGCCACCTAAGTGGTATAAAAAAAAATATCAGATAGGTAGAGCAAATCTCTCTCTCAAATCTTATGGAATAACGCAGTTCTTGAGAAAACCATAGAACGATGGTAAGGTACTAGCTTGGCTGGCTACCACCCTCAAGTTGCAAATCTGTCACCAAGCACCCACAGATGTGTTCCGACAGCTGAAACACAGAATATATAATTACTACCAAACGTCAAAGCTTTGAAAGAAGTAATACCAACGTCTGAAATATCGAGATCTCTATCACATTTCATGCTAAAATAACAGTTCGTGTTACCGCATGACATCATGGCTTTTTTTACTGTTTATAGGCCTGTGTTTGACCGCAATCTCACCATGGTAAGTGATGATGCGGCCGAAGGTGGTAAGCACACAAAGCCTAGAAGGAACTGGCTCTCAAGTGCAGCTATCGGAACACACCGAAAGGTGCTTGGCGACAGATTTTCAACTTGAGGGTGGTAGCCAGCCAGGCGGGTAATACAAAGTACCCTACCACCTTACTATGGTTTCCTCGCGATGTTTTCCTTCACCGAAAGCTCAAACTCATTGTAGGATTCGAACCCGGGATTTTCATCTCGGTATCCGACGTCACTACCACTGAGCTATTATCGCCTTAAAACTACATCGCTACTCCACTATTGGTAGTTGGTATTTTTTTACCGTCCTACAAAACATCAATTAATAACATTAACAACTGTTCGCTAGGGTATGGTGTATTGGAAGACAGCTGAGCAAGCATCGAACCCGTCACATCGCGTTAGCAGTCCAAATAACTGTGTGCTTAGTTGATGGCGACGCCGCGCGCCGCCGCGTGCCGAACTTGAGATGCGGTGGATATTGTGTTACTGTACCAAATGTTACAGGGTTGACACCCATTAGATCTATTATTTTGAATTAATTAGTCAATTTTATGCTGTAACAACTTGCACTTTACAATCATCACATACTTATAAACATTACAAATTAAATAAATAAATATCCTAAATTATCTCCAAACACGATGACCTGCCAAGCAAACGGTATGTGAACACAGCGTCCTATCAGCTATCAGATACACGGTCTGCTTACTTGTCAGAGTTGTCAGACATCTTAAAAAACATTTTATATTCAGTAATTACCTGACTTACTCATTCGTCTATAGCCTAGAGAAATTAACTTTGAATCCTGTAGTTTTTTTTATACCACTAAGCAGTTACCGTAGCCTATGGACGCTCACATCATCAGGGGTATCACTCGCGCGTTGCCGAACCTGAAGAAATCTCTTCACCTTTTGAACCCCATGCTGTACTCCATAATCTTCATGATCTCTATGATCTTGTATCTTTTAATCATTCCACTTTGCGATTGAATTTCACATGATTATAAACATTAATCAAAATATAATGAATAGTTTTCCACCGCACATTTTTATTACTTTAATAGAAATATTGTCCGGGTCAACCCTACCCGCTATCTCGCAGTAAGGCGCGTTGCAGAAACATGATAAGTCACAATTGGTAGCACTTTGCTGTCACATCCCCCCTACCCTACTCACCCCACTTCACTTAATATCTGCCCGCGATGTTGACTTCATCATCTTTGGGTTACACTTCACCGTGGGGCCGATTGGAAGTATAAACATTGAGACTGCATTTTATTGTGTGCCTTTCGTACATAGATGACTTTTTGTGTATAAGTTATTAATTAAGGCGTTGAGATTCTGGGGTATATAAACTAAGCTTTCGGGTATTTGTCGATAAATAAAAACTCAGCCCAGATACTAGTAGCTTTGGTATGTTAAGGTGACGTTTTACACCCGCACCTTGCTGAGTTTCTTGCCGGAGTCTTCTCAGTTTAAGTGTATTTCGAACCGGTGGTAAATTCAACTGTATGTACCAATTTAACGTTCATAAGGGCCTTACCAGGGCCTAAACTGAATAAATGACTTTTTGATTTTGATTTTGACCCAAAAAAAACCTGGGTGGGAATCAGTCACGAACTGTGGCCTTGCATTGAGAGTATCTAACATAATATAATTTACATTATAAATTTGAAAATAGTACCGGGTTTAGGTGACTGACTGATAGACGCATAGCCCAACCCGGTGTAGCTAGATAGTTGAATTTTGTACCCTTGGGAAGTAAACTTAAGTTAAGGTTTTGAAAGAGGTAGATCGGTAGCGTTTATTCACTCAAAGAGCAGCAAGACTGGGGAAGTATCTCCACGTTACAGAATACCGCACGGGCGGATGTAAAACGGTAGATCGCTGATGAAATCGAGAGGAAAGCCACTTATCAATATGTTAAACTAACAGCAGTTTACCAAGTACTGGATCTACGAGAGTTAAGTGTAACTACCAGTCGCGTAGCTAGGTAACCAAAGGCCCTGGGGCAAAAAATAAACTAGGGCCCCAACTAAACTATTTAAAATTTTCATATCGTGCCATCTCGTTTTTACACATGGAGCAAAACTAAAAAAAAAAGAAAAACAAACTCCACTCGCCACTTTTCATGTAGGTACGTAAATTAAATCTTTACCAGCCTTAATTCGCGTCTGTAATGACTACACTTCCTATGGAGGTGTAATTGCTACGCAATTTTTGGCGAATGCTTCTTCTTATATGACTGTGTTCAGTTTATAGTTTGTAAGTCAGAGTCCGAGGGGGCCCCTGAGCTTAGGGGCCCCGGGGCACTGCCCCGTCTAGCCCTAAGGTAGCTAAGCCACTGGAAACTACACTTACCGTTGCAACATTACCCAGGTGTCAGATACTTGTCTGGTCTAGAAAGCTATGTATATTACCATTGTTTGCTATGTCTAGTGTTTTCGCTACATGTTGCATCGTTTGTTAAAGTGGTTATTTTAGATTTAGCTGTGGATTGTATATGGAAATGTGTCGCCGGAAAAGTGAACCTTATCCTAATTGTTCTAGGTTTCTTATCAAACGGTTAATCTAGATTGTTGTAATTAAATCTTTTTAGGATTCTGTAGAGTATACCTTCTCCTTAAGTTTGTTCTATTATAATGTTGTTATACTTACTAATATGCAAATGTGAGTTTGTTTGTTTGCTACGCTTTCACGCCTTAACTACTTAACCGATCGCGATGAAATTTGGCATACATGTAGCCTATTGTATGGAGAAGGAGATATGATATATATACTTTTTATATATTTAGCTAGTTATTAATAAAAGGTTGTAACTAAAAAGTATGACTAATTGATCATAATAACAATCTAACATATGTTTGTAATACTATAAGAAAAGTGTTTCAGTATAACGATCAAAGTCAAAGCCGTTTATTCAATTTAGATCAGGTCACTATGAAGGTCAAATTCACTGAAGTTACCACAAATCAAACACATAGATTTCAAAAACATCTCAAATTAACCATGTTTCTAATTTCTAAGTTCCTAATTATCCAACCAAAAATCATGTAGGCACACACATTAACATTCGTTTAGTAGAAAGCTTATACAAACATGTATAATCACTACCGTTACTGTCTGTATGTTAGTGAAACAATACTCGCCACCGTAAACAAACAAGTGTACAAATATGCGCGCACGCAGCGCTGTTTGGAGTTTGATTTACCTAGCATTTATGGCTGCGACAGTATTACAAGTTTTAACTTGGAGAGAGTTTCACCATAATCTTCCCATGGCTCTTCTTCGTTTCCGCCGATAGAAATTAAGTATTCAAATAACACTGAAATATTTTAAATTAAGGCGATGATGGCTCAGTAGTAGTGACGTCGGATACCGAGACAAAGGTCCTGGGTTCGAATCCTACAATGAGCTTGAGCTTTCGGTGAAGGAAAACATCGTAAGGTAACCATAGCACGGTGGCAGGGTACTTTGTAGTACCCATCTGGCTGGCTACCACCCTCAAGTTGATAATATGTCGCCAAGCACCTTTTTTTTGTTTTTATACAACTAAGTCGGTAAACAAGCATACGGCCCGCCTGATGGTAAGCGGTTACCGTAGCCATATGGACGCTTGCAACACACGAAGCATCACTCACGCGTTACCGACCTTTCCCCCCTCCCCTATGAGCTCTGGCGACCTTACTCACGCGCAGGAACTCAACTTTACACAACATAAAGTTATTTGGCTGCGGTATTCTGTAAGGTGGAGGTACTTCCCCAGTCGAGCTGCTCTTTGAGCGAATATTACGCTATGCTCTACCTCTCTCAAAAACCACATATCGGTGTGATCCGACATCTGCACTTGAGAGCCAGATCCTTCTACGCTTTGTGTGCTTACCACCTTCGGCCACATCATCACTCACCATGTTGAGATTGTGTTCGAACACAGGCCTATAAACAATTAAAAAATATATATATATCAACACAAATCTCTCAAGAAGCAGGCAAGTGTCCACAGACTACAATAAGGTCTTTATACACTCGCCTTGCATTTAAATGCATCGTAAGTGAACGCCCGTATTATTATGAGCTATAAATTTTACCCGCGACGTCGCTCGCTATCACACTTACATTTACAATAACACCCTTTAATACTTCTCATATAAATATTATCTCGGATTGCTTCTGTTAAGTAGTTGGAAATTGTTCGGTTTTTGGTTGTGTGTGTGAATTGTATTAATTATGGCAATGTAATGTATATTGTGCTTTGATTTATTACCACGTCTTGGGGACTAAGGTATTTTTCATTATCCAAAATACTGTGAATTCGCAGTGATATTATTATGTTCAAGTTGAGAATACATATGATGCTTAAATTAACGTGAGGTATGATAAAGATTAAAAAAAATGTTTTAATTGGTAAGAAAAGCAGAAAACATCGGCTTTGATCAAAAGATTCTCCTTTACCGAAACCTTAGTTTCATTGTACTTAGACTACTTTTCCTTTTTACATAAAATAGTCGAAACTACAAACTTTAAATATATATATTATTCGTTGCAAACAAAATGAGTGAATTACATCACGAATCCGTACGAACTTGCATAGCAATACATAAGTGTCAAAATGGAATGACCCGTATTATTTTGCGAGGTGTCGCCGCATATATCTTGTCACTGCCGGCCCTGTGACAAATCTTCTCGGCAGATAGGGTTGGCACGGCGGGAGATCTATATATTGCGAAAACTTGAATTTTAAAAATATGAGTGAAAATATGACTTCAATTTAAAGTCACCGTCTCACAGAGTTCAGGCATTGGAAAGAACGAGTCTTTATTGTTTTGCTTCCTTTGGTTTCCAGATTTAGAGGTTGATTTGATGACCTATAAGAACTTAGTGATAGCTATAAAAAAAACAATAACTTTTGATTAACTCAGTATTTGTAAAAGGTCACGTAAATATTCATAAAGTACCAAGATATTCTTTTAAAAAAAAAAACTAAATTTTTTATTCCTTCTTGATTTATGATGAATTCGGAGAAAATGTGTAGTATTAGTAATATTTTATTATTGTTTTTTGCCGGATATTTAATTTCGCTTTGTTTACTATAAATTAGTAACAACCCTCATACCGTTTCCCAACATGTAACCTGTAGGGTTGGCAACCAGCGGATTTATGACCTCACAGACAAACACATGCAGACAAAATTATACAATCATTCTAAATCTAATTGCCATACAAATATGACTCGTACTTTAATTGCAATAAGAAGTGACGTGGGGTATGCAAAATGAATTAAGAAGTTAGCCGGATCATGAATCAGCTTTGCCATATTGAATTTTAACAGCAATTGCGAATAAAACCGTCGGGTTGTCAAAATATTTTAAGTTATTTGTGTATGCGATAGAACGTAGAAACATTTGGAGGTAGACAAGACACCTCACATAACTTTTAAAATGTTAGTTATATAATTAAATCACTTTTTAGCTTACTCCCTATATCGTTATTTTATACTTTTTAGTGCCACTCAAAACTAGAGTAATATATTTTTTGTTAAAAGCTAATTTTAACAAAAAAAATATTTTTTTGTAATTCATAGTGCTTAATTTCGTTGACGAGCTAGGCTTTTCATTAGTTCCTTCTTGAATCATTGAATCGTCTTACATAAATAAATTAAATATATTATTCAATCATAAAATTGTAAAAGCTTTCCACTGAAGCCATACAATAATGTAGTCTGGTCTCTCAAAGTAAAATATCTACCGTTTGAAGTTCAACGACTAAACTATTTGTATTTTAATGAATTTATAAGCAAATATATACAAAATACAATCTAGGTATGTATAGATAATTTCGCTGTCGCTGCTACCGATTAACGATAAGTTCCCAGAAGGCTGGCAGCGCATTTCCTCTTTGGATAGCCAAGCTAATGCGTTGTTAATTTATAAGCTTATTTTTTATATTGTAACGTATACTTAGAGCTTTTGAATGACATACACAATAACAACAAATATTTAATAACCAATGTTACCTATCAATGACGACAAACCCCCTTATTCATAATCGCTTTTTAACTAAATCAGTGTAATAGTGTACCCCGTCTCACTCTTTCGATCACCAAATGTCACCTGTCAGATAAAGACTTCGGAATTTTAGCTAATCAACGTTTGATAACTTTATTATGAATAAGAGGGTTATTCTTCATTGATAACATAATTTAAAAGGCAATTCTATAGATTTATGATCTATAATATTTTATTATTGATTAAAGTTCAGTTCTAAGAATAGCAATCGTGCGCGCGCGCAGCCGCCGAGCCTGCGCGGGCGCAGTCGCGCAAAAACTAACATCTCGTTAATGTGATGTAATAAAAACATTATTTATACGATACTAGTCTTCGCGCCTGGTTACGCTTCATTTGTAACGCTATTTCAATGGACATTTTGGATATTTTATCGGTTTGATGTGGTGGGTAAACTTAACTAATAATTCGAATATTGTTAATCAAAAACTGTTAGGGACAAAGAAGAGCTGAGCGTTTTGTGATGGAATATATAATACCATAGCACAATAAAAAATATAATTTCACCAAATCATAGACTAAATAATAGTAAAATAATTATGTAAATAGAATTTTATAAAGAATAGTCACAAATTCTGTTTTCGTAACATTTTCCATTCAAAGTTCAAAATTGTCATTTTACATAAACATACTGACACATAATTCTCGTTTTCCATACATACATCTAATAACATATTTGTATAACTAATAACATAAACGCTCAGTGATAAATACCTGAGGCAAAAAACTTCTCAGATAAACGTCAGATTTGTTTTTTTTTTTATATCATTAAGGTCTCGGCAAAGGTCGACCCGGAGAGCAGAGATTGTATCATTAATCATAATAATTATATTTGCATAACTCTATAGCTTTATAATTATCATTTAATTAGTTAACGGCTTTTAACAGATTGTAATAAGTTTTAGATTCCTGCAACCACTGCCACTATATTGTGTCTTGATTTATATCTATGGTAGAGACATATGGCATAGAGTTTCCACATGGCAATAAGTCACTATCCAGCAGACTTTCGACCAAAATGAATATTCAAAGAGAAAATTTTATAAACAGGCTGTATGGTTTATGACTCTTGCCTTTCCATTTAAGGATGATAAAATGACTATGAACTAATCGAACTCACTATCCGGTCTCCCTTATTCCTTACTAAGGAAATGATAGGGCGATTTTACCGGACCTACTATTTACCGTATCTTTTTTTTTTAATACAACTTCCCATAAAAATCTTGTCCTTGGCTAAAATTAATAATCTCCTTATCTCATGTTTTTTCTAGATCCCGTTTGAAGAAGCTGCCTGTTTGTATTATCACACCTCAAGTCGTGTTTTCGATTCCCATTCAGGAAAAACATTTTTTTATATACATATGTTTATCTTTTCTAAGTAAATATCTATAAATGTAAGTAGGTAATATATTTAAAATTTAGATGGCCACGTATGAAGACGTCTTAGGATATTATTATTTTAGTTTCTTCAATATTTACACTGCTCATACCTCATACCCACAACCACTTAATCAAACGCCAATCTATAATCCATCGCCGAGGCTAGACTCACTAACTTTCCAGCCTACGCGCATATTACCATACAATTTCAATAACACAGCAGACATCCTGAGCATAATCGTAAATCCCCATGTGATCGCCACACGTAGAAACAATCGAGCGATCGTCTGCTCGTCCCACGGTAAATCTGTCGCCGAGGGCATGCGCACAACGCGCTCAACAAATTGTTATGCGCGTACGCATCTTAAATATGTCAGCGCTGCGCCTGCGTCGTGCGCAGCGCTGTAATGCGCTGGTGACAGCATCGAAACAAATACACCAATGTTAAAAAAACATTTAATTTATGTTTTGCATCACTTGTTTAGGCTGCATGTGGCGGTTGACTTTTTTTTTACAGCACAAATGTCCTGGAAATAAGGTCAATAAAAAGCAGGAGCTCGCGTATCTTTGGTGGTTATCGTAATAATTTCATCCAATCAGGGCCCTCCAATGGTATTGGTCGTACCGCCTCAAAGGACGAAATCATTAATGGTGTTCGTGACGATTACCACCAAAGATAGCCTCGCAGGTCAGGTGACTAGCAAGAAGTGATTATCCTGAAAAAAATATTATAAAGTTGTTTATCAAGCATGTGAAGAGATTTTTGCAGGATCCTGCGACATCATAATTGTGCACACGATTACTGAATTTTGAACTGAGATTTTTACAAATATTGTTACATGTTTGTTGTTTCTTCATTTGCATGCTTTTATATCAAAGGGGTGGTATTATAAGAATCTTTATGTTATCCCGTGTGATATAAGGTACATTTAGTAATGACTGCAAACATTTTGAACTTTTTAGTAAAAATTTTGTATCAACTTTTTTAACCGACTTCGAAAGAGGAGGAGGTTCTATGTTTGACTGTATGTATTTCTTTTTAATGTATGTTTCCTCCTCCTCCTTGAAAACAATGTCAGATAAGAGTTATTTTATACTTTTTAGTTTATTTTGAAGGCGGTTTATTAAAAAGTTTCTACTCTTGTCAAATAAAAGTAATATTTCTACACGCTATCAAGAAGATAACACCGAGAACTATTGTATTTAATTAGTCTATAAATACCAGCTTATAATAAGTTATATGTTATTTTATATCGAAAGGTTATCGGTTATTTAACCCGGAGCTCAGTCCGATTTCTGCGAAACGGTATCGCTTATGTGTGACTGTTTGTATTGATATTCGACAGTAATACATTAAATTATACTTTATAGCATTGCACTTTAGTCTCAATTTAGCAGTCACTGATCTAATTTATTGGAGATACTTCTTATAGAACTATTTATAATCGTCATTGAAAGGTCTTTACCTATGAAATTGCCGTTTTGTATGAAAAAAATTAAACGAATTTTTTTCATGTATTTTTTATTCGTATTAATCAAAGTAATCACCCATGCAATCAATACATCTTTGCCAACGCAGTGGCAGTTTATTGATGCCCTTCTTAAAGAAAATCAGCTGGACGGGAGGCAACAAATTCTTCAAAGGCATTTTGTACTGCCTCTCGGGTATTGAATTTTTATCCCGCCAAGAAGTTATCCAAATTCTGGAAAAAGTAGTAGTCTGTAGGCGCGAGGTCTGGTGAGTAGGACGGATGACAGAGAACTTCCAACCCCAGTTCTTGCAACTTGGAGATCGTCTGCTGTGCAGTATGAGGTCGCGCGTTATCGTGCAGGAGCAGCGGAGACGAGCGATTGACCAATGCTGGTTGGAGATGTGCCAGCTTCTCCATCATTGTGTTCAGTTCTTCACAGTACACATCTGCAGTAATGCTCACCCCGTTTGGTAAGAAGCTGTGATGAATCACACCGGCGCTAGACAAAACCAAAGACCAAACAGTGACCATTACTTTTCTAGGTGTAAGTTTTCGTTTAGGGCATTGTTTAGGTGCTGAACCAGGATCCAACCAACTTGCTGAGCGCTTGCGGTTATCAACCAGAATCCATTTTTCATCACAGGTAACAATGCGGTTCAAAATTCCTTCATTTGTGTGTCTGTCGAGCAGTGCAAGGCACGTTTCGACGCGTACTTCGCGCTGGCGATCATTGAGTTCGTGGGGCACCCATTTGTCAAGCTTTTTTACCCTGCCAATTTGACGCAAATGGACCAATATTGTTTTGACGCTACCGTCGAAAATTGCTGCTAATTCAGCCGTCGATTGTGTATCATCAGCTTCCACAATCGCCTTTAATTCGTCATTGTCGACCAAAGACTTCGAACGAACGCGAGGTTAATTTTTCAGGTCGAAATTTCCAGAACGGAAGCGAGCAAACCAATAACAGGTGGTGCGTTGGTTTGTAGTGTTAGCTCCGTAAACGTCGTTGATGTTGCGTGCCGCTTGTGCCGCGTTGCTGCCACGACGGTACTCATATTCCATAATTACTCGAATTTTTAACGTATCCATGATGACGAAAAAGATTGAAATGCGATGAAAATGTGGAATAATATAATAAACAATGTGCAATAAACAAATGACTACTTTTGGAAAAAGAATTCCATGTTTTTAAAATAAAATTAAGTACTGCAGAACGGCAATTTCATAGGTAAAGACCTATTATTAAGGGGGCCTACCATCAACCCTAAAAGTGATTCAGCTTTTTTACTGTTTTTAGTGTTATGTTTGACCACAATCTCACCATGGTAAGTGATGATGCGAAGGTGGTAAGCACACAAAGCCTAGAAGTAACTGGCTCTTAAGTGCAGCTGTCGGAACACAACGATAGGTGCTGGGCGACAGATTTTAATCTTTACCTAAACTGAATTGTTACATTATAACATTCTAACGTCTTTTGATACAAAACCGATTTAAAACTGCCTCATTCGTAATGGTAGTCACAAACTTCAAAAATCTACCCAATCGATTCTTCATAGAGAGAGACGATGATAGCTCAGTGGTAGTGACGTCGGATACCGAGATGAAGGTCCCGGGTTCGAATCCTACAATGAGCTTGAGCTTTCGGTGAAGGAAAACATCGTGAGGAAACCATAGCACGGTGGTAGGGTACTTTGTAGTACCCGCCTGGCTGGCTACCACCCTCAAGTTGAAAATCTGTCGCCAAGCACCTTTCGGTGTGTTCCGATAGCTGCACCTGAGAGCCAGTTCCTTCTAGGCTTTGTGTGCTTACCACCTTCGGCCGCATCATCACTTACCATGGTGAGATGGTGGTCAAACACAGGCCTACAAACAATAAAAAAAAAAACGATTCTTCATCCGAATCGAGAACCCATACAACGCGGCACCTTAGAATAGCCCGGACTTTCTGATTTCTCAGTTTTTCCGGAAGACTTCTTACCACGGAATTCTTATTAATTTCCTTGAATTTAAACATTGTGGCCATACCCACTTGAGTTTTCATGACAAAAACCAGGGGACCTAAAAAGAAAGCTAAAGCAACATTGCTAAAGGAATTCATTTTTTCGAATTAATGGCAGATCCTACGTAATTCCAATTGTCAGTCACTATATCCAATCAAATTCATTAAAAGATACGGAATTGATAAATAATAAATAAATAAATATCCTGGGACATTCCTCACACACGGTCATCTGATCCCAAACTAAGCAGAGCTTGTACTATGGAAACCAGATAACTTATATAATACATATACTACTTTTTGTTTGTAAATACATACTTAATATGGAGGTGCAAGGTGGATGACACCTCCATTTAAAAGGGAAGATCTTCCGCCAGGCTGGGTCATCGTGCCTGGGGACCGCGGTCCAACTGTACTTGTCGGACAGTTGTATATATGCAGATCGCCGAGAAATCTTTACAAGCGCGATGCAGGATGTAGTGGGCTTGTATGCACGATGTATGCACGATGCAGGATAATGTGGCGGCACGCCATCTATCTATCGGCGTATGAACTTCGTTATGTAGTGGTTCGCTACACTTAATATACATAATTACACCCAGACTCAGGACATACAGACATGTTCATGCACACAAATGCATGTCCTGTGTGGGAATCGAACCCACGACCTGCAGCGCGTAAGGTGAATCTTAACCAACTACGCCAACTAACCCGTCGAAATGAATTGCATAAGATGTAAATTCGAAAAAATGAATTCCATTAGCAATATTGCTTCAGCTTCCTTTTTAGCCTCCCTGTCGACTGTAGGTATTTAAATACTTAAAACCGCCGAGCTTACACAGTAAATTATTTAATCATTAATGTATCTTCTCTATATTGAACCAGCATCGCCGCATATTAATGTACGGGTAAATAAAAACGTAGGTGACGTACCGATAACAAGGTGTCAGGTGTCTGCCACACACTTTATACTTATGAGGTACAATGAGATGCAAGTTTTTCTTGCCAGGTCTTTACGGATAGGGTTGGCACAGTATAAATAGCATAACAGCCTATATTTTTTCCCATAAAATTAAAACAAAATACACATACGCACGTAGAAGGTACTTCTCTCTGTACTTGCATCCCCCTGACAATTATATATATTTATTAAAATTAAAGATAAGTAACATACTTACAACTAAACTTATTAACTAACAAAAAAAATGGAAAAAGTACCTAATAATAAAAATAAAAAATAAAAATATTTACAGATAGAAGATTATAAATAAAACACGGAATTTAGGTCGCTGTCTATGTCAGTATAAATTATTTTATTTAAGATTTTTATTTTTTTTACCACAATCTCAGCATGGTAAGTGATGTAACTAATTTGATTGTTTAATTTTTGTTTACTTATATTCCGTAACGCAACTGCTCAAAGGAAGAGCGTGTCTGTCGACACAGGGTGACCTAATAACCCATAATACCTACATGTTCTTTATTTTCGGAATAAATATATATTCTTTTTTTTTGTTACCTGAGGTGGTAAGCACACAAAGTCTAGAAGGAATCTGGCTCTCAAGTACAGCTGGCTGAAGATTCCAGTATGCACCAGGTGCTTGGCGGAAACATTTTGATTTTCTATCACAGAAAAAAAAACTAAATTAACTGTCTGTTTATAGATATCGCTTATTGCATTGACAGTTAATGCATTACTTGTTTTGACTGTCTGTAGCTATGTTATATATAGTCTGTAGTATGCTAAAAAAAGTAACTAGGTACAAGCTAGAGAAGGTATATTATATCTCCTTTCGCTAATAGGATAATTTTTGAATACATTATTGTGAATTCATTTTACTTAAATAACCATTGCAAATTATTTTATAATTCTTTCACGTGGCAACCCCGTTCCCTAAAACGGCAATACTTAAGCTACATTAGGCTCGGCGCGCGGTTCTCCGTAGCGGGCTACGCAACACCGCGCCTGCATCATACGACGGCTACACGCCACAGTATGCTATCTCTCGCGCCATCTATACTTGCTAATGTCTACTCAAGTATTTGCTAGGTTTTAATTGCTTTGTTCAGATGTCAAAGTGTTCTACACCCTGTTGATGAGATATAAGATTGAAATTTCGGTGGCGGGTTATAAATATAATTAGGTATCCAATACCTTGAATTACTACTTTGTGAAATCTTTAAGATATATTTTTTAAGCTTCTAAGTTAGTTACAAAGCATACGGCCCGCCTGATGGTAAGTAGTTACGTAGGTAGCCTAATAGAGGATTGCCCCACACCAATTGACACCAAATTGAAATAATGTTATTTAAAAAAAAAAACCTTTAGTCCGACTTTTACATCATCAAAAAATATTAGACACGTATTTTATCTTTTGTCTATTAACAAAAAATACGAAGATACCGTGTGTTAAAATTCTGCGAGACATCAGGTTAGAGTACACTTTTTACTCTAAAGTGACGTCATGAACCCCCCCTCCCGAACTTTGACTCGCTTTATCTTTATAAATTTTTAATGGTTTGGTAAAGCAAAAAATACGTGTCCAATATATTTTGATAATCTAACTGACAGACTGATTAGTTTTTTTTTTACCTAGGAATCATTCCTATTGATTCAAGAACTGAGTGTGTCCTATGGTTTCACTCGCGTACCTGGGACAAACAGACTTATGCATTTACTAGGAGTCTAAAAAGGGCCACTTCAGCAATGTTGCCGATTGGAATTCATTTCTCGCAATACACTGCAGAGGGTTGCTAAGAGTAGCGACACTGCAAACTCAGATTCCGTTTTTAATAAATTATTTATAACATAAATACATAATTGCAGAAGTAACATTTTGTGTGTAGAGCTGTCAATGACTCTACAACATGAATAATGTATTGTTTAATTACTGACAATTGTCTTAAAATTCAAATATGAGATAATTAAAATAACTACTTTGTTGTATGTATTGTGTGTTAATTTATAATTTGGTTTTAAATATTGTTTTATTTAAACACTATCTTGGTACTTGACACTTGTGTGTATTTTCTGTTATGTTTTTATGTTTATCAGACATAAAAAAGGGTAGCGTAGTGTCACAGGGATACTATTTCCCGATCACTTTTTTGCATCACTTCCCTGCGGGGCTTGCAAATGTTGCGGCGGGCCTTCTTTGGTCTGAAAGCGACCAATACGTGGATTACGTAACTTTATTGCAATGAAATTCAGATTGAAATAACCTCTGAATCGGTAGAAATATTACAAAATCGTAAATGGTTCCCTTTTAATGAACCACTGTTTGTATTTGCAGTTATCAGAACGTAAAAAAGTTATCAGAAAACCGCTATATTGAACCAATTTCAATTCGAAAATGATTGAAATTTAGTTACGTAATCGGCCCACAACTAAATGAGTGACAGAATATAATATATCGATGCAATCAGCAGAGGTTTTCTATCAATCTTTGAATCTCATAGAATCATTTGAATTTTCGTGGTTTTCATAATTGTTTTTGATCCACTTGTCTAAAATTACTTTGGCTTTCTTAATCACCTGAAATACACTGAAATACAATTTTAATTTAATTACGAACCGCTTTATTATCATTTTTACCTACTTTAATATGTAATGATTCAAGACATCAACATTTTGAAAGATTGCCACTAAAATACCGCAGCTAAAGAACGCTCTACACTCGCGTATTTTATTATTATTTTCCACGCAGGTCGCATAAAGCTGTAACATCCATACAGTGTAATATACGCCGCTCTGACGCCACCGAATGTTTCAATAAAGCCACCGTTACATCGATATTTGCATACGAATCGCTCACCACGGAAATATATATGCGTTTACTAAAAAAAACATTGGTTTACCAAATATATTATGGCTGAGAAATGTTGCGTACTTTCTCATTTTATTTGTTTTCATTTCCTTTTGTTCGAGAATAAAATAATTGAATTATTATATGAATTGTTATTCATGACCTCATTCATTCATATTGCTGAAGGTTGACTTCAGAACCGGTGGTAACTTCAGTAGCTTTGATCTTAAACTGAATGGCTTTGACCTTTCAAAAATCCACCATGCGAGCCAAGAATGGTATCATCACAGCTATAAGGACTTACATAGAGAAAAAATAATCTTACTAATATTATAAAGAGGAAAGATTTGATTGTTTGTTTGTTTGTTTGTTTGCATTGAATAGGCTCCGAATCTACTGAACCGATTTGAAAAATTCTTTCACTGTTGGGAAGCTACACTATTCCCGGGTGACATAGGCTACTTTTTATGACGGGAACGCGGGTGAAACCGCGCGAGACAGCTAGTATTATATACAGGCCATAAGCACAGAGGATAAGAAGTTTAAGTATTATTGCTAGGTTTTACTGAAAGAATACATTTTTAAACATTAAAAAACAACTTGCATTTTTCTTATAGTGATCAGAGGGTTAATCATGAGGATCAATTTCTTCTAGATAACATAAGCACCATTCATTAAAGGTATACCGCAGAATTTGAGTATACTTTTAATGTAGTTTTATGTTCTCAGAGATTCAAGTATACATGTCAAAATAATTTCAGGAGCAATCCAATATTTTCAGTTTTATTAAATCTGATATTGAATCACGTATAAGTATTACAATTTATTCTGTATCAGTCTACAACAGAATAATCACAATATCAAATCAACAAATAGAAAAAGACACTTATCGACGCATTACCCCGTTTTTCTCTTCGAGGTCGCAGGGTCTTACGTAAAGCACATATATCGTAAGTTATTGCACAATTACTATTTTATTCCTGATACTACCTTTATATCCTATGCACACAGGTGCGTGGTATCGTTGCGGCGGAAACGTTCACTCTCATTATTATAATAATACTATTTTATACTGAGTGTTTCAGTTATCAGTCTAGTCCAGCAATAGGAAGCCTTCAGCTTTGCCGATTTTATGTGACCTTTTGAGAATCTTTTATCTTCAATCGCTTATTAGCTTATCTCTTAGCTCGCAGATGAAACGCGAGTCCTATCCCTATTATTTTTTAAAGATGTATTCTTAGTTAGTAGCTAGGTCTCTACAATCTATGATGTCCATAAATGTACATTATCCGGTTTTTTTAAATGGCTGTTTTATGGGCCTGAGTGTAAGCACTTATTTTACTGGACTTCATAGTACAGTCTGAGTTTGCGATCAAATGGTCGAGCATGAAGAACAAGGCCTGTCTGGTGGTAAACGTTACCATTGCCTTTAGACGTTTGCAAAACCATGGGTATACGTTCACACTCGACAGACCTGCTAATCATGAGGTTCAAAATCAATACAAATAGCCTAATGATCAAACCAGATAAACCAATGAAAACGCTGAAATTAAACGCTTCATCCTGTGCGCTACACGACACTCCCACGCAAGCAGCTATGGTTGCAATATCGCACGTCCCTTCCCCTGATATATCGCAGGACATTACCGCATTGCTGTATGTCTAGCCCGAAGACTTATCGCTCTAGATAGAGATCTACGTGTAAACGATCAATCGGATTGTCTTTGACTGTCCATAGATCAGCGTAGTCAGCTTTTCAGGCATCCAAAAGTTATTGTCTTTAAAGCTGAGTCAGTCGACGTAAATATTTGTGTATGTCTTCTCCAACCTTTGTCTTTCTGTCTAGTAGGTCTAGTAGATTAAAAAGTTGTATTTTAGTATTTTGATTTTTTCTTCTAAACTACATAATTTTTATGTCTGTTGGCATTTACTTGATTTTACATTGCAAAAATTAATCGATTTTATTTACTTAGTACTGGCAACACAGTCACTAAACGATTATTATAAAAGCAATGGCCGCCATTACTTTTTCTCTTACTTATTTATCTACCTTCACTGTGCTAGGAGGCAGACATTATAACCTTCATTGTGGCCATATTTAATTTGAATATAGATATAAGTTTTCTATTTAAATTCAAACTCTGCATTTCATTTAACGGCCATAGTCATATTTCCTATAATGTCTAATATATCATTCCACTGAAAGAAAGATAAAAGAAAATACCATTAGTTTCTACTGCCAAGATAGAAATGAACTAGACAAAATATTACTTTTACTTTGATTAAACGAAATAAGAAATAAAAGCGTGCAAAACTAAGTACAAATAGGGCACGCGATATTCAACTTTGTGTTCTCTCTCCCTCGAGTTATAGTAGCACACCATTGGGAGGTTCTACAGTAGCGACCAGTGCCTCTTAAAAGGGCCTAGCTTGAAGTAAAACTTCGGTCTCATCATCACGCCTCGAGGCCAAATATCAGAAAAAGGAGAAAAAACTAAGTACATAGGACCTCTTATGTACTTAGTTTTTTTCTCCTTATATTTACGAATATTAAATATCGTTTGTGCTCCATCTTTTATGAAAATACTTGCTATGTAACTTGAAATTGAGTCAGAGAACACCTATTTTCACTTTGTGTGCTTACAACGAGCCACCATGATAAAATGGTCAGGTTGTAATAGCTCACCATTGGGAGGTTCTACAGTAGCGACCAGTGCCTCTTAAAAGGGCCTAGCTTGAAGTAAAGCTTCGATCTCATCATCACTTTAATACACTGATCGAGGTCAAATATCAGGAAAAGGAGAAAAAAACTAAGTCCATAGGACCTCTTATACAGGGTGTTGTTTTGGTCGGCGACAAGCGACTCAGGAGCGGTAGTACAAAATATATATTCCCCAAAAATGGACTTAATTCCATTAAATACTGTAAATATGTTGAGAAATACCATATTCAATTTGAAATAAAATTACCGCAAAGTATGGTTACTAGGCACGTGCACAGACTAGAGCTAGGCGCAAGCCGCCATCGCCCCACCCCTTTACTCCCGTTGAGTATTATGTCTACACTTTAGCTTAATACATGATTTTCAAATTTTTTATTTTTATTTTTATTATTAAAAAAAAAAAGTTTTTTTTTTTTTTTTTTTAGCACCAGTATCATTTGTATTATCGACCTCGAGTCGCTCGTCGCTGACCAAAACAACGACCTGTATACTTAGTTTTTTTTTCTCCTTATATTTACTTATAAAAAATATAGATTGTCCTTCAACTTTCATGAAAATACTTGCTATGTACCTTAAAATTGAGTCAGAGAACAACTATTCTCACTTTGCATGCTTACAACGAGCCACCATGATAAAATGGTCAGACGCTAGTAGACAGTAAAAAACACTACCTTTTTTTTGCCAAAGGGTAGGTTTATCAGGAGAGCAAAAAAAGGTTTATCAAATAATACTATCGCAAAACTAATCCGGACGTTGCGTCGTGCCTCGTCACCCTCAACTAAAAGGGCACACGTTAAATATAAACTTTTAAAAGTCAACACAGACGCTGCTAAGTCGATAATCTATGGGTGGAGCAAAAAATTGAGCTCCGCTTGACATTAGAGATAACGATGTGAAATGCTTGGTCTACTTTAATGTACTCGCATGATTAACTCAATGTGACGGTAAAACTCTTTTAAATTGTACTTGTAAATGTTGGTCTTTAGGTTAATTGATAGCTTGGAAAGAATATATTTTTGAGCGCTAAACAAATTAAGTTAAATTAAATACAACAACTTGCAATGCAGGAAATAAAGTTAGGTACAAGTTTTTTTTTTTTTTTTTCAAAATTTGGGATGTGTTACTTTTAATAAAAATAATGAATTATTCGATCACTAAAAAATAACGTGACGTGCGTGTCAGAAAAAGATTTTGAATACGTACCTATATAAAACTCGCCCTCTACCAACTAATTTGGGGTCAATAACAGTTCCAAAGGAAAAAACTAGCGATCTTGAGATTGAGTAGAGAAACTTTTTTTAATGCTGAAATCTGCAAACAAGCGCACGGCCCGCCTGATGGTAAGCGGTTAGCGTAGCCATATGGAGGCTTGCAACACACAAGGCAACACTCACGCGTTACCCACCCTTACCCCTTCCCCAATGAGTACTTATTGGCGACCTTACTGCGGTATTCTGTAAGGTGGAGGTACTTCCCCAGTCGAGCTGCTCTTTGAGCGAATAAACGCTACGCTCTACCTCTCTTAAACTGATTGAGAAATCATAACCTAGGTGTAAATTTTTGTCCGTTCTTCTTGACCATTGGCACATACTATTTTAATATTTATTAGCTACAGTAAATATCACCCATCATTTCTTTAATGTCATTATTTCCTCACGGTAAAGTTAATCCCCAGCCAGGTACAAAAAACCCTACGTGTCAAATGTGTCTGTTTTGACATTTGTAAAGTATATCCAGATTATCGAGCGTCACTTGACAAGCGGCTTATATTTTTTTAAATCATTGTTAAGCTATGACATTGTATTGAATAGTCATTTCATAATGTAGATAATAATTCTTTATCTATTCGTCATCTTAAATGCATCCCACAGGAAGACTGCTTAGAAACAAAAAAACGATATTGTTTTGATTTTAAATAGTGGACCGCTTAAATTATGACCAAACAAAATTTGATATTGCTATCTCGTTAACATTACCTACAGTCTGAGTACATATTATTATTTGTCAACGACGCGAAGTACCATATCCTACTTTTTCCTTTGATCAGGATTTGAGAATTCATCTTAAATTTCTTTTTCAATCTTATTAATTTTTTATGATAATATTTATTATTACAAAACATGGTTTAAATCAAATCCAGGTTTTCAAATAGACTCGTCTCTTTTTGTTATAATACGTTAGAAAGTGACTGAGCGAATGGTTTTACTAAACATGCTTTAAACTTTCTGTTGTTTAGGGTTTTCTTGCTACAATATCTAGTAGTATTTTAAAAAGCTTGATTTTAATCACATCACCTGCAGACACTGCAGTGCAGATATCGCTTTCATCATCGTCATCATCATCATCAAGTTGTTGTCGCTATATTGAACCTAAAGGGCCGCTTATCCTCTATATCACCTCGCAAAGAAGCCTTGACTATAAAATTTTATGCATAATTAAATAGGGTATCGATAAAGGGTTACCATCCTCTCTAACGACGCGTAATGGCAACCCTATTATCAGCTAATTCTATTGATTCAAATTGAACTCAAGGCTCGTTAAGATAAGTGTTATTTACTTTGTAAATTGATTTGATTGCTTAATTCAATTGATTGCTCTTGGCGGATAGATTTTAAGGCGATGATAGCTCAGGTGGTTTTGAGGTTAAACGTCGCGAAGCTAGTGAGTTCGAATCCGCATCACTGCTTATACATGTATAAAAAATGACAAAACGTGCGCTTTTTTTATAATAAAGGTAATTTTATTTCGTAACTTTTAAAATCTGGTGAAGCCATCCTTTCTAAGTATTTGGTATACCATGAAAAACGTTGTAAAGCTATTAGGTAAATATTTCATCATCATTATCCGCCTTTTTTAAGTCCACTGCTGGACTTAGGCCTCTCATAGAGCGCGCCACTCCTTCCAATTTCTTGTCACCCGCATGGCTCAGTCCGGCCACTCTTTGGAGGTCGTCAGTCCATCGGGCTGGGGACGCCCCACACTACGTTTGCCAAGACGCGGTCTCCACTCTAAGACTGGTCTGCTCCATCGACCGTCAGGTAAATATGTGGCTTGAATTAATTTATAAAAGTAAATTTTGTTTGTTTCAGAACATTTAAAATTTGGTGGTGCAATCTGCTATAGGTGAGTTACATCTTTATTCAATGCTTTATTCCAACGACAAAAATTCTATACAATTAGTCTATACTACAATAAGACTCAAATACTAACTAATAAGACTAAAATATCGATAATTTGTATGTGCCGCGCTGGGGCACGCAGTAGTTGTCAGTGCGATTAGAATGTAAATATTATGTAATAAGTCTTCGCTTATTTTAAAAAGAGTAATTGCTGAGTTTACTGCCGGCTCTTCTCAGCAAATGCAACCTTCTTAACTAGAGTATAAGAGTCAGACTTTCATAAGTGCCTGCGAAGGTCAATTTGACTACATAATTTAGAATATAAAATGTTGACTCTCTTACATAGCATTATCATCATCAGTACCCAAATTTGACAATAAGAATCGATAAAGCATATTCTCCATCCAACCAAAATCGCAGTACAATAGTAAAACCAAAACCATAGACATGTTAATATATCTGGCAGAAATAAGCGTTCCAAAATTAAATATAGGAGTGTATTTAAATAAAGAAAGTCCCCACGTTAGCTAAAGGTAGAGATAAGGCAGCGGTCGTAGATAGCTGTGCCCGATATCGCGACGGGCTGGGCGCTGCAGGCCTACTGGTAAATCATATAGAATAGACATCGTAATAATACAGATGGGTCTTGTCTATTGTAGAAGGTATCTTCTTAACTTTATGTAATATAGTCATATTGTTTATCCAATATAAGTAAGGAAATATAACTTGAACATGGTAGAGTCAATGTTTATCGTTCATAAGTGCCATTTTTTAAATAACTTTTTGTTTCTAAGTTATCAATCATCAATCAATAGTATTTATTTTACAAACCACAAGAAAGGCAATCATCATGTTTGTAATTAAGCTTAATTAAGTGATTTCTCAATTTAATACATTCGAATTACCGACTACTTATTTTCAATATAAGCGCCAAGTACCTACCTAATTTGTGGTAAAATTCATAAAAGCTTCACGATGATTTAAATTTGACTTGGAAACAATCAAACATTTGATATCCTACAAATTATCTACTATACTTTTTACCTATTACCATTTCACACAGCACTTCTCTTGATTTCTGAAACATTACTTCAAAGTCAAAGTCAAAGCCATTTATTCAATTTAGGCCCCAGAAGGGCACTTATGAAGGTTTACTGAAGTTACCATCGGTTCGGAACTCGGCCTTCAACTGAGACGAATCCGGCAAGAAACTCAGCAAGGTTACGTTTTTTTAAATATTTTTTGGACAATCTGACTATGTTTGGCTTTTTTTCCAAATAATTGACAATAAAAAGATATACCTAATCATAGATACAGTTATTCACTGAGGCATCACCCTGTAACCTACAAATGTAACATCAATCGCATCCCTCGTGCAGCTTACTCTTTGGCAGCACCAGCTCCGTTATCAAAGTGCGAGCATCAGGTCACAAGTCCTCGGGCCGGCACATTAAGATGGCAGATAAGCTCCTTTCCACACTGACCGAGTTGACCGAGTGAAACGTTCATACGAGATGTACCCAGATTGCAGGATCCCGCAATGTGTCTGCTTTTAGGGCTTTCGACACATTTGCGATATTACTCGTTGTTTTCTTTATTGCTGGCTTTTAAATTAATTTACACATGCCTTTTAACTTTTAAGGATTCGGTGTTTGTTTATAAGTTTGAAAGAATATCGTATTTGCGTCTGTTATATAGAATAATTACAACATAGACTTAAATGTGTAAATCATGCTTAATACCACAGGCAAAACCGCTTGCCAATTTTGCCATTTCTTCGCTCAAAATAAATAAATAAATATCCTGGGACATTCCTCACACACGGTCATCTGATCCCAAACTAAGCAGAGCTTGTACTATGGAAACCAGATAACTGATATAATACATATACTACTTTTTGTTTGAAAATACATACTTAATATACATAATTACACCTAGACTCAGGACATACAGACATGTTCATGCACACAAATACATGTCCTGTGTGGGAATCGAACCCTCGAATAAATGGTTGTGTACTAAAAGTTAATAGTTACCTTTATTAACATGCTGTAATCGTCAGCAGCAATTAATGTAAGACAAATGAACTACCTGCGTTCACCTCAAGAGTATAGAGTAACAGTTACTTGAACAACTTGTAGATGTTTATCTTTAATTTGGTAACATTGTCATTCGAATGACGCGTACGTTTAATATTCCAACATAACACTCGAGATCCTATCACTTGTGTCAAGGAAACAAGCTAAGAATAAGGGCACCCACTCACAATCCTGTTGTTTGACAATTCGTTTATGACAAATTAGTTGTGTTAATTACCTAAAATCAAAAGTTTTATTTCTAACGCGTGACTTTCCGTTCGCAAAATTCTATTTTATACTTGACTTTTTATAAATAAGTAATAAGTATTTTACTTACGTTTTAATTTATTACGACAATTTCACGCCTACGAGACGTATTTATGTGATGCATAATGAGAAGTGTATTGTAAATGGAAATAAATTAACGTATGTATTCATTTTGCCTTCAAAACGTTATAAGACTATACATAATTCCTCAATTACAAATGACCGTTATGTTTTAATTATTAACCAAGATATTTAATTTATACATAATTTAATAAAACCACTGAACATAACACACTCGAGGATAACACATAGAACCAAAAGACAATACCATTTTTTTTGTAAATAGTTCATTGACAAATATCGCATCACTGTCACGATCGTGTACGACAGCACTAACAAACAAACAAATCCGATTATCGTGTTTCTTTTAAATTTCCATATAATTGATGTTCGGAGGCGCCCATGCGACGTGAGACTTATCGTTCTTTAACTTTATCTCAACTTCAACCAGCTTTGAGCGCCATACTGGCTTTATTGAAATTGAATCCGCTCGATTTATGTTTACAATCGTTAAAGAAAAGCTTTCGTTTAATATTGAGATAAAGAACTTACAGGCAATTGAAGAGTATTGTAGGTAGACAATTTTGTTTCCAAAAAGTTTTATTTTATAATTTATTTAATATGGGCAAAAGTAAATTTTAATAAGATTGTAATAGGATGGGACTATAGAGCAGATAACTAGCAGATAGAATATAGATAACAGAATGCGATAACCGATGGGGAAGAAAGGTTCTCGAGTGGCGACCACGTACTGGAAAGCGCCGAGCGGGACGCCATCCCACCGTGGACCGACGACCGGTCAGTCGCTGGCCGCCGCTGGATGCAAGCGGCTCAGGACCGTTCGAAGTGGAAATCAATGGGGGAGGCCTATGTTCAGCATTGGACATCCATGGGCTGATATGATGATGATGATAGAGCAAATATTGAGATAGAGAAAATTAAAGTTCACTTTTTTTACATTACGTACTTATTCGATGTGATCTTTTTTGGATTAAAAAAGTTAAACTATATATTATTATGTATTTTCATTAATTTAATTAATATAATAACTATTATGAATGCGAAAGTGAGTTTTGTTTGTTTATTTATTTGTTTGTTTGTTACGCCTTCACGCCTCAACTACTCAACGGATCATCATGAAATTTGGCATGCAGATAGCCTATGATATGGAGAAGGACATAGGCTACTTTTTATCCCGGAACGCGGGTGAAACTAGTAATCATTATATGGTACATATTTATTTGTATAAAGAAACATTTTTACTTCATATCTAAACTTAAGCTTTTAATATCTTGCATAAATAAACAATAACAAAGCACTGCTTCTTATAAGCTACTTATTCTTAGAATACAACCTATCGCAAAATCTCCGAGGTAACAACCCTACGGTCGTTCTTGCCTTTGTCAACGAAGGCTTGGCGACGCGACATGTAGTCACCTGGTTATCGATTTAATAACGATACGACTCTCTCGATTCTAATCTCGATACATAATCCGATTTGTGGTTATTGTGAACGATATGTAATTTCATATCGAGTAATTATTGTCGTGAGTTCGAGCTTTAACCAATGTCGAGACGAGATTTCAATTGAAGGTACGGATGAATGAAGTATTAATTTTGTTTCATGTTATATTTAATTTAATATGTAGGAACCACAGTTAAAGCAGGGATGTACATTTTAATTTATGTTGAATTATTTAGGTACTCCATACCTTGGCCGAAAGTAGGTACTTACTTCTACGCCCATGGCAAAAGCGTAAGTCCAAAAAATAGCAACAAAAATAACACCTATGTATGTGCGAAGTTTCATTCAAATCCGTTCAGTCGTTTTTGCGTGAAAGAGTAACAAACATCCATAAAATTCAAAAAATTCAAACTTCAAAATCATTTATTCAAATATACCTTCGACTTATGAAAAGTCTGACTCTAATACTCTAATGCCGGTTCGGAAGGTTGCATTTGCTGAGAAGAGCCGGCAATAAACTCAGCAATTACTCTTTTCAAAACAAGCTTAGATTCATTACATAATATTTACATTCTAATCGCACTGACAACAATTGCGTGCCCCGGCGCGGCCGCATATATCGCTTTACAAACTTTCTACAAACTAGCTATCCCCCACGGTTTCACCTGCGTTCCCGGCATAAAAAGGAGCCTACTCCATGTCCTTCTCCATACCATAGGCTATCTGCATGCCAAATTTCATGATGATCGGTTGAGTAGTTGAGGAGTGAAAGCGTAACAAACGCATTAGTAAGGATAGTGGCCAGAAGATTTCCAAAGGCCTACGCGCTTTCAGGAACACAAATTCCGCAGTTTTTGAAACTTGGTACAGGCAGAAAATAATCGAATGTATAAATCAGCATTACAAATCCAACGCTTTACGGAATAAGAAATGTTATGTTCTAATATGTAAGCCTATGTAAATGTTATATATCTATCTATCTACCATTATACTCAGTATAAAGTATTTACAGAGTACATTACAGTTAACGTTCTCGTAAACTGTGTTAAACTCAAATCGGGTGATAAGTGTGAAACTGCAGTTAAATCTCTTTATCGTTGAACACTATCGCAGTTTCAATTGTTTGTTCGAACTGGCTCGTGAACGGATTGTGATTCTTTCAGTTTGTTTGAGTTGTTTTTACTAAACTTTTATTTAACTTGCAATGTATGTGTAAACAGAAAAAATATATAAAATAAAATAGATAAGTAAAGATACATATAATTTAGATATAATCATAGGTATATTTAGATACATAGTATTAGATCATTCACTGTTATTTAGTTTCAGTAAGAAATAAAAGGCTTTTTCTTGCAAGTCGAATTTCACCCACTTCCAGTGGTCGGATTGACTTGATATTTGGTGTACATTAGTATATTGGAAGACAATGCAAGCACAGTAAACAAAAAGTACAGTCACCAAAAAAAGCTTGTATTAAAAATGAATTTTTTAACAATAACTTATAAAGGCCATTTTTAAAGAACTGCCAGTTCTTATAATAAACTCTGCAATTATTCTTTTTAGGGGTTCCGGACCCAGAGGGTCCCAACGGCCAAATAATAAGAATGAAGTGAAAATAATTTGGCCTTCAAATATATTGCCAAATTAAAAACAAACTTGGAAAATTATTCCCATACCTAGCTAGAAATAAAAACAAAATAAAATATTTTTAAAAGAAACTAAACGACTTAAACAGTCATAAAGTAGGATTAACACCTAAAACACAAATGACACGTATTCCCAAATCCCAGAATAGATGAAAAGAAAGACCACAGACAATTATAGACAGTTGGTATTATATTTCACATCTGGCGTTATAGTAATGTGATATACGACTATCATGCAGTGACTTGGAGACGTCGACCTTGGTCTGGTCACCCGCATTGTTTAAATAAAGACATGTGATTTATATTGATGATATTTCAAGAGATACTGGTTAATGATTTTTAAAGTGGTGGTCAGGGATCGAACGATTTGTTTTTATAAATGTTGGAAAAGAGTTGAGCTTACTTCACACAAGACAACGGTAGTTATACGATGCAGCCAGTACAACGACCGACGAACTATAAAACCATTCAAGCATCAACCACCATGCAACTAGCTTAGTTTATTGTAACTGGTACCTGAATAGTTGTATCGGAGTAACCATGGATAAACCGAGGAGTGTGTGGTATATAGGTGTGACACGCTCTGGGATGGGATAGGACGGTAGTTATATGATCAATAAATTCTTAATTCCTTTCCACATGGATAGGAGACTTAGAGCGTTGCCTTTATACGCTCAAAGAGCAGCTCGACTGGGGAAGTACCTCCTTACAGAATACCTCTGCCAAATAACTTTTATGTTGTGTTCCTGCGCGTGAGTAAGGTTGCCAGAGCTCATTGGGGAGGGGGAAGAGTAAGTAACGTGTGAGTGATGCCCCGGATGTTGCAAGCGTCCCTTGTGATGTGATGCAACACCAATGGCATCACAAGCGTCCATAAGGTGACTTTTTGGCGGCAACTTGCAGAGTGACGTTGCGTTATAATTTTTATTTTCATAAATTCGTGTATTTTGAGTTTTATTGCATATTATCGATGGTATTTTATCCAATAAAGATCAATCCATGTGCACCAGTGAAGTGAAATGAAATGAATTATGTGTATCGTGACTTTACAAGTTGTCTCAAAAAGTCCTTGAAAAACATTTGTACAATGACCACCATTTTACTAAAACATGACTTGACGGTGACTGATAATGCGGACTATGTGAAAGTTAATGTGCGGACTATATGAAAGTGATATTATAAATAAAATGTATGCGGCTGAAGGACTTTGTATCCATGGTCATGAACAAATCAAAAATAACCGGGGCTCCTGCTGCTGATACTTTAAAGAAAATTTTGAAACACATAACAGTTCACAGTTTTTCTCTCAAACAAACAACAGCTTCCTTCACTTCAATAATACGTTTCACACGAGCCACTTTATACGTTTTGGCATAATCTCAAAACAACACCAAGTTTCTTAAAACACTATCCAGTTTCCACATTTTCATAATAATCGAAACATTTCTAAACACTGTCACACTGCGAGAGAGCTTCGTATTCATTTTCCCGCGCAACAACGGTCTCGCAAAATGGCGGCGCTTTGTCGCGCGAAATGGCGGATTGTTCGTATACACAACAATGAGCTGGAGCTGGCCGGATTCCAACAGGACTTGAGAGCTCCAGATTTCACGAGAATAAGGCCAATCACTTGGATTTCTCCAAATATCCTAGTGTTTTCGATATTTTGGGTATCTATTACTGTTATGTCAGCTATATATAGTACTTAGGATATAATAGAATTTGTAAGTCTTTACAGATGTCTGTCTACATGGACATCAGCAGTGCCAGTTTGCTATGTCTTGCTATCTGATAGATGCCTCCTGGTCAACTTGAGTAGCCAGACTTGCAGGTACTATAAAGTACCTTACATCCGTCCAATTACACACTTAAAAAAAAACGGTATACCTACCTATGCGAAAAATAATCCATAGATACTACTTCGGTCGATAAAAATTTTGACAATTGAATTAGTTCAGCTCATTGAGTTAAGTATCATTTGTGATTACTTAGAGCTCATTTCGTTTACTTTTCGTTTGCTGGAAAAAATCTAAATTGCAAAAGTTTAAGACAACTTTTAAATCGTAAAATGATAATGAAGGATCATTACAAAGATAGTAGATAACTACACCATAAAATTAAGGTAAACGACGCGGTTTCCGTTTCCGCATTAGCACTGAAATAAATATGGCGTCTCGTTTACAAGCGCGGGCGCTCCGGGATAATTACACAACATTATTACGCGTCTGCAAGGCGCTGGGTTACACTGACTCCTCTACATTCTGGTGGCATTTGGTTTGGTTCTATTTGCGGTTGATAGATGGCTCAATGATAATGAGCTGGTTGATTGAAATGAACAGCTGTTTATTAAAACCATGCGTTTTTGCGGGTGTATGGGAAAAAGCCAAGGAAAAGGATAGAGGACGGTAGAAAGAGTGATGGAAAGATGACATAAAGATAGAAAAGAAAGTCATTTTATCTTGACTATGTCATAAGAACAGACAATGATCATTTGTTTGTTTTTTTTATTTTGTGATTAAATGAATTATAATTAAAATCGTATGTCGATAAATCGAGTCCATATGTTTTTTTGTTTGTATTTATACGACGAAATCGGTAAACAAGAGTATGGCCCGCCTGATTGGACATACTCACGCGTTACCGACCCTTCCCCCGTCCCCAATCAGCTCAGCAAGGCTATTTTAAAAAGTCGGATTCGATATCGGAAACGGATTCAAAAATTTCCGAGGCGAATTTAAGCAATTGCTATTTTAATTTACGAAAACCTTTCGCTGAATCGAATTGGTATTTCCGTAAAGGAACATCAAAAATATTCGAATTCGGAAATGTAAATAGTAATTGCGGAAAATCGCCTCAGTCGTTTTTGAATCCGTTTCCGATATCGAATCCGAGCGTTTTAAAATAGCCCTGCTGGTGACCTTATACGAGCAGGTACACAACATACAGTATTTGGCTGTGGTATTCTCTATGGTGGAGGTATTTCCCCATTCAAGTGGAATAAACGCTACGCTCTACCTCTCTTAGTAATGTAATGAAAACCCCAATTTGAGCCTGAATACATAATTTGTTTTTTATTTACTTATGAGTTAAATTATTTTTAGTTTTATAACAGCTCTATTTTATTTACTAGAGAGATTTATATAAAACCATTTTTATGTATATTATTGTACGCTTTAAATTTATGTACAAATGTCTTGTAAATATTCCATTCATACGTAAATGTACTTAACAATTTACATATCAATTGATCAATAATATAATCTTAAAGTAGGCTTTGCATTGACAATAGCGAGCGGCTCAATGACAAATACGTGCAAAGCGCGCTGCGCCCGCGCAGCACTCCCTCGACACGATTACAAGCCATTACATTATTTATGGCTGCGTGACACTCGCGAGCCTTGTCAAAATGTTATTTATATCAATTCTGAGAAGGTAGTGTGCTTGGTGTTGAGCGAGAGCGGGAGCGGTAGCGGAATCGAGAGCTTATCGCACCTTCTCTGAAATCTGTTGCTGCAATTTCTCGTCAATTTGTTATACATATTTCATATGTTTATATTATTTGATAACCTTTTATGTTCAAGTATGACTGGTAGTTAAACATTTTATTTATTTATTTACCTGAACATCTATCAGATAAACAGATAGTGAGCCCAACATTGAGCTATTATTACTACGTATAGAGAAGCTATCATAAGAAAAGGTTATGTCCCATTTTTTTAGAGAAAACAATTAGAGTTCTCTTTAGCGCTGAAACAATAATTAGTCGTGTAAGCAGACAGTAGAAACACGTAGCGCTATCAAAACGCTTTTAATTTTTCTCGCAAACACCATGATTTTCACGGCGCTTACGCGTTTCGTTCATCGATCTACAACAACAAGTGTAGCCGGAGGGCCACACTAACGGAACATAGTTGTGATCTGTGGCGTCTTCTCTATAAGTAGTAATAATAGCTCAATAGAGCCCAACGAGCATTGTAACCAACTACTGACTTTCTGTCCCGCGATTTTACACGCCGAAAAATTTCATGGTTCTATGACCAGTGGTTAAGACTCTACGTTGATCCCTTTAATATCAATCTATTAGATATATTCTTTTGTAATAAGGAAATTCTGCTTATCCTTCTATTTATCTTTCTAATCCCTCTCTCTTATGTTATGTTCAACTCTTTCCCGCTAGTCTATGCGATAAACCAGCATCCTTACCCGCTCGGTGCCGTGGGCGCAGCATCCAATAAATATGTAATTAATAACAATAACACCACGGACGGACAGACAGACGTAATAACTCAATCTCGGCGAGGGTTGTCACGCCACCTTTAGGGTCTGCCCTTGCCAACTTTGATTAGATTACTTTGAATTAGTTTTGTTGGGTAAAATGTGGATTTCACGTTATGAAATAGGACTTGGAAGCTTTGAACAGTTCAGAGCTCTAATTTGAAGCCCCGCTCTATCAAATCGATATTTTTTTGACATCTCAGTACATCATCTACATCTTCCTGCGCTGTTCCCAATTATTTGTGGTCTGTACCTACGCTTCTTCAATTCGTCTCTTCTATCCGTCATATCAGCTTTCATTCCTTTCTTACTCATAATTTTTCACACATCTATCCATATCATTTTCTTTTTCAGTGTCTAAAGCCATAGACACATTTTAAACTCCTTCCGAAAGGACGCTCTTATGCGCCACACAGCATTGTTGGAAATTTGAATTTTATGGCGGTTGGAATTTCAGAAACTCTTGAAACATTATGATGCTCCCATGAAATAAATGACGTCACGAAAGAGTAATTTTTATGCTAAGATCTTGCACTTTTCTAGTATATTTTACAAGATTTGTTTATTTAATATAACCCTTCCTTCTTAAATCTACATTACACTAATAATAAAGAGAGAAGATTTGGATTTTTGTTTGTAATGAATAAACTCAATAACTACTGGCCCGATTTTAAAAATTCTTTCACCAGGAGAAAGCTAAATTATCATTGAGTAACATAGGATATATACGGTCTTACTACAAAAAACTTACGCATCAGTTGAACACGTGTTTATAAAATTCCTTACTACAAAACAGTGTTTACCAGTTGTTTTGAGCTAGACACGCCTTAGACATGGTTTAGAATTTAAACACACGCGGAGGGTTGTTTAGCAGATGTTTAACAACACTTTGCTATGAAATTTCTCATTATTGAATTATAATTATTGAATTTGATTTAAAATATGGATATTTTTGATATAATTGATTTTATGGTCCTATTGATATGTACGATTTTGATAGCGCTAGAGAAATAAATTAAAACATTCACGATCTATTCGAATATAATACTTACATCAAATTAAAAATAAATTGATCCAGTGAACATAATAATCCAAATACTATATACGTTGGTTTACGTAAATAATTTATCATTGTTATTAAAAGAGTTGTTATTTTATTGTTTTTTTTATCCATAGCCATCCAACACTACGCGCGCCGCCGCGCGGTCATTTATAATATTACTTATTAGAAATAGAAGCTACGATATACCGAGATAAATTTTTTAAAATCATGAAATCTTCTACCTACTAGAAAGCGTATTTGCCGTTAACCAAAAAATAACAATGGCGCTTGGTCCTTGGACCCTAGTACCTATGCATAACAGTATCCGTTGACCATTCATAACATTCCTTATCACACAATTATTTTTGTGGGAACATAATTATAGAGATTTTTGAGAACATGTACTTATTTCGAAAACTTTTAATTTACACAAGTAACTTCATCAATAAATTGTATTGTATCTAGTTAATATAAATTAGTTTGACTTAAGAATAGCATAAAATCCCACAAAATACTCAAATAATGTTGATAATTTATTAAAATATCTGCGTGTTTAGGAACGCGTAGGAATGAATGACTTTCGATTTTGCTCACCTTGTAAACGTTATGTCATGTTTAACTAAACATCAACTAGACACAGTTTTGTAGTAAAGAAACTTAGACACGGTTTTAACCAATGTCTAAGCCTTAAAACACTGTCTAGCTAAACAAGTGTTGAAACTGTGTTTAGTTCATCTTTTGTAGTAAGACCGATATTATTTAAAAAAAAATGAAATTTCACCCGGGCGACACCGGACACGAACAGCTATGCAAGTAAAAGTTACAGGGCAGCGCATATATAGAATGTTGCTCGCAGATAAACACTAAATTCAAGTTACTGACTTAGGTAAGTTGTTACTATTCTAAAGAGGCGAAACAAAATGTACGAGCAAACTTAGTGCTGAGGTACAAGCAACTCGGAATATAAATCAGACTCACCCTCCTTAGGGTTTTTCCAACTTCACTATCGATTCTAGCGCGCGAATTCTACACGATTGTACCTACGTGAAATATTTAGGTTCTTCTCAGAAATATACCTATAAGAAGTGAAATAATAACTTAGGTGTTTAGCAAAACAACATCATATAACTATGATTATATAGATTTAAGGTTCAATTTACATTGTAGATTATTTTGAAATGCAAAAGACGTGTGTTTTAATTGAACATAAACTCTACACACCGTAGTCAAAATATGTGGCTTGGCCGTTTCACTACTACAAGAACTATTGTATAAGAAAAAAGTAATTAACTGTGAATACATTTTTCACCTTACTCCCATGTGACGGTAGCGAAACGGCCAAGCCACATATTTTGCCTAAGGTGTAGAGTTTGTGAAGTTAGGGCTTCTAGAGTAAGTGCATGTAGAGTTATAAGCTTGGCTCTACATTATTACTTACTTAAATTAGGATCTCCGAAGCATCAGAAATCTTTTAAATCTCGTTAAAGAATAAGTATCAATTAAAATAAATTCACATACTCAAAGATAGGCGTAGAGCCAAGATTTAGCGTGTCTACTATGATTCATCAATACCTCAGTAACCGGAGTACACCCTCGTAGGTACTCGGGCAGTCTCGGCTTCTTCCTCCGTTCGCACATTCAAATATTTGGCTCGTTTGTAAGCAGTAAAAACTATTTTATAGCCCCATTTTGAAGACATCTTTATAGTTTGTATTATCAGCACAATTTGAGATGTTTTATTTTTATTTGGGTGCGAGATTAAACAGTTCAGGAATACTACATATCGTACTACATTATACAGGGTGTTTTTTTGGTCGGCGACAAGCGACCCAGGAGTGGTAGTACAAAAAATATGTTTCCCAAAAATGGACTTAATTCCATTAAATACTGTAAATGCGTTGAGAAATACCTTATTCAATTTGAAATAAAATTACTGCAAAGTATGGTTACTCGGCACGTGTACAGACTAGAGCTAGGCGCAAGCCGCCATCGACCCACCCCTTTACTCCCTCGCACTCCCGTTGAGTATTACGTCTACACTTTAGCTTATTACATGATTTTCCAAATAATAATATTTTTATTTTTATTATTAAAAAAATAATAAAGTATTTTTTTTATATTTTTTTAGCACCAGTATCATTTTATTATCGACCCAGAGTCGCTCGTCGCTGACCAAAACAACGACCTTTATACTAATAATATGAGTGTAAATGTTTTTTTAAAGGTATTAAGTATTTTTTCAATAGTTTCATTCAAAGTCAAAGTCAAAGCCATTTATTCAATTTAGGCCCCAGAATGGCACTTATGAAGGTCACATTTACTGAAGTTACCATCCGTTCGGAACTCGCCCTTCAACTGAGAAGAATCCGGCAAGAAACTCAGCAAGAACACCATTGAAAAGAGTACTGCTTTATTAGCTACATGCACATTAGGAAATCCGTGGATGAGCAAGTCCATGATGAGCATCCCTGTTGAAATACAGAAGAAAATAGTTACTGATAGCAAAAGAAAAGAAGAAAACGCTAACTTAAGGATTTTGCCTGAACTAAAAACACCAGGAATGCAGGCAAAACCGTGGGACTATAGCAGTGGCGTAGCAAGGGGGGGAGGTTGGGGGCGGACTCTAAAAAATAAAACTTAGGTACACAACCCTTTAGATTATAAAAAGGAAAAATATATCTTGTGTGATGTCTACGCGGCAACGGTTTTTTTTGCCATGAATTAGACATAAGAAACATAGAGGCACATCGTCATATATTAAAGAAAAACGGAATCATATTGTAGAAGAAGCAATAGAATAAAAATCACATCATATTTTGCGTTTATAGAATTTTGTTATTTTAAACAATTTTAATTTTTCGGGGGTTAGCAACGCCATTGATTGCACGTTATTTCACTCAAATACCAATAAAGTACGTCTACAAAGAAAATAATGCGATAGTCCCGACTGACATAAAATTTTATTGAGTTCGACATCTAAAAAGCCAATATAAAAAGCTTTCAAGCTAAGATAAACAACTCTATTTTCAAAGGCAGATAATAAACTGCCATTATCAATGTATTGAGTCTAGATTTAAGCCTAGGATTAGGTCTAGACAGTTTCTTTGGTAAACAAGAAATGTAAAGGTTTACAAATTACTTGGGCGTATAATTCGGCGCCCCACGGTTGACTTTATTATGTTTTTACCCTCTCAGTGTAATGAGCATTGAGTTATTAAACTGGCCCTTTGAAAACCCTTTTTATGTGGTCTTAATACGGTGTTTAGGGGCATTTTTATAAGGTTTTTACGTTTAGTAGAGTTTTATAAGCGCCTCGACTATGCTAAAAGTTCCATGAAATCGCCAGTTTTTCACTATGGGATATAATGTAATATATTAAATCTTGAGATATAATGTTTTATCGCTCGTCATAGATTTTGACAAAAAAATATTTATAGTTTGGGATGTAATATACCATGTATATTATAGCAAAATGTGTGACGAGAGATAAAATATTATATCTCAAGATGTAATTTATATTATATTATATCCCATAGTGAAAAGCCGGCTTTATTCGATTGTCCAAATATATCAGATAAACTCAAAATATTGATACTTTATAAAATCCTCTTCACACATAACCAAAATTTTATGTAAACGTGAAACAAAAAATTCCTAACGATCGAATGTCGATTTTTATCCAAATACCGATGCTCTTTCCTACTGCACATCATTCCAAGTATCATATTTCCTCCCACACATCTCTATAAACTGAAGATCGTATCGCATATCTTCACATCCATTGCTCTTTTACTACTGTAGTTATCAAACCGCTATAACTAAAGAACAGTAATGTATATCGAAATGTTTTAATACTTTGAATCAGTGCGAACTCGTGGTACTTTTTTGAATGTTTTTTTTCCTAACAACCACTACCATTTGTCACTTAGTTGTCGTTATATATCACTCGATAGCATCTGACAGCCAAGCGACATTGTGGTTTTTGTTTATTAATATTTTTATATTAGTATAATGACATTTTGTGTTGAAGAATAATTGTTTATAGTTTTTTGAGTCATATTTGATCGGGTAATATTTATAATACTACCTAATTGGAAGTCATCTTACAACTGTTGCTTTTCTGTTATTGTTACTTAGAAGCCAAGTAGAAATTAACATTATGGCAATGAAATAAAACTCTCTCTCTTTTTTAGGGAATACAGCCTATCCTGGCATCTGATATCCTAGTCCAAATCAGCGTTGCCAGACGTCCCGATTTTTAGCCCAAAATTAAATGTCCCGCGCGGGACAGGCTCAGTCCCGCTTTTCGAGCATTACTCGACGGTGAAATCAGCGTTGCCAGATTTTTTTCGGGCAAGGCGGGATTTTGAAGCCTATTGAGTAAAAAAAGCGGGACTCTATCGCCGAAAGCGGGACATCCTAAAAAAACCGGCCAATTGCGAGTCGGACTCGTGCACCGAGAGTTCCGTAGAAACTTGTAGGTATGTAAATAGTTCATTCATCCCGGGAATCGAGTCTTGAAGATTGTTTCCCTTTTTTTCGATTTGGGGCGATTCTCCTTAAACATCACTGCGGTGTTTAGACGCGTCACGGAAAAGCTGGTGCCATTTATGTGCAGTGGTGTCTTTATAATTTCTCACGTCTACGTCCAACGATGATTTCACGGTGAAATCAATTTGGCAAGAAGCAATTCCATGTAGCACAGAGTAAAGGAAGAAATCTGAAAAGCGTTTTGCAGTTACGTCGCAAAAAGAAAAAAAATTGCCAGTATATTACAACATAATCGAAAAAAAGGGAAACAATCTTCAAGACTCGATTCCCGTGATGAATGAACTATTTACTCCGATTGGGGTCGGCTAAACCTAGTCCAGTTCAACCCAACCAAGACTCAAGCCTGCGCGTTCACCGCTAAGAAAACCCCATGGTCTGTGACTCCACAATTCCAGAACACTTCCTTAAACATCAGCCAAAGCATTGGGATCCTTGGTGTCGACATTTCTGGCGATGTTTTGTTCCGAAGTCACTTGGAAGACAAGGTTAAGCTGGCATCCAAAAAGCTTGGAGTGCTCAACCGAGCGAGGCAGTACTTCACATCGGGGCAAAGACTGCAACTTTATAAGTCGCAAGTCCGGCCTCATATGGAGTACTGCTGTCATCTATGGGCGGGAGCACCTGGATACCAGCTTGGGCCTTTAGACTCGGTTCAGCGACGTGCCGTCAGAATCGTTGACGATCCCGAGCTCACAAGCGGTTTAGATCCCCTCAGTCTAAGGAGAGACTTTGCCTCCTTATGTGTGTTCTACCGCTTGTACAACGGAGAGTGTTCTAAGGAATTGTTCGACTTGATGCCTACGGCTACCTTCCACCATCGCAACTCTCGCCATCGACGGGGAGTCCATCCTCACACACTGAAACCAGAATTGTTTCGAACTGAGCGGGCTAAAAGGAGTTTTCTTCCGCGGACGCTTGCACTGTGGAATGAGCTCCCCGCCGTGGTTTTCCCAATGGAGTACAGCATGGGGTTCTTCAAAAAGGGTGTGAAGAGATTTCTGCAGGGTCGGCAACGCGCAAGTGATACCCCTGGTGTTGCATGCGTCCATAGGCTACGGTAACCGCTTAACATCAGGCGGGCCGTATGCTTGTTTGCCACTTAGTGGTATAAAAAAAAAAAAAAAAAAAAAAACATACCTACAAGTTTCTACGGAACTCTCGGTGCACGAGTCCGACTCGCAATTGGCCGGTTTTTTTTAGGATGTCCCGCTTTCGGCGATAGAATCCCGCTTTTTTACTCAAGAGGCTTCAAAATCCCGCTTTGCCCGAAAAAAAAACTGGCAACGCTGATCCAAATATACATGGAAAAGATTTCAGTTTTTTTGAGATTTCATTGAAGAAGGTTTAATTTAGCTATGTCATCATTATAGTTCCTATAAGAAGCTATAGAGCTGACCGTAACAATTCACAATACGCACGAACGGGTCACGAATTAAAGCTATTACAAGTTTTTATTTAGTTTCACCTGTCCCGCTGTCTGTAATGGAATTTTGCAAGTTAAATTTTACCCTTTCCGGTTTCCGATTGAGCTGAAATTTTGCACGAATATGCAAATCGCGTAACAATGCAATATTATGATGACGTGGAGCTGATCTGATGATGGATCTGGAAGGTGGCCATAGGAACTCCGTAATAAAACCACATAACCCCATCGAGTTTGGGCTTGTTTGATTCGTCTTGATGAGTACTTTGTCGCAAGTGCAGTCAACAAAAAGTACAGTCACTCAAAAAATTTATTAAAAATGATATTTTTAATAAAGAACTTGTTATAATAAAACGTTAGATTATACACACACAGGTGGCAGCACAGTACGTACCTAATGCATATTTAGTGTATGTGGTACGTCGTCTTGGCTCAATTAGCGGGTGTATTAATGAGCAATGAACCCCTAGAGACCGCTGTAGCTGTACCGCCTGCACTGCAGTCCTGAGCATTACACCGACGAATTAAATTAATTAATCGCCTTCACCTTAAATAGGGCTGCCAAGCTGTACAAGTAGGAATTAACAACAGAAACAATAACACACGACAACCTGATACCAAACTAAGCAGAGCTTGTACTATGGAAACCAGAACTAATATACTACATATTACCAGACACAAGATATGCAGACATGTTCAGGCACATACATACATGTATTTCCTGATTGAGAACCGAACTAAAGACCTGCAGCGTGATAGGTAGGTCTTACGCCATTGGCCCGCCAATTAGGATGGTGGAATGAGCTCCTCGAACGATTTACGGTGGTGCAACATGAACTTTTTCGAAAAAGACGGATAATCTCGGCAAGGTCAACACTTTGACATCACCCTAGTAATGGTACGGTGACTTACCATCAGATGAACCTTAATCTGCATCCTTCCTCCTTGTCTTTTATCTTCTGGCAGCTTTCTAGCTTACGTTTATTGCACATTCTCGTTTACTTATTTATATATGAACTAGCTGTCTCGCGCATTCCAGAGGGATCGTTTATTTTCCCAGGATAAAAAGTATCCTATGTATTAATCCAATACATATTCTATATGTGTGCCAAATTTCATCCAAATCCGATCCGTAGTTTTTGCGTAAAAGAGTAACAAATATATACCATACTCACAAACTTTCGCATTTATAATATTAAGTAGGATTCCTTTTGTAAGTGAGTACTTATTCCAATACTGTCTGAGGTGAGCTCATAACACCTGACGAACAGACGGCGGGACAGTCTAGTGCTTTAGATCGACTTAATCTTAACCTAATATCCTGTAATCCTCATCCATCTCGTAAGCAACGCAGATGTCTATGCATATTCCAAGTTTCAACACGCCTCTCCATAATTACTCAATAACACCCACAAACTAATTTACACCCTATACACACATTCATAAATATCCATATCCCATGACCTGGTACCAACAATCCAAACCACATGTTAATAATTAAATTTGAACTTAGCATGATTATGTTTTGGGTTGAATTTCGAATGGCGTGACTAAACGTTAATATTAAAATAGTACAAGCCAAGGTACGGACGGTGACAGAATTAGTAACTAATCGGTTGATTTAATCTCAGTTTAACTGGCGTCGGTCGTTCACCGGTTATGACGTAATACAACTGAGTTAATTGCACAAGTCATGTGTCAAAACAGCAATTGGTCGCGTCAAAATGATTATAAACAAGCTCGATGAATCCAATTAGCTGTGTTATCTTCACAAATCACAAGCGGTCGTTACGTAAACATTGGTTTTAATTAGTGAAATTGATTAACGATTTGCTGAAGATTTATGTAGCGGTCCAATCAGCTGTAGTTTATGAGAACTTGGTCTAAAATTACGGATCTGTAATAATTTTAGGGCGCTTCAGATGATTCTTTAACCCATTTTGATTTATCTAATAAACGTGAAATTATCATTCTTTAAAGTAAGGTATACCTTGCGGTCCTCTTGTTCATATATTATTTAATGGACACCCCATGGCGAAAAAAGCAACGAGAGAAAAAGATCTGAAAACACGAAGACTTGCAAAATAAGTCAAAATCCAGAACGGGTTCGCGTTATCTCGGCGGCACAGTATGGCGCCGGCTGACCCGAGATAAACTCGCAAGTTAGCACAATGTAGGAGACCTAGCTCGCTTCACGAGAACGCATACCGTGCTCCCACAACAAAGTCAGGTCAAATACTATAGATAAGAGTGAAGGTCAACCGATAAATTCCTTAAGAATTTGGGTGAGCACTCAGCTTTGTGTTCAAACCACATTGACGACATTTTAACACAGTTAATCTGTTTATTGCGTGAAGTGTATTGATATAAAGCCTTTATTTATGTTACTCGTACCAACAGAAACAATATAAATGTTTATTTACTTCCATATACACAATAATAAACTGAACGATCCGGCGGTACGCAAAATTTCCAAATTGAATAAGAACCGCTAAGTGCTTAATATCGGTTCAATATTCAGTCATTAGTCAAGCAATTACTTTCCGCTCACCGACCGACCATTTCAACTTATCCGTTTAACTGTTAAACTTTAACTATTAAGTCATTAATATCGAAATTCTGTGAAGCATCGGTCACGGCGGCCATTTCGTGTTTCTGCGCCATTTTAGGATTAACAAGATGGCGGTGAACAAATGCGTGCACGTGCAGTGATAAATCTGTTTCCTGAAACATGTTTACAAAATGCTTTACGCGCGTTTATAAAGTCACCTAAACAGCATTAACTTTACACAAGCTGTTGATTCAATATACCTTTTGAAGATGTTTCTAATTAGCAACCTTTACTCACAGTAAACCAGCATATAATTATTACGGTGGCCATGAATTTAATTGCAGATTTTCATCTTTATTTATACATGTAGATTCAAATAAATGCCAAGAATGCAATTTAAATAAACAAATAATTCAAATAAAATAACACACACTTTTAATTTAAACTTCCTTTGGCGGTATGTTATTTAATAAATTAAAACGAAATATTTCTTAGAATCAAAACGTATTTTATTGAAACGTGCAAAATTATTATAAATCATGCCATTATAACTGACTCACAATGACCTTATAAAAGATATTAGGAAAAGGAAGTGCCCCAAGTGCACACCCTGAGGGACACCACAAGTTGGGACTCCTAAATAAATACAAATGCGTTTTGTTGCCTAGTGAGAATTGATATTTATTGTCAAAAAAACGACGTCCCGCTGCGGGACAGCTGCCTGCGCACAGAAAAAACGCAGGCAGACCCTCGAAAACTTATGGTTTTTGTTGTCGAATGCTGACGTCAGAACCAAAACATATGAGGGACTTTTTAAAGAAACTATTATCGTAAAAATTTATGATTATTTAATTAATTATTTTATGAGCTTTGTTTGTTTGGGAATTAGGGTTGATTTTACGTTCATAAATTGTTACCTACATACTTAAAACTACAGTATTATGAATATAAAATCTTATACCGATAACTTACTTATTCATACTCAGTATTGATATTTTTTTTCTTTGTCCTCAGATATCAAACAACTAGTTTACATCATTGTGTGAGTACTTTTACTTCTTAATTTTTTACACATTTTAGCTTTAGATATTTTACGATTCCTAAAGAACCTTAAAATATATTCAACGTGAACTCTGATCGTACGATCTCCCTAATTAAATTATACGTTACTTGAGTGTTACCTCATTAAAATATACCAACCAGCCTGAAAATGAATCAATTTACCACCAACTACTATTTGTGCGATCATTAGTAGGTGAAAGACAGCACGTTTGATTCGCGGAATCAGATTCGTGTATAAATTAATAACACGGTCTCGACTCTCGTTACTACCTGCGTGGAATACTTTAATTTGCATACAGATTAATTCCCGCAAAACTAATAGAGTACGTCGCTACTGTGTGTTCTCGATTGTTTATCAATTGTTTATCGCGCCAAAATAGTTTGGTACGAATTAAATTAATGCTTTTATCTGTTACAATATTTGTATGAGTTTATAGTTTATTGCATTCATAAAGTACACGATATACATACAATTGGTTTACTGGTGGTCCCCACACTAGGTCAAGCCTGTCTCGTGGGGGCCACAATTCCAGGTTATACAAAAGATTAACAACAACAAGAGCAAGTTCATGCAATAAATTAAATAAATTACACGTTACATATTAAAATAAAATTAACAAAAAGATACAAACAGTGCTTAGGAATAGCCTTAGGGGCAGTGGTATAGCAGTTTTTGGTCCCTACAAATTTTACAGTAGGTCCCTAATCAAAAGGCATGCTTAAGTGTGAGTGGAACGCATAGGAGAAATGAAGTTACGTGTCTAAGGTGCTTTGCGTCATCAGGTGTTGTATGTAGTTGCAGACCTAGCGCCAAATAGACATAGAGTATCTGTTACAATGTTTCAAATCCAGCATCCATTTTCAAAAATGAAAAAAAATGTGTTATTGATGGTTGAATTTAAAATATCCAGTCATCATCTACATACAAGATTACCATTTCGCTACTAATTCATGAAGACGTGAGAAGTCTAAAACAATTAAGTGAGTATACAGTGAGTCCCAATTTCCCAAATGACAGTGGTTATACCCTCGTTCATAATTCCCCGGTTCGCTCACCAAAACAGAGGTGAACCATTAATGATTCTATTAAAGTTCTCTTCAATACCACACCGCGCCGAATTTATGCCGTTTCCTACGTTTTACTTACTACTTAGCTCTCTGTACACAATCGGTTCTATTTGTGTTATTAATTTAATAGTTATGTTTACTGCTTGTTCGATTCGATTGTGTTATTTTATATTTAATAGGAAGATGTCTCAGTGCTACTAAGTACTGATCCATCGCTTATTGTCACCAAACTACTATACTTAGCTTTATATTTTTAAACTTAAATTTTCAATTATCTACAACATTGCCATTTTGTCCAATAAACGTCCCCATTCTTCAGAATTCTATATTGGGATCAATAATAGTATAACAAAATCCGCTTATTCACGGTCGATTATCTACAATAGGAAATTCTTTATGTTTAACTACAAGTAAACACGTCAGTCAAAGGGTTGCATTATTAGGGAACGGAATGGGGAACGTGACGAATGTGTTCGTGGACAACGAAAACAAACATGTCCGATTGTGGATGACATTCTCGCTCGAACGACCGAATGCTTGGAGGATGCGGGTTTTTTTTTTGCGTCTAATGTTCGATGCGGTACTTATTGTTACGTTCCCTAGTTCCCATATCTTGTTATGGGTTTTTAAATTACTATGCCATTATTTAGCTCGTTGAATATTATCGTTTTTTAATTATACATTTTATATGCTTGAAAATATCAATTAAGATTAAATTCACTATCTAGATTTAATTCACTTTGGTTGCATCTGATGCATTTGCCATCTCGCCAGTTTACTTGGGTAGATGATACTGAGAGTCGTAAAGCAAGCTTTCATGATTTCTCAGCACATTTCGATAAATTACATTGTCTATAAATTCATCAAGTTGTAGACCGGCCCTAGGTCTACCGTTCTATTGGCTACTATCGTTTACTCACGATCTCAATCCACTATCATTACCTTATTTCAATAGACTATTAGTACCTTAAAATACTGCATTATCTCGAGAGAAAACTTAAGATCGATTTCTAAACGAGTTGTGACCATGGTACCGCTGTAAATCTCGACTTGACAGTGACAATCACTTTCTCAAGGGGGCGTGTGACAGCTACGCTCGGAGATGTTTAGATTTTACAAATTGTTTATGGTCGCGCCCACCCACAGGTATTTTATGCTAATGAATCTTTTACTTTAACTCAATTATGTATAGCTTGACAACATTTTTGAGTTTCTTGCTTTTTTGTTTTGGACCATCAAGATTTGGAACGTGGAAACCAATACATGATTTCTATGTATTTTGTAAGCTTTAAATTATTTTATGTATCTCATCTCACCAAATTATAAATGCAAAGATTTGGATGTTTAGATGTGTTTGGATAGTTCAATCACGCATAATCGGCTGAACGGATTTGGATGCAATTTGGCATACAATATGGTCAGAGTTAGCACATAGGACACTTTTCAATCCGGGAAAATAGATCCTTTGGGAGAAACTGCGGAGAGGAAACTAGTGTTACAATAATAATGAATATAGAAGAGTTTTGACACTATCATTATCTTCTCGGTTTAAGACCGACTTCTGATCCGATGATAACTTCAGTAACTTTGGCCTGCTTAAGTGCCTTCCGCCTAGGGGCCTTAGTTTAATAACTGGCGTTAACTTTGACAATGGCCCATATAATGCCCTATCCCGAAAACTCCATTCCAAGTCTATGGTCTAAATTCGAATTTGTTTCAATATTTTTATTTTTTCTTTTGATCAAATTCAAAAAGTATTTATTCAATTTATGCTTTGATACGGCACATAAGAACGTAAAATAAAAAATTACTCTACACCCGGTTCCAAATACAACTTGAACTGAGAAGACTCCACCTTGTCTTCCTCACTGCGGCTCCGAAATGTTGGATGTCCGCATTCACCAAAAAGAGGTACTCAAAGTGCTGCGTGGACTAGACGTGAGTAAGGCCAGTGGCCCTGATGAGATCCCGGCGGTAGTACTAAAGACCTGTGCCCCTGAGTTGTCACCTATTCTCACGCGCCTATTCAGACTCTCTCTGAAAACAAGACGTGTACCTAAGTCCTGGAAGCTTGCAAACGTCCAACCTATACCCAAAAAAGGTAGCCGTACAGACCCGTCGAACTATAGACCCATCGCAATCACCTCCATACTCTGCAAGATTATGGAGCGTGTATTGAACGCCAAACTTCTTGGCTACCTAGAAAACAATGATCTCCTGAGTGATCGCCAATTCGGCTTTCGTCCTGATCGATCTACAGGAGATCTCCTAGTGCTAGCCACCCACCTCTGGGGCGAGGCCATTGAGAAACACGGTGAAGCATTAGCAGTTTCACTAGACATCTCGAAGGCTTTCGACAGGGTCTGGCATGATAGTCTGCTCAGCAAGCTTCCCTCATACGGACTGCCCTCTAGTTTGTGCGCCTGGATCTCCGATTTCCTGAGTGGACGGTCTATCCGAGTGGTCATCGATGGCTGCTCGTCAGAACTAAAGGCGATTAACGCTGGTGTTCCTCAGGGGTCTGTTCTCTCTGCTACGCTATTTTTGCTGCATATTAATGACTTGCTGAGACCCGGAATCTATGGGTATGCAGATGACAGCACCGTCACAGAGAGTTATGTATCCGATCCGCGGGCTAGTAGGATCACAACAGAGTCTCTCAGAGAGGGTATGATTACGAGGTTGAACTCGGCTCTGCAAATTGTATCCGAGTGGGGTACCGCCAATAGGGTAGAGTTCAACGCCTCCAAAACACAGGCCTGTCTTTTTTCTGCCAAGAAGAGTCTCTTCAACCTGACTCCCGCATTTCGTGATGTATCTGTACCGATATCCAAACACCTAGATCTTTTGGGTCTCAATTTATCCTCCGACCTCAATTTCGGACGGTCCATCGAGGCAAAGGCTAAGACTGTTGCCAAAAAACTTGGTATCCTGAATAAGGTGAGACGGTACTTCACAAAGGAACAGCTTCTAAATCTATACAAAGCTCAAGTACGACCTTGCATGGAGTACTGTTCTCATCTGTGGGATGGCTCAGCCAAATATCAACTTGCAACTTTGGACTCGTTAGATAGACGCGCTCGAAGGATAATCGACGATAGCGACCTAACGAGCAAGAAACTGCAAAACCTGGATCATCGGCGTCAGGTTGCAAGTTTGACGGTATTCTACAGATTGTTCCACGGAGAATGCGATAAAGAACTCCATAATCTTGTCCCCCCATCCCCGTTCTTCTATCGGACCACTAGGCGTCGGGAGGGTCTCCACCGCTTCGTCGTCGACATTCCGTCTTGCCGTACCAAGCGTTTCGCTTCCTCTTACCTTATACGCACGGCCAAGCTGTGGAATGCTCTCCCGGACAACGTGTTTCCAGACACTTATAACATGGGTATATTCAAGGCCAGAGTGAACAGGCATCTTATGGGTACGCGCGGTCCACCCTAGACTACATCTTCGCTTACCATCAGGCGGGATTGCGGTCAAGCGTAAACCCATTAAATATAAAAAAAAAAAAAAAAAAAAAAAAAAGACTACTATTATTTTATTTTATTAGGAATTATTTACTATTTAATTTCTAAATATCAATCCATATTGGCAGAATGTACGTTACACAAAATTTTAATGGATTTCTGTTGTACCTATGTTCCGTTTATCGATAGATTAAATAAATTATATCTTTCCAAATGTTTGCCAAACCAATAGCAACATCTTTACACCAAATATAAATCAATTTAACGTTTCACGCTTCAGTCTCTTCCATCCAAACATTTGCATACATATTTATTTTAATATCGTATCGTAAACAATATTTACGCGCCTAATCAGCAGCGAAGCGTTTAATGGACACTTCGACTTCTTATTTTTCATATATATTAAAATCTGCATGTGTAATATCTCGTAAAACATGTCAACTGAATAGGGTTGCGACGTACATAACCTGATTATCACTTTATTGACCATTTAATTAATTAATATATGTATACTGTGTTTTTGATGGTGCCTGAAAAGCATAAATTAATTATTTTATTATACCAATCAATATTTGATGTTGTTATGTAAAATATTTTTAATTAAACTATTTTACAATAAAAACATATTTTTCAACATACCTTATAGATAATGCCTAAAAACAACCAAATAATTTAATAAAAATCTTTTTTCATGGAAAATAAGGCTCATTAGTGTACCAACCCTAAAGCTGCGTCGCAAGGCTGCGCCCGCGCACCCGTCGCGTCGCGCTGGAAACCCACGCGCAGCTATTGTCCCCACCTACACTACCTCTACTCTATAACCTTACCATTTTACTTACAATATCATTTCAACTCTATCTATCTTTACTTAAGATACAGAATCACTGCAAATGTAACTTACCTTAAATAAGAATAGTACAAATTTGTTCCCACTATACAAACAACTTAATTTGAACTTTATGTGTTAAAAGATAAGGTTGAATAATACGTATGCTTAAGGTTGTAAGTAATGTAAACTAAAACCTTACAGACACCATTCACATCCCGTCGGATAGGTACATAAACATTGCGTTAAATAAATCATTGGGACATGTTTTGTGACGTCTACTTTTAACTTTTGTTTTTTTTTCTCTGTTTATTTTATGAGATGCTAAAAATGAGATACGAACTGTATTTATTTAGGTTTGATGTTTAAATATTCAATAATAAATAATAGCATTCTGAGTCATCGATTGGATAAATTATTTTTAAAATGGAGTCGAGGTAGATTTTGCATTCAACGAATTATCTAAAAGCTATCATTAATCAATAAATAATAGTCAAATATATTATTCTACATTGATGTCATAATCAATTATAATAATTCACAAGCATAATGCCTTAATCAAAGTTCTAACTAACTTAACAAACCAAAACAAGTAATCATTTAAAATCAATTACGGCCAAACCGAACAATAAAGTCGAATCAAATTATAAATTCAATAAATTATCTACCAACTAGCCATTTTCACCTCCGCAAACAATAGCCGTAATTCATACAGAGTAATAAATTAATATTAGCACGGGCAACACTGGCCGTATAAAACAGCCTACGCTTAAATCGTAAAACCAGTAAAACTGAAGTTTATACCGACCGCAACCGCGACCGTTTGCCATACGGCGCTAACATTCTCGTTTTTGTACAGACATCCCTTGCTTTTTAACTTTTTTTTATTTCTTCTCTCGAATAGGCACAGCCCGCATGTTTCGTGTCTTCATTGCATTCTAATTTTGAAATGTGTAAATTAATTCTGTGGAATGAGTGTTTGTTTTTTTTTTGTTACTGCACAGTTTGCTGTCTTGATCTCTAAAATAAATATTTTTTTGCTCCTCGTTTAAACACTTACTTTGCTGCGATTTGTGTCTCAACTCTCAAGTCTTGATATCCAGAAGTCAGAGGCAAGCCTGCTATACTTCATCTTACAGTACTGAAATTGAGAACTTAGTTATAATTATTAAAATTTTGTCTCTTACATAAGACAACATAGTCAAAAATAAATAAATTCTATGTAGTAAGCCTGTTGTTTTACGTTAATTAGTTTGCTAAGTTAGAAATTGTACTTATTTTAATAGTCAGCAGTAAATTAACACAATATGACATGAATAAGATTTATAAATAGTGGCAAAGTCAAGTTATTGAATTGATTAATAATAATCTATTCCAATACTAAGTTTCACAGCACACCTAGTTCCAATTGAAAATACTGAATAGAAAGAAAGATCATATTGATTTAATTAAGTTTTCAATAAAACCTCATTCGGTTCGAATTCCCGCCTAGTGTTTTTTCCATGGCAACACTGTCACCGTCTTTTTGGCGCATTCGACTCACGACTTTCAAAATGGCGTCGCAGATGGAGACACTCGATAGTGGATGCAAAACCGGATTGATAGTGCTAGGTAGTGAGTCCCGGTTGACATTTATTACTATCCGGGGGCAAGAATTATGGGCGACGGGAACTCGCTGAAAGTTTGCCTTAAAACTACTTTATTGGCACCACTCCAGGGTAGTAAAGGAAGCTATCCGCCGTCTATATGTAGGTACTTCGATATTAATTCATTCGTTCTCAGCTAAAAAACATCATATTTTATCGATAATGGCATATGTCGATGCCAGAAAAAACTATAAATCTTCACATGCAAAATATTTAATGTCACTGTATACGCAGTATAAGGTCTCAAGGTTTGACATTTATTGCAATGTTTTTTGTATGTAATTTCTGCTTGAGAGCGGTTCCCTATACGTGTAGTTTCTTCTTTGAACCCTCTATAGCTTCACAACCACGATCGAATGCCGCAAGGGTTGCCCAAGGCATCATCACCATCATCTGCTAACTCATCTCTCAAATATTTCGATGCAGAATTGATCATCGTGTCCCATCCCATAACACCATTACTAAGACTGCTTCTTTTGTGTAGTTAAATGCCATTGCCATTTTTTGTGCAAATATTTCTGATAAAAACAAAACAATCCGCCCCAAGTTGTGACAACTTCATAATAACAATGCAGAATCTAAACAAAGAACTTGCAAATCCAACCAGCCAGTAAAATGTTTCTTAGAAAATTCACTAAAAGGACCAAAAAAAGTCTACTTGTAATTGTGAACGCGTCGCTTGTTGTGTAAACATCCGATGGCTGAATCCGAGCGCGTCTGTGGGATGCCATCTTTTTTTTTTTACATTTTGCACGGGAAGATTTATGGGCATTGACAAAGTCAATTTGACGGGACGACGGGGCATAGAGATACGGCACGCCTGACACCTAACTGAAGGTCTTTTATGATGGAATTTGGCATGGGCTTTTAACTTTATATTGTCCTTACGTAAACATTTTACCTGTCAATTGTGACCGATCGCTTCCGCTTTGTTGCCAAAAATGTCCACTTTAACAATTCAATTTCTACGTAGCGAAGAATGGAATGAAGAGAAAATGCGCAAATGGTTTTTTTGTCCGTCGTCGTTTAGATCATGTTTAGGATCGGCATTCAACTTGTAAATGAAAATATTGGAAATATTTATTAAGTTATTCACACCGATCATGTTTTATAATCAAATTCATTCGGTAACCCATAAAGTTCAAAAACGTTGTCTTTGTCTCTTTTACATGTTTTTTCATCGTATAACATTAAATACTTGCCATTTGAAAATTATTTATGTTTTATGTGGTACCGGTTTTAAAATATCCAATATAAAATAAAATATATTCGTGTTTCGGATGAATATTCAACGTGCCGCTACAAAAATGCACTCCAGTGGATTTATTACCGCGACGCCGAGTTTACAGTCGCCTCGAGAATTTATCGGGTTTTATTCTCTAGAGTTACGCAAATATCGACATTACCGAATGTTAAAAAGCTTCAAACGAATTCCAATCACACGTTCTTTACGCTCAGCAATATTTTAACTCATTCCGTGAGCCAAATACTAATAGAGCCGCAGCTCAGTCAGCACGTGAGAGACATCTCCCTCTATTAGTAATTAATATGTCAGTGACGATCTGTCCCCTCTCAGAACTCCAACACTTCAAGGAAATGCACCAACAGAACTAATATTATCACTACAAATATCTCACGCGCTCGCTACCGCTTCTACGAAACTAACTTTTTCCTTTTTTTGTCACCGGCAACCCTGTCATTTTTATCCATTCCCGCATTTTTCATTTCACCCGCTTGCTTATTACGTTTCCAAATATCACGTTACACGGCACACCTGTTGGGTGGCGTGGCGTATGAACGGTGACACTTGCGTTGGCTCGATCCTAGATATGATATTAGTGCTGAGTTTGATTAATGTGACGTTATTTTTGGCGCCAAGTTAAACGTAGAGTGGGCAGCTCTCGCGGTGTTCCTCATCAATCTCCCGCGTAATGAGGAGATGCGTTGATAGTGACAGCCGGTGCCGAGCGCGCTAAAACGCGCGGCGCCTGACACGGCCTCGGCAAAACGAGCCATGTCCCGCACAAAAAAAATATAAAGGAGCAAACACGCGTCCGGCGTCTCATTCAAGATATTTGTCGTCTGCACTGTTGCCTGTACCCTGTACCAATTACGGGAATCGAGAGAGCACGAATTCGTACGTAATCGACTTCGAATCTGTCACGAAGTCATGCGACGTTCGTTTAAAACGAGCAATCGATACGATTTGAAATTAATCGAATTAAAGCATTAATTAATATTAAATATGGAGTCCAATTATCGTGATATTTGGTGTCATGTTCGATTGAGCGTACATCGTTCGATCATAAAAGCTATTACGAGGCCCCGGTGCCACTCGATCTTGGCGATGCGATCTGTGCTCGTTACCTCGGCTAGCTCGGGGAGATACGACAAACGCCATTATTTCTCTTTTGACAGCTAGGCACTTTATACAGTCGCCAAGCGTAGGTGGTCCCCTATCTCGGACGCTCCCGGAGCCCGGAGTCCGGAGTCGACTTCCTAAGTCAACATTCTCGCTGTGCTTTTGTTGTCACAACACTATTGTCCGTGTAAGAAACAGACGTTGGAAAAGACCTACACGATAGCAAATGTTTTATTGTTAAAAATAAGATGTTTATGTCGTATATAAAATAAATGGGCGAAATACGCCGTCGCATGGACAGCTACTATTAATTGTTTTGTGTTCAATTTTGAAGGAAAATACAAAGCAACGTTTTAATCAAATAAACGTTAATAATATCTTGGACGTTTTTTTTTTTTTTTATGCCACTAAGTGGCATACAAGCATACGGCCCACCTGATGTTAAGGCGTTACCGTAGCCTATGGACGCTTGCAACACCAGGGGTATCACTTGCGCGTTGCCGACCTTGCAGAAATCTCTTCACACCCTTTTTGAAGAACCCCATGCTGTACTCCATTGGGAAAACCACGGAATAGATAAATAAGTCTGTTCTGTGGGGAAAACCACGTATTAACTAGCTTTGTATAATATGCTTGTAAAATGAAGTAATCTGTTTTGTTTCCATTCTGCACGGCTCGAAGATAACAAAATTAAGAGCTACTTATCTAAGTGACGATCCAGTTGTACCAACTATTTATCCCACCACCACCGTAGAAGTAACAGCATCAATAACATCTCCCAAAGATTCATCTGCTTCATATTTAAATTAAAAACGACCGTAAAATACGTCAATAAAGTTATGTTTTCACAAACATTAGTAAAACGTATTTCCTTTGAGGTTTTACGACTCTATTATCATATAGATGGAAGCGTGTGTGGTATTATTAAAAGTTTGATGTATCGTAGGGCTTCTACAAGTTCAGAAGTCAAAATAACCTTTACCTAATTGTTTTTCTTTCTTACATTTTATTTGCAAGATCATAACATTGTTAGGCGATTCTCGGGCCCTTAAATTGGGACATTATTGAGATATTGGTGATGTCATATGACTTGTTGGCATTTCTTGGTCTTTGAAAGTACATATATACCACAGACATAAAACTAAATAGATAACGCAAGTCCCTCCATCCATATGAAAACCAAGCGTGTAACTTTTTTTGTACCTACCATAATGTCACAAGACTGATTTAGGTTGGCATTAGATTATTAACGTGAAAATGAAGCTATCCTATTTATCAGCTAAACATATCCCTCGCTACACATCTCTGGTGGACATGCAGCCTTATGCGAGTTCCCTGTCCGCGCGAATCAGTTTCAAAAGAGGAACAGTGTGCCTAATTTTTGCACAGCTTTTGACACGCGAAGTACATACACTCGCGTCATCTATTTAGATGTATATCTGTGATACATAGCTATACAATTCAAAAATTCTTAAAAAAAAATCGAATCGCATAGATCCTAATATTAATCTTTTAAAAATATTTTGTAAAATATTGTTCCAGAATCCAGTGGCCTTTTTCGGGTGTAAGTTCAATCTGACAGTTGCAACACAAGTTCTGACAACCACACACAACTTCCATATGACATAAAATAACTATAATAATTTCGTTATGAAATCTCTCGACTCTCGAGCCATATTTGAATTTATATTGTGCGTTTACGTTTTATGTTCAATTCAAATGTATTTTAAGTATAAAACCTACGCAGTAAGTCTCATTTTGACTTATTTATGACTTGCTTCGTAATTTCGTGGCCAGTTATCTACCCTTAGATCAAAGAGTAACGAGATAATGTGTCTCCAAACCTACCGTTAAAAAGTCTAACATTTTTAAGCAATCCAATCTAATCTGAACAGAGTTATGTTCAAAATTGTCTTTCGATAAACCAAAATAAGGTAGAAAGTTGAACACGCTTGTCAAAAAAAATGCGTTTTTCATTTTAGCTCTGGATTTCACGCACATGCAATCATGCACCGCAGGCGCATAGAAAGTTCCACTTTTACCAATTTCAGATGGTGCACATTAAGAGTTGAAGTTTGTTCTAGAATCTTTAAGTGACTTTAAAATATCTATTGATCGGTTTGATCATCCCATAGTGCGTGGGTTGAACGGGTCAGACGGCATTGCTTAGCTACAAGAGTGACAAAAAAGTTGGTTTCATTGTGGATAGGACTTTTTTGCAACAATTCACCCAAATTCTGCAAATACGATATTTTTCCATATCACAAAAACAGTATCTATGATAGAAAACAATATAATATTTTAGTCTGTATGATGTGGATGTTGGTTATTCCATGAAACAACCTTCTCACATTGAGCTATTATTACTACGTATAGAGAACACGCCACACAACTCACAACACAACTATTTTCCATTTGAGGCCATCCGACCACACTTGTTCTTGTAGAACGATGAACGAAACGCGTAAGCGCCGTGAAAAATACTCCTAAAAGCGTTCTGACAGCGCTACGTGTTTCTACTGTCTGCTTAGACGACTAATTATTGTTTCAGCGCTAAAGAGAACTTTAGTTGACTCTAAAAAAATGGGACATAACCTTTGCTAGTGATATCTTCTCCATACGTAGTAATGGTATACTCGATAAGCCTAAATTGGGCCCCCTATTTCCTTCAACCGTCTAGAAATACAATCAACACACAGCGCATACCAATCGTAACAAGATACCAACACAAGTAAAAACAAATTGAATAACTTATTGAAACCGTCCGTTAGCAGCTTTTAGCCCATATATCAGCGTCCTTAGCATAGCTAGTTGCAAACCATCGAACACCGTCGCACGTCGCAGTGTGACGCGTCGAATACTAACCATCATCAATCGGTGGATTATGATGAATAATCCACCACAATTAATTGAATATGTACACGAGGGATGCCTCGTGTACATATTCAATCATTAACCAACAATCAATGATCCGTGGATAGAGAAGTGATCGAACTTTTATTAAGCACTGCTTGATAAGGGGGGCCAAGTTAAAGTGGCAGGCGAGTAGCCAAGTCTTAGGACAGCTGTTCTTAGTAACGCGAAAGTGAATGAAATATACACAGATTACAGAATAAAAGGCAGATGGAGCGCGCGGAACACGAAAGTGAAGCCATAAAAGCAAATATAAATTCGAAATCAGGTAAGTACCTGGTATTCGTTTTACAATTTGTATTTGCTTTGTTTAGCATACTTTATTTAACACACTTCTTTACTTAATAAACCATTGAGCTTAATACTACGTATAGAGAAGGTTCTAGCAAAGGTATATCCCATTTTTTTAGAGACAAATAAAGTTCTCTTTAGCGCTGAAACAATAATTAGAACTTGCTTCCGGCGTCTGTGTTTCCTGACGCATATAACCTTAGTCAAGGCCAGAGTGAATAGGTTCCTTCTGGGTAAGCGTGTTCCATCTTAGGCTTCGTCTTCGTCCCTTATGGGCGGGTCAAACGTAAGCCCAATTAATTAAAAAAAAATAATAATAATAATACTCCTGGACACGGCGCGCATCGTCAGGAGATTCCTCTCTCTGCAGCCCTAACCACCGGTAGCTTGGACCGTACCCCGCTGCCGGCGGCACACTAGGATTAGGTTTTTTTATAACATTTTAAATTTTGTAAAAATATTGTAGAAAAATTAATCATATTTACATAGGATTAGGTTTTTTATAATATTTTTGATTTTATAAATTAATGTTATAAAAAAAATTAATTTTAAGAAACTAAATAAATAAAGAGAATAATAATAATAAACTGTGGTTACACAAAACGAATACCAGGCATCTGATTTTGAATTTGTATTTGCTTTTTTGGCTTCACTTTAGTGTTCCGTGAACTCCATCTGCCTTTTATTATGTAATCTGTGGAAATATACCGATAATTACTATTTTGTAATGTAAAGGTTGTTGCTCAATAGACTGGGTATAATGAAGGGCGCGGCGCGACGGGTCGCTTCGCCCTAAATGCTGTTCAAATAATATAAGCACACATTAAAAATAATTGCATACTAAGTAACACTTATGTTCGTATTTTGACGATATTGAACTTTATTTATTGGGTAGTTAGATTAAATATTTAAATGTTAAAAATATACAAAGTTGTACCAAACATGTATACAAATTAATTAATTTAATTTATATTTTGTATACATTTATTAATTTATTAATTTTATTGGCCGTATCTTTACTATAATCTTATATTTTTATGTAAAACGAAAGGACAAACACGTTATTAGACGTTTAAAATTCAAATGTTATCTAGAATTCGATAGTGGCTCTGATTCTGTTGTTTACAACTAAACTAATTTTAATCTCACTATGTATCTTTCTAACAAAGAACATAAGAAAAGGATGTAAGAATTTTAGTCCTGTCAAATTAGTCCAATGCTTGTTCTCAATATAAATTTAGTCGCCATCTATCGCGGTTACGCCTAAATACACGCAAAATAAGACGGCTAAGATTAATTTGACAGCTTTAAATATATTCTATGTTTTTTCAATAATGTTCGTAAGAAAGAGATGAGATGTGACTAAAATTAGTTTAGTGCGATTTACAACAGAATCGGCACCAGCAAAGTAATGGAAATAAGTATATATATATACCTATATCGATTCCAGATCTATCTAGATCTCAAAAAAAAATTTGCATGTTATAAAACATCTTGTAATGTCTAGTAGATGCGTTGAAACAAGACAAACTGACAACTTCATAACGCTATGTAAATAGTTAGCTAACCAGTTGCGTCCATTTTAATACCATGAATAATTCATGGGCCAATTTAAATTTGTATATGTTTGTTGACACTAAATTATATTTTATGGTGTCTTAAAATTAATTTTTAACATGCGGAGACGTGAATGCGCCTTTTTACTTTATTTTATTAGTTTGCGTCGACTCTGATGGTTTGGTCATTATTTTTAAGGCCTAGTCCACTAGCGCGGCGAAACGAACCAAGCGGAATCACAATAAATTTATCTCCTATGAAAATGTTAAAAAGTTATCTCAGCCACCACAGCTTTTTGACGCTTGCAACACTAGAGGTATGACTAGCGTGTTGCCAACCCTACAAAAATCTTCACACCCTTCTTGAAGAACCCCATACTCCCTTGGGAAAACCACGGCGCGGCGGGGAGCTCATTCCACAACCTGAGCGTCCACGGTAGAAAGCCCCTTTGAAACCATTTTCGTCTCAATGTTGAGAATGTTCTGAAACAAAGAAAAAACATTATTCCAAAACACAACACAATGAGCGTTTTTGGCATGATACCTCTATGCTTAAAATACCTGTCAAATCGTGAACTTAAGGTTCAAATTGATTCGAATTATCAACAGTTCGACAGGTAGGTATTTTGAGCATAGAGCATTACCTACCTATCATGAGAAAAACTAATTACACACACTCGCGCATCACCTGTCCCCCGTTTCGATTCGGCACGTTTCTTACTTTGTGGATGTCAGACTGATATTGCAATGAGTAATCAACTTTCAAAATCTTCGTATCAGTATTTATACAGCAAAGAAAGTGCAATAATAAAAAAATGCGAGTCATGTAAGGAGGATATCCGAATCGATAAAATTGCTTCTAAGCACCAATTTGTACATATTGGATGAAAGATTAGGCCTAGTACGGATCGATATAAAAGATACGCACATACCCCAGAATATGTCGCGTAGTTATCTCTAATAGTATTTTCATTGACACCCTAAGTCCAAGGAGAATTTCGATGATAAGCCAGGACAGGATAAGTGTGTCGTAGAACATAAATTGTACTAATCTGTAACAAAAAGAACCTACATAACTAAATAATAAAAAGAGATTAATCCCATAGATTAAAAATAATCTAGATTGACACCTAGAGCTAACCTACCATCAATTTCGTAGCTATTCCCTTAGAAAAGAGCCACTGTCAGCATGACCGTTTGCAGAAAGTTTATTTTGTATGAAAAATGCATAAGATAAGGATAAGTCGCATACTACATACAAAACCCACACATAATCCCAAATCCCGCATGCGGAATATATCGTTTGGCGTTAAATAGAACTACTGGTTTATGTATTCCGAACCGGTGGTGGTAGAGTCAGCTATTACGTCTATAAGTGCCATCAGGGGCCCAAGCCTGCTATTTCAATTGTGTTCCAATGAATTTCAGTAGTGTCAAATTTGTGACGTTTTACAGTTTTGGTAGTCTACTTACACAATAGCGTCATAATGGAGTCATAATGGCGCCGACTTAGGCCCCTGTGCTTGAGCCGCTGAATAAAATACATTTTGATTTTGATCGAATGTCAAGTTTTTCCAAACATTCTAACGTCCTGTTTCACTATTATCAAAGACTACCTTATTTCACCATCCCCATTTTTACACCGAACCACAAGACGCCGGGAAAATTTTCACCCGTACGTTGTTGACATACCGAAAATACGGACACAGCGTTTTGCATCCTCATTTATAATGCGGACAGCGAGGGAGTGGAACTTGCTCCCGGCGTCTGTGTTTCCTGACGCTTACAATTTAGGTACTTTCAAGGCCAGAGTGAATAGGTTTCTTCTGGGTAAGCGTGTTTCATCTTAGGCTTCGTCATCGCCCCTTATGGGCGGGTCAGTGGCCAAACGCAAGCCCATTTAATAAAAAAAAAAAAAAAACTTGCCATGGTATTCCTCCATACAGTAACAAACCGAAGCTATGCGCTGTGCAAACGTAACACAACCGAGGCCAGTTACTATGTTTGTCTGCCTGTTTGTATGCCACCTCGCCTCCGCCGTGTGTGCACAGTCTGCGAGGATCGTATCAACTGATTAAACAAATATGTACACTATTTCTTATTAAATACGAGAATTTTGGGAGTTTTAATGTCTGTGTGCGACACGAAATTATTGTTTGGAGAGTTTTAAATTGGAAGTTTGAATTGCTTCTTTTGCTATCTTATAGGATTTTGATTGCTAAGCCCGCAACACCTCCGTTCCCGTTAGAGATAAAAAGTACCATATAAGTCACTCTGTGGGCTAATAACTATATCTATGCAAAAAAAATACGTTGATCCATCTCTGCGAGAAAGAGAGAGGGAGAGATTCAATTCAGATTCTTTTTTTTATACGATGATGTCGGTAAACCATCGTACGGCCCGCCTGATGGTAAGCGGTTACCGAGCCTTAACTCCTCCCCAATGAGCTCTATCGACCTTACTCACGCGCAGGAACACAACATAAAGTTATTTGGCTGCGGTATTCTGTAAGGTGGAGGTACTTCCCCAGTCGAGTTGCTCTTTGAACAAATTAACGCTACGCTCTACTTCTCTTAAATTTAGCTAGCTTCTCTGCTAAACTTAAGAGAAGTAAGTAAGTAAGTGCTTCTCTTTATCCCAGCTATCGGTACCAAAGCTATAAAAAAAACTATCGTTTTTTAAAAGTAATGACAGTGGACCAAAACGTCCATTGCAAAAAAAGTCGGGGTAGATTCGGCCCGCGGACCGAACGAGGAGCGGACCAAATAAACTAAACACCCTGTATGGGTAAGGAAATAATGATAATTATTTCCTTGAAATTGTTCTCTGGAAATCCTAACATTACAAAGCATATTTCTGAGCTTTTATGTAATAACTTATAGCTACTGACTCTAAACACCCGACTCCGTTGAATATTCTAATAATATACCAAATTCACTGAATTACAAAAATCCCTAGATTATAATTTTCATAAGTAACGAAGTTATATTCTCGACAAAATCCAGAATTTTCCTTCGATAGATAACGAGGCGTTAATCTTCAAACAGCCTCGATAATCGGGTAATACCCGAGTGCTCTTAATTACCCGAATATACCCGATCCCCTATAATTTGATAACATTTTATCAATTTTCAATTAGCGTGATCACGTTCGAATTGTATCCCGAAATGTTAATGAGTATAATAAGGCCATTCGCTGTATAATTATGTCACCAATTAGCTCTATAATGTTTCGATTGACCTTATAAATATAAACCATGTACCTTTATATGAACAAAGGTTGAAACTTGCCACATAGATAATATCCTGAAATAAAACAGGAGAATTTTCATCCTCACACATTGAAACAAGAAGGGTTTCGTACTGTGCGGTCTCAAAGGAGCTTCCTTCCGCGGAAGCTCAGATTTTGGAATGAGCTCTCTGCCGCGGGCTTCCCAATGGACACAGCATGGGGTTCTTCAAAAAGGATGTGAAGAGATTTCTGCAGGGTCGGCAACGCGCGAGTAACACCCCTGGTGTTGCAAGCGTCCATAAGCTACGGTACCGCTTACCATCAGGCGGGCCGTATGCTTATCTGTTACTTAAGTACATAAAAAAAAGACTTCATATATTATTCAGTGCCGTCTCTAAAGATTTTTTCTTTATTTACATAATAAATATTACAGCGCATCAAATTCCCTTCAATTGGAATTTCTCAAGCAATAATTGTTATTTTTTATCACATTGACTGCACTGACATTTAATACCCATAATAAAAGCAAACGATATAAAAAGCAAGAAAATGCAGCAACATAAATATACAGATTTAATAAACAAGCTGGTACGCAAAGATCTTGCAAAGCAGTTAGTATAAAATTGCCGTATAAATTAACACTACCTACCGGGTAACTACCGGGCGACTACCGGTCGACTACCGGGCCTGTGCTGTGCGCCATAATCTAGCACTTAGAGAATACCCCTCGGGCTCGCGTTACCGATCGTTCATTTACCGGTAATTTATAGGATCAATTCAAATTACTTTGCTGTTGAATTATTGATCTTGCTTTGTGCATATTCATTAAATTATGCCTTGCTTATAGTGCTTGTAGTAGTAGTATAATCGATACTTATAATGTAGTACTTAGTTTTCGAATTAATATTAGATTTATACTATTTCACCATTATCAGAATTATACTAAAACTAGCTGTTCGTGCCCGGCGTTCGCCCGGGTGAAATTTCGGTTACATTATTGGGGGTTCCTTTTTTTGAAAATAATATAAAGCATATATTACTCAGTGATAATTTAGCTTTCTTCTGGTAAAATAATGTTTAAACTTGGGCCAGTAGTTATTGAGTATATTCATTACAAATAAAAATACAAAAATCCAAATTTCTTTATTAGTGTAGTTTATTAGTGTGATGTAGATTGATGTAGGTAAATACGAAAGTTTTGTAAAGTATTTTTGTCTCTAAATCACATAGTCATAAATGGATTTGGATTTGTGGAATACAGATAAATAAATTAAATGTCCCTCGGTCAGAGAAGAAACGTGTATTTCATAAAAAAATAAAGCTAAATATTCTACGTAAGTACAAATATACAAAATAATAAACTTCATGTGAATTTATTTTAAAATATTTGTTTTATATCCTAAATAACCAACTAATAAACCCATCATATCAATCAAATGATCCAATAACAATAGTAGTAGTATAATCAACTGCATGACACAAATCGCACGATAAACGCGCGTCGCACGCACGGCTGGTCGCATTACACACCGATCGACCACCAATGGATTTTGTACCGTTTGATAGTGACACTCTATAGAACAATGCGTTTTGAGCTATAGTCATTCATGATTTCACGGTGTTAAAAAGTTATTCGAGCAGTAAATATTATAAATACTGTATTTATTTATCGAAGTGTCAAAGAAATTATGAGTAATTAAGATAAATCTAGTGCTAATTCATGGCTTTTGAATGTGGATATATATAGCTACGTAAAAACCATCGAAGATATATAATTATGTAAGCGAATCATTTTATTTATTTATTTTCCGAGACAGAAACCCACAATGCGATTATGAAATCGGTATAGTAGCCAGTCGAGTCGAGTCGAGTTAGCATATAAAGGTGTTCAGTTTATCGCCTATGCCTATTAGAGGATATCCTAGCTAATTGACTGGCTAATAAAACATAGATCTTGAATCTTATAGACGGACATCGTTAACATTGCGAACAGTTTTTCTGACTTTAAAATTTTGATAAATCCGTCCTTAGTGGATGCCTGCTTTAAATGGAACCTGTGTGTAAACTTTCAACTTTCTAGACTTAATGTTTGAGCTGTGCGTTAATTCAGAAAGTCGATTTTCTTAAACTTGGAACGTCACCTTCTTTTCTTAGCTTCTCTTTTCACAAATCTGACATCCACTTTTCGCATTACAACTTTTTAAATTCGCTTTATAATTTGAATTGTCTTGTCCAACAGTTTTATTCTCAAAATAAATCAACGCGAATAATTGAATCAGTATTGACCAATCTATAATATTACATAGTCAATGACCACTAATATAAAATGTATACATTTCAATTATTATTCATCGGCCGTATATATTGTATACTAAACATTCCTGTTTTAAATTATCTAATTTGCAAATATATTTATAACGGATGTTTAAAGTGTATATTATACGAATCGATGGTGAATAACAAGTGGGAGATGACGATATTAAAGTTTTATTGTTATGGGATTATGGCCTTATACGAAATTATAATGTCTATGCCCCTATACATAATATCTTTCCAATAATAAAACATTGAACACTCAAAATAGGTATATGATAAAAAAACATACATGCTGCTGCGGCACTGAACGTAAATTTATGTATTTTCTTTTGACAAGCAAGCAGTCCACTTGATGGTGTGGCTACCGTCACCGATAGAGGGTGGTAGCCAGCCAGATGGGTACTACAAAGTACCCTACCTGCTTATTTTGTGACGTCTTTCGACATCACTACTGAGCTTTATTTATTTTAAATAATATTTGCCGAGCAATTTAAATAACCCGATCAATAAGTTCTATAATTTGCATAATCTAGTAAAATTTAGATTTACACTAATCCGATATTTATGGCTGCCGACCATAGAGTACGACTGTAGAGCTACCTCCATAATTCATGAGGTAGATGGCTCATTTTTAATTTTTAACTAATATTCATTGCGTTTCAGTTTCGAGCGCCTATTTGATTTGCGCTTGAAGCGTATACAGCAGTAGATTTATGTATATTCGTTTTGCATTCAAAACAGTATAGAACTACATATACATTAATCTCTTACTTACAAAATGTCCATATATTGTTGATGAGGAATCAAAGTTTGTATACAATAATTTAATGCTACACGTTCACGTATACGAGAACGCAATAAAAAGCATGATAATATCCGTAAAAAATCAAAAATCCCATGTAAGTTATATTTATTGTAGTTAAGTATATAAGTAGGTATTTGTTTGTAAATAAAAAACATATAGGGCAAGAGCCCCGATTGTAGCCACTTTAAGGATTTTTTATGTAAAAATAATCGCCTTTAATTCAAAAATGAGTATCGTGTTGATAAGTTATATTAATAAAGCAGTTTATTTATTTATCTTTTAGGTTTTGTATAAGTGTATATCGAGCGAAACATATTTTATTGATTATAAATTGTTAAAGATGAAATGTGTAAAATTACGATTGATCCAGTTGTGGCCACCTATTTCCACCTTAGTTTCCAGATAGAGGAATTCATTGACTATCAAAATAATATCAAAATCAAGTTCCTAGACATTCATTTAGTATCCTTCAATAAGAATCCACGCAACAAATAAAAATTTGAGCAAGATATTTATCGATTAATTACCAAGGGAATCGCTAATGGCGAATGTTAAGAAATTAACGGCAATTATTACTTTTGCTTTTACAGTGTCACAAAAAAGTTACTATACACTTACGGCGCCACTACAGTTGGTCGTCAAAAGCGATAATCATCAAAAAAATTATTTACAATAGACAATTAACAAGTCTGGCTTCAATGCCTTATTTATTTACTTTCAAATTTGCAAGTGGCCACAACCGGGGCTCCTGCCCTATTTAGTATTAATTTTATTATTTTGGTCTATGTTCTATAAATAAAATCCATTCACCATCATACCATCCACCGTATTGATGGTTTTCATTCATATTGCGTGCGGCTTTACCATCTCAAATTTCCATGATCAGTTTATAATTAAGTGTTAAATGTATCACCTGTCTCACCCTTCAGCTGTAAACGAACAACACACAGACAGACAGTAAACTTGGATACTTTACACATAGATATTAGATGCGATCTCGATATCGTTTCCACAGGCTCATAAATAGCGAGGTGTGAATGTGTACTAGTGGAAATTTGCATTTAAATATAATATCGTATCGTATCGTTCACCTTGGGCGAGACACGACACGTGACACGAGCGATATATGAGCTAGTTATACATAGTTGTTTGTTAGTTTAATGAAAACTATGTTTCTAATATTTCTTTGTGTACAGTTGACAGAATTAAACGCTAAACACCTTTGTCCTTAGGCGCCGATCCCACAGAGAAGAGTTCTAGAGTTCCGCGTTCCGAGTTCTGAATTCCGCTTTGACTGTAAGCTATGTGGTGCCTTTTTAAGTAAAGAAGTGTATGATGTGCGATCAGTAGCGAATATTGAAGAACTCTAGACTGCTTGCTGTGTGAACTCGGAACTCGTAACTCCAGAACTCTCTCTGCGGGATCGGCGCCTTACGCCTTCTTATAGGTACGTTTCAAAAACTACATCAAGAACCTAAATTAGTAAAGATCAATACGAGTACATTTAATATCGGGACTTCTCCGTCTAAAGTTAGTGTTACGCCAGTGAATCGAGTCCGTATTATATTCATTCATCTCCTAAATTCCGCTACTAAAAGTGATTTATGTTAATTGTTTTTTTTTATTTTTCATAAAACAAACCGAATATGCGATCATGAAAATTCACAACAAATTGACATCTAGGTTAACAGTGACTCGTATTTACATTTCATCTTAAAATTGGCGAAGTATCTTACGATTATTACAATGTATCGATTGAGACCACTTTACTGAAGTGCGATAACTATACGATAGCGTCAGTGTAAAAGAAAACATAAAAATTATGAGCAATACAATGTAATGTACCGAATGTAATATCGATACCGCATTCATGCTTCTTGTTAGGATGTATTCACACTGACGACAGTTCTGTCGATACTTTGCGTAGTTTTGCTATTCACTAGTTCGGATATGTTAGCAGTTTTCCATGAAAACATCGGTGGGGCTCTTATTTAGAATTTAACCCATTGGCTTGCAAATGGGGACGCGTGTTCTATAATTACATTATGAAATAAGTTTTTGTTAAAAATTTCATTTTTAATACAAGTTTTTTTTTGGTAACTGTACTTGCATTATCTTCCAATATACTAATGTATACCAGTCCATCCGACCACTGGATGTGGGTGAAATTCGACTTGCAAGATTCCACCCGAACGAACATAGTTACATACATACATTGCAAGTTAAATAAAAGCTTGTAAAAATAGAATTCCAGGAACTGCGAGTTAACTGATTAAAAAGCCTTGCAAACTCCTATTAAATCAGACTAATTACCCTTTCAAACTTAACTTAACAAATTAATTCAAGCGTCCAAAAATAAATAAATGTAATATTCCTTGCAATCGATTTAATTCGAACACACACTCAATTCGATATACAATCAGATGTATCACCGACAAGTACAAACATTCTACAATCACACATCTGTCAACCGCAGCGTCTGACGTCACAACTCACACAACACGCTGCAAAAACAAGTCGCGCAACAAATCGCACGTCGCGTTCATCTGGGCGACACGTCAATCAACATGCATACGCGCCCTAAAGCGGCCGCAACGCAAAACGCAACGCGTAGGAAGTGCAAATAAAAGATTAACATATCGAACTGGACGTCCCGCTCGTAAATATTCGTGAAAGCGAATACATCGGAACGGGTATCGATTACTATCTGCTTGTACGGACGCCTCACTCTGCCTCCTGCTGTGCTATGGTGCCCTGGTACTTTGACTCTTTATATGATACGGGACGGGGACGATTTTGTTTCAAGTAACGTTAAAAAAAATATATCTAAGATTTTGAACGTTTTATATTGGAATTAAAAAAAATATGAAATTCAAAATATGAAATTTCATAATTTTATCTTTAAAAAATACTAAATCATGACACCAGAGAATAGATAGATAGAGATACAAACAGTACTACAAAAATTGAAAATAATAAGTCTTGACTTTTTTAGGTTTAAGTTTGTTGGTTTTCAAATTACTGCCATCATAAGTCGTCTCATATAAAAACCTTGCAATATTATTTATGTTGAAATTACATAAATAAATAAATTAAATTACCAATAGCGTGGTCACCGTCTCACGAGCAATACGATCGTTAAATAATTCAATTTCAAATTATATTATGTTACATTCACTTCATATGGTAAATAAAAATACTCATCTGTATGACTCTAGGCGTGGGACTGTGAATTGAATAAAACTATTGCGAAATGAAGAAATCAGATTGTGTTGAAGATTACATAATTATTAAAATGTCTATGAGTTTTTTATCTTAAAACCTTTATTTACAACAAATATGTACAAAATACAATCTATATATAGAAAATTTCCTCAAGCCTGCCGCTGCTTCCGATTAACGGCAGGGTTCCCAGAAGGCTGGCAGCGTTTCCTCTTTGGATAGCCAAGCTGACGCGTTGGCGGAAAAAGCTCCCCGCCCGCTGGTCTCCGGAGGTCTCGATCAATTTTGATGACAAGGTGCGAGCAAAACGGCGAGCTTCGGACCCCCACGGTCCCATGGTCTCGACCGCAAAAGGCACAAAAATATAGTTGGGTCCAATCGATGCGTATTTTTTGAATTTTGAATTTTCCGCACTGGCCGCAGCTGCCCCTGCAGCTTTACAAGTCGCCGGTAAGTGAGATGGCGCGAGTGTATCGACACATGTGGCATCCCACACCAGCGACTTGCCGACACTCCAAGGGATCAAAGACATACCATCCGGTCTCTTGCCATCGCCCCGCGCAATACCGACTGGTTCCAGTACGGAAGGCACGTTAGCGACAACAAGAGCCCTGCGGATAATGTCGTTAATAGCCGAGTGCCGTGATATTCGACCAGCACTTAGAGAGCACGAAAGCCCATGGTGGCCGAGCTCGTTGACGAGATCTCCGCAGCGGCAGCGATGAGGTTGATTGGTCCTGCAACCAAGACGAAGACAAATACACAGACTTAATGTTATACGGTCTAACATTGTTCCAGTATTTGTTGATGGAATAGCTTGTAGCCAGTGACCTGAGTCACTCTGAGAGACAGCTAACAAGCGCGCGCGGTCTGTATCTATAGAAAAGTTAGAAAATAAATTTTGCCAGGTTTTTTCACAAAGAGGCTTGTCCCACGCTCTCTGAGAGTGACTCAAGGTCGGAATATTTGTGCCTGGACAAGCTGCCTGCCAGGCGTCTCTAGCATCGGACAGGTAAGAAACCTCAACAGATCCAATAGAAGGGTCCAAAACAGAACTGACGAGGTTGCCCACACTGTATACCGAGGATAGAAACGCCGGTACTGATATGCTTGAAATTTTCCGCACTCCTAGGCCACCATAACACACGGGTAGGGTGGCCTGAGACCACACTTTGTTTTCATAAAAACTGCAATTTAGAATTTTGGAAAGTGACGTTTTGATCATATTATCCAAAGTATCTAATATGTGATCAAATTTAAATAAGTGCGTACTGCGGAGCAAATAGGTAAACTTTGGCACGAAAAGGCAGAGTCGAACAATAAAAAATGCATAGTGAGCATTAATTTCATAAAGTCTATTTGAAGAGTCATTAAAATTTTGAATCTTTTTCTCAAAGAAACTAGGAATGGATTCGTCTAAGACTGGGGCTCCAAGAAGATGAAGCGACTCCTTTGACAGTAACTTAATATTGGGAGCCAAAACATTAAAATTTTGAATTAATTCTGGTTTTTCAGATTCTGGGAAGGAATCTAAAATAAGGAGCTCACATTTGGAGCTATTGAATTCTAGGCCAATCTTTTTAAAATTTTCTGTCAATGTTTTAAAATCACTGAGAACGGAAGCCGCATCACCCCCCAGCGTACCGTCGTCTAGATACCATACATTAAATTTTGATTGTAACCCGGAAATAATTGGATGGATGGCCAAACTGAAGATAGCTGGACCGAGAGGGTCGCCCTGTTGACAACCCATGGCGGAAATAAGTGGGTGTTCTCTGAAAAAAAGTTTTGATGGATGCCCATAGCATTGCCAAAGGTAAGGATATATGTCAGGGCAGATATCCCGAATTTGGGTCAATAAAGCACCCCTATCGACAGAGTTAAATGCATTTTTTATGTCAACTTTAAGCAGCACTTCACCTCCGTTATTTAAAAGAAAGGTCCGAGCCGCATGAACAGCTGCCTCACAACCTCCCTTTGAGCCAAAACCGAGTTGAATGGGCTGAAATATTTCCGAAAGTTTCGGGAGAATGTGACGACAACAAATTTTGGAGGCCATACGACGGATAGTATTACCCACAGCGATGGGTCTTACTCCGCCATCTTTTTTGGATAGCGCGCAAAGGTTGGCCCCATAAATGATCTCAGTGAATGGGCTTGGCACCTTTCCTGCCAACATTAAATTTATAAGAGAGGTTAATTTTGATAATAATTTGGTACCAGCGTCTCCGGCGGCACCACAGACAAGATCTTTGTAATGCTGTGGTGTAAAACCGTCGAGGCCGCCAGCAGAACCAGGTTTAAATGACATAATGACACTCAAAAGATCTTGGGCGTTACAATTTAGACAATTTTGGTCTAAAGATGGGGGATCCGGGAGGTTTATATTTGAAAGCGGAGATGGATGTTTTGATTCTAAAGCAGACAGGGTTTCAGGTGTGTCTGCAGCGACAACATCACTCGAAAATAGCAGATGTGCTGCCCCCTTGAAATCGCCATCGTTCGCTTTAGTTTCGATTTTCCTGATAGTGTTTGCCTGATTATATTTTTTTTGAATTTTGGGAAAATTTGGAATAATATTATCAGTTGAGTCTAATATTGAGCAGTTATTTTTAATTTGTTGTGTGAGAGAAATCTCATTTTTCTGGCGACTAGGGACATGCAGCACTCTGTACGAAAAAGTAAGCAGGTCTTCCCAAGCACTTAATGAATTTATACTGAGAATTTTGTCTATACATACACTTAAAGCTGAAGCCACGCAGATACGTGCTCCGCGTGGGATTCGCTTTAATACCGGGACATTATTCTTTAGCGAACAAATTAGTTGCGAAAACGGGAGGTCAGTAGAAGAAGAATTTGGAGCCGAAATATATACGTCCGAATTGGTGGAGCCGGTTTGATGGATAAGGTATGGTAATGGTCTATGAGTTATATTGTGAATATTTGTGAAAGATAAATATAACAAACTATATTCTTATAACTTTGTACAATCTTTATTTACAACAAATATGTACAAAATACAATCTATAAATAGAAAATTTCCTCAAGCCTGCCGCTGCTTCCGATTAACGGCAGGGTTCCCAGAATGCTGGCAGCGTTTCCTCTTTGGATAGCCAAGCTGACACGTTGGCGGAAAAAGCTCCCCGCCCGCTGGTCTCCGGAGGACTCAATCAGTTTTGACAACTCTTATTTTATGTGTTTGTCAATTAAACACTAATAATTTAAAAAAATATCTTTTAGTACCACACCTGAATAGGAAACTTGTAGAACCTACAGTCTTCATTTCATTAGACAGTGCCTATCAGCAATGAGGAACCATATGAGGTGGTTCTGCCAAGCTTCTATCGGTACGTTCTGCAGCAGCTTGACTGCTAGGATCTTGTCAAAAGTGACTTCTTAATTTGACTTTAGAGTTTTCATTTATATAATTTTATTGACTTCACTATGAAAACATCCGAAAACGGAACGAAACTAACAATATGCTAGTGGCCTGAAAAAATCTAATTAGTCCGACATTTACATTATCAAACAATATTAGACACGTATTTTTTTCCTTTTGTCAAACATAACATTACGGAGATATGGTGTGTTGAATTTCTGCGTGACGTAACGCGATGGTACACTTTTCACAAACAACTGACGTCACTCCCGAACTTTCACGCGCTTTATTTTTGATTTTTTTATGTTGATTTGCTAGAGCAAAAAATACGTGTCCAATTATTTTTGATAATCTAACTGACGCGACACGGACTAATTAGCATTTTTTTTTTACCCAGGCCGCATCTCTATTGCCGATGCCGTTATCTTGATTCCTTAGTTAAATACCTACATCAATGCACAGACCACCTACTAGGCTGTCATAACAGCAAAACAAATATTAATAAACTACTTGAACTGATTATGACTATTAGAAATCGGTAGCGATTTACAAAGCGTGCTATCTAGGTATATAACTTAGACCAAGACACCCACGTCGCGATGTTTATGAACTGAACTGGTGCGCCCGCGCATTCCAACCGATCACTATTATTGTTGATCATATTACATCCAGTCCTGCGCATTGCAGTGCTTTGTTATTGAAATTAAACATATTGATTGCCGTGGTTTTCCCAATGAAGTACAGCATGGGGTTCTTCAAAAAGGGTGTGAAGAGATTTCTGCAGGGTCGGCAACGCGCGAGTGATACCCCTGGTGTTGCAAGTGTCCATAGGCTACGGTAACCGCTTACCATCAGGCGGGCCGTATGCTTGTTTGCCACCTTAGTGGTATAAAAAAAAAAACTGAAAATGTTTCAGATGTTTTTGAACTACAAAGGTAGCAAACAAGCTTACAGTCCAACTGATATGGCGCGTCGTGAATCTTCGTTCGCACAGAAAAGAAAGTATGGTCCCGAAGATTAACGAAATAATGCTTAAAACTTACAATCAACCCTAGATCACTACTATAAGGTTCATAATACAGTGCAGCTGTTAGTTCCGTCTCACTCGCAAGTCACGCCCCTCCGCACTTCGCACGCTAACATGGCGGCAGCTGCCGACTGCATCTTCCGCGCGTACATCGGTAAGCCATAGTTGGGTACTACTGTACGGCCCTCCTGATTTTAAACGACTCCTCATGGACTTTGCCAGACCTATCTCACCGCAGTTCTTGCGCAAATTGCTTCAGCAGGCCTTCTCAAAAACCGGAAAGACCATGATTTATTTGTTTTCATATTATGTATTCGTATTCTATGAATTCGCGCATTGTTCATCAGATTGAGTTAAAACTTTGTACCGTTGTTATTGGCACTTACGTGAATAGTTCCAACAATTACGTTGCCGCGTCGTAGGTCAATCTAGTTAGGCTCTTGTGTCTTTATGCGATATTTCATTATACACAAATAACATTTCTGTTTAATCCAAATCCGGCATTATCAACATGCTCCGATTGACCTATATTTAGCAATTGCTCAAACAAATGTCTCAGCAAATATTGTTACATAAACCGTTTAGGACAGAGTTTCCCAAAGTGGCTACATGTTGCGACACCGATATAGTTTTACGTAAATGAGACTTGTTTTCATCACTGATAGGTTTATTTTGTTTGAAAATCTCCTCGTTGAAATTGATTATGTAGCCCAGTCTTGACCATGATTAAGACTTATTTTTTTATTTTACCACGGCTTAAAACGGCTGAAGGTGCATCTTAAATGAGTGGATCTGCATACAATTTTCCTATCAATTCGTGTGTTTTCAAACAAACCTTAGGGCTAATTTTTCAATGGCCACATACACGGTATCTGGCTGTTAATTTGAAAATAGATACATTTTTGTATCGAGTTATCAGAGGAACAGCAAGGGTTGGTTTAGCGATTGAAAAATTTGACCTTATACAAAATAATAGATATAATTATACTATAAAGGGCCAATAGGTCAAAGTTTGTTAGTCTATGGTTTAGCATACTAACAGCCGGCTGGCGCGGCGCGGGCGGGCACAGGCGCAGTTGCGAAAGCTCCGGCCCACCATGTAAGGCACTCACGCGCACGCTGCGCACGATTAGCGCCCATAGAGGTAATATTATCAGGGTTGACCCACGATAGTTTACCTTCGTGTGTGATTGATAATAAAATATTACTAGCGATGGCGGTAAAGACTTTGTTTAGAAAAGAAACAAATCGTGTGATTGGGTTTTCTGAAAAGACAAGCGGAAATATATACATTCCAACATTTCAGGTGCCTCTCCTAAATTTTTCAATCATGACGTCGTTTTAGTTATTTCTTTTTCATCATCTTTGTCAATTATTACAAATATGCAAACTGGCAACCCTATAAACAATTGGCATGCGCGCGCGCAACGCAACTGGTTCAAGGTTGTGTAATGTAAGAATGTAGCTTGTGCGCTTATGTGGCTAGATTTAGCGCTAATTTTGGTATTATCATTCATTTTTCTCAACATATAAGGCATTGATTGTGGGCAGCTGTCTTTTGACATAATAGTAAACGTTTCTATACAAGTATATGTTTTTTTCGGTAAAGATAGAGATCTGATAATAAACTACGACTAACTTAGGTATTTGCGTACATTTCTTTTTGCATGCTAGCCTAATAGGAAAATGATAAGTGGACGTAAAAGCAAAGGAATGTAAACTTGAAGCTTATCGACTGATCAGTCAAGAATGTTAGGTACTTATGGAGAACCTGAAGTAACTGAAATTAGAAATATACGATTGGCTTCCTACTTCCTATATCATAACTGTATCAAAAATACATTGGCTAATTTAAAAAGGCATATTTTTCGAATGTTCTCGCAGCTTCCCATACGCTCGTATCGCTCGCTCGGCTCTGATGGTATAGCATAACAGGGAGATTTCCAAGCGTACAGCCCACCTGATGGTAAGCGTTACCGTAGCTATATGGACGCTTGCAACACACGGGGCATCCTCACGCGTTACCGACCCTTGCCCCTCCCCGACGACTTCTGGCGAGCTTACTCACGCGCAGGAACACAACATAAAGTTTGGTTGCGGTATTCTGTAAGGTGGAGGTACTTCCCCAGTCGAGCTGCTCTTTGAGCGAATAAACGCTATGCTCTACCACATTTTTATGGCTCTACCACTCTTTTACATGCTAAGTATACTAGATTTAATCCAGTGGATTAATAATTGTAATAATAATGATAGTGTGGTGGTGATGTGATGTGAACATGTGATGTGGTCACCCCTCACGCTCGGAGGCGTCGGCACCGCACCGCGTAACCGATAGTTTTGGGTTTGATTCCTTTGCGTCGCCGACTGACACGACAGCGCTCACGAGTATTTAATTACAGTATTATAAAGTTTCTTTTTTTTTAACTATCTTCTAGCTTATTTTGTAACGCCTCATGATCTTCCCATGACAACATAAATGATTTGAAACTTTTTGTTTTTCTTCTCTATTTGCCTTATTTTCATTGGTATATGTTGAGTTTTTCTGAGGGAAGCCACCGCAACTGTCATCATTACTATCCTTAAAAAATTTCTGCCTCAAGCAGTGCTGAGAAGAAAGGTTCTCGAGTGGAGCCTACGTAGTGGAAGGCGCCTAGCGGGACGACCTTCCCCACCATCCACAGGGTGGATCGACGCTTGGCGCCGCTGCGCTGGATGCAGACGGCTCAAAACTGTTGTAAAAATCAATGGGGGAGGCATGGGGGAGGCCTATGTTCAGCAGTGGATATCCCTGGATTGAATATGATGATGATACTTTTTAGGGATCCGTACCCGAAGGGTGCCAAACGGGACCCTATTACCTGTGCTATTACTAAAACTCCGCTCTCCGTCCGTCCGTCAGTGGGCTGTATCTCATAAACAGTAATAGGTAGACAGCTGAACTTTTCAGAGAATGTGTATTTCTATTGCCGCTATAACAACAAATAATAAAAATGAAATAAAGTTAAAAATGTAAGGGGGCGCCCATACAAGAAACGTCTTTTTTTGGCGTTTTTTTTGCACCGAACCGAACCCTCCGTGTGCGTGTCCGACTCGCACTTAACCGGTTTTTTCAATTCTGGCCTCAGCCATACGATTCTCAGGTCACATTTATGTACTTTCTGAATTCTCCAACAGCCTAAAATCTTAATCTTGGGTATTATAAGTCCGGTCGTTCAATGACGCGCGCGGATTAACACAGAAAGGCCTACAATGTAACAAAAGCGTGCCGTTATCACAACTGTCACTTTAGTCGCTTTAGTGTGTCACAACCCTACTGGGATTAGGGCAGGTAGAGACTAACTTAAGTACGTGGGCCCATTGTCAACTTTATAGAGATTTGATTTTACTTATATTTCATGATTCTTACTTTAATACTATTCATATTAGAATGTGAACAGATTTGAATAGATCTTAGCACATAATATGTACCTATAGTTAGAGTGGTAATATTATATCCCCCTACTTCCTTCCTATACCATTACGATTATATCATTAGCAGAGGCTCTCAGATTCTGGGCTTCATTGCTCGTATTACTAAACCATTTAAAAATCCTAATAGCCTTATTTTCCTATTTGAAACCTTATTTCGAACAATATTGGAGTATGGCGCAGTTATTTGGTCTCCCTTTTATCAAATTCATACAGATCGTATCGAAAGGGTTCAACGGAACTGTCTCAGAATATTATGTTTTCGATACCGCATACACCGTAACTTAATATCATATAAGGAAAGGTTAACTCATTTTGACATACTCTCGCTAGAATCTAGGCGAACTCTCACCAATTTTGTATATTAAGAGGAAACACTGGTGGTGTTTTTTCCATACAAACGTAATCCTCAGTTTCCTCTCTGGATAATGACACTAGAGCAATGATTATTTTACCATACAATCTGTAGGTGCCACTGTATGTCCCTCGGTTTCGTTTTTCTCCATAAATTAATTATTATAAAAACTAAAAATCTTCTAAAATCACAAAAACTCTAAACTATAAAATTATGCATCTTTATTATCTTGTTTAAATATTAATACAAATTATAGGTCTCGCTAAACCTAATTGTGTTCTGTCTTAATGTTTTCCGCAATAATACTTCCTACTTTAATCCTATCGTTCGTATGTGCCGGCAATTCAATGAGCTAATTAAAGACAACCCCTCACTAGATTTGTATAACGCTAACTTCATTATTTATAAGAGACAAATATGTAATATCATCAAAGATTCATAATTTCTTAATAATTAAAATGCTTTGTAGGTTCATAATCACTGCATACTTTATTAATCTACCTACTTGATATAGGTAAACTATATTTTTGTTAGAATTTATATGTTAGTTTTAAGTACTTAAAGTTCGTACAAAAGTTTTCTTTCTGGAACACATGTTTTGGGTTACATTTAGATCCAGTAACTTTTTCATTATATGATAAGCAATCATAATTGTAACCTGTTTTGTGTTTAATAAAATAAATAAATATACAAATTCCTCTTTCACGCAAAAACTACTGAACAGATTTTGATGAAAATTGGCACACAGATAGAATATTTTCTGGATTACCACATAGGATACTTTTTATTCCTGGAAAACAATATATCGCTCGTAGACGCGGGTGAAACCGCGGGGACAGCTAGTATAATAAAACAAAGAATATGGTATATCTTGGTCACGTGGGTGAAACCGGTCGGAAATAATAGTAAATAATAACCTTGTAGTAATTGTTATCATACCAGACATCCGTTTACATCCGTCTATAATAAATAATCGTAGCATTATTGTAGAAGTACAATAAAATAGTAATCTTATACAGTATGCATACCTAACTACAATAATCATAAACAAATATGAAATATATGTTCGGACCGATAGTAAGAGAGTATCCCTGCGAATAAATATTTCATTTATTTTTTTTATACCACTAAGGTGGCAATCAAGCATACGGCCCGCCTGATGGTAAACGGTTACTGTAGCCTATGAATACTTGCAACACCAGGGGTATTACTCGCGCGTTGCCGACCCTGCAGAAATCTCTTCACACCCTTTTTCATTTCATTTCATTCCATTATAACAAATATACGGATGAGTCACATGCGGGATTTTCCAATTTTACGAAAAAAAATAGAACTATACTCTATTTCACATAGGATGAGTCGTTAAGATCAAGGGATTTTTACCAATATCTAGTGAAATTCCATTTGTTTACTCTGAAATAGTACTCACAATATTTCATGAAACCTCGCTCTATCATAGTATTCCTTTATTACATCGAAATGAACATTAACCATTGAGAAATCTAATAAAACACCATGTGTCACCGAACTCATGTTATTTGAAATCTACTATACTTAGTAGATAGTTTAAAAAAAAATATTAGGTTTTTTTAGGACATGCTTTTGTGTGCATGAACTTCTGTATGTCAAGTCTGGTTGTAATTATGTATACCTATTAAGTATTTATTTACAAACAAAAATGTGTGTATGTAAGTCCATAGTACAAGCTCTACTTAGTTTAGGATCAGGTAGCCATGCGTAAAGAATTTCTAGGCTATTATTTATTATTATTTTATTTATTTATTATTTTCTTGAATCTTATTGAGCGTACTATACACACTCCAGACTGGCCAGACACAAAAACTAAGAATATGCCAAAAGACCTGTTATCATGTTCAAAAAACAATGTTTTGTAAAAAAAATAGAGGCAACGGTAAAGTGGCGAGCATGCGGGCAAATAAATCACCCGGGAGATTTGGTTACAGAAGCGTCTCGGTCGCCGCCAGTTAATCTTATACCCGTTAACGCTAACCGAATGATTTTATTGTTATCTTGCGAGGATTGTGGCTTTCATTTGCTATTGTTACACATAGTATAGGGGTAGATGTAAAGGAAGCGCTATAATATTTTTCTATGATAGGTACAGTCGCCGGCACGTAACTTGGCAAGAGTACTTAGATTTTTCTTTAGCTAGTTCTAAAGACTGTTTTTATCTAATTTGAATTAGTCTCACATTTATTGATTTAGTTTGATCATAAAACACTTAGTAAGATCATTTATATATCGAATAATGGAGAATGTACGTACATACATGACATGATACTCTTTAGGTACAACATATTCAAACAATAAACTGAGCACCGCTACAATAAAACCATAATTCTCCCGGAAATTACCTATAATTAAAACACAAACAAATCATATTTAACTAGCAACAGCACCGGGAGCCGCTTGCAGTAAATCAGTTAAACAACACAACTGGAATGGGTTATCGTAACCAGATTCTGAGCGCCTCATACCGGTTCAATCTAGTTTAAAGTTAAGGGATTTAACATCTGTTGGGTTAATCCTGAGGGATCTTAGAGGATATTAAACGGTAATCAGAGAGCAAATGTTCATAAGGAGGCCTGTTCTGCAGTGGGATGATGTAAGGGAGATACTTGCTTACCTGATAAAGTAAACTAAGAATAGTTGTGACAAACAAACTCACAGCTGAGGACAATTCAGTATTTCAGTAAAATATGGACGAACCTAAACAACCCAGCTGGCTGCAAGGATACTAGACACAAATAGAGTAATAAACGAAAATATATACGTTATACAGAAAATTACTAGATAAACTCCTAGACAAAAGTACCAGGACACCATATTAACGAGTAGGTCGCGCGTAGCACAATACAGGTGTGTGCGTTGAGTGCAACAGAAGGCGCACTTGGTGGCAAGCAAACATTGCGCGCTATGTAGACATACGTGGCTGTGGCATGCCGCGCAGCACAATGACAACGCGGGTCCTGCTGCCTAGCTAGAGTCGTCCGCCGCGCCGCGCGACTGTGAATAAACGCCTTGCTTTTATGCACTCCTAGTACTCGAAAGTCGAAAATTTCAATATATTTATGAAATCCAATTAATTAATCAATTGCAATGTTGTTATTAACTCAAGATAAGCTATGCATGTATGTAAAATTATCTTTTTAAAGGAAGAAGGGGCTCAAGTCTACATAATGAACTACGTTGTTATCAAAATTTACAGATTTAGCCCCTTGCTCCTTTTTTACACTTATTATAATTTATTAGGCGGCCCTCTGTGGCCGGCGCAACTTCAACGCGAGCATAGTCTAAAAGCTTGTTGTTTCATCCAACGTAATGTTTGACTGCGAATAAAGAGAGATAGCATCAGAGCCGTCGGTTATCAGTCGGTAAATTCCGCTGATCACTCGCGGCCGCTTCGCTAGGTCGTCATTCATGATTTCGCATTCATAAAACTTGTTCCAGGAGTATACTTCTTGAGAAAAAATCTTACAAGTTTGTGAAAAAAAAGTTAGTTATTTAGAATCTCCAATACATTTGCAAGCCTGGTATCTTAATGTTTTCTTTATTTTTACAATTTATAGGTACATTAGATATGGCCAAAGTTCAGGCAAAAAAGCTGTTTTTCGGAGGCTTTGACTGAATTTGTTTCACACTTTTTTTAAATTACGCCAAGATATAAGGCTAGATATAGTACACAAGATACTAATTTGTTCAAAATATCTAACGAAAAATGTTTAACAACGCCATAATAAGTACAGGGGTTTTGTATGAAAAGTATGACGAATTGAGTCCTCTTAACAAACGCACCTCATAATATAAATCGATTTAAATACTTAATGGTACATCATTATTATTTTGCGTCTTAAACAAAATAAGTCTCTATAGTAGAGTCCTGTGTCCTGCTTTTCCCGCATATCAACATGCATTAACGATAGGAACTTCATTTTACATAAACTGATATTAGATTATGTTTAAACCTCTTTTTATTATAATATCATTGTGTTTAAAGCAATTTTATCACACGTTTAAATAAACTTAGGGTTATGCTCTCTTTAAAAAGCTGATAGCCCTTTATCACAGTTTAATTATAAAAAAATAAACTACTAATCAATTACTGCGGTAATTTATAAAGTAATAAAATGAGTGATAGATAAAGTAACTCTAATGAGTTCGTTGTCGCGACTTGAGTGCCAATTTAGTTATCATTATAAATAAATTGACGTTTATTATTGTTTTATTGACCATTTTTATCGCTTATTTTTTTCTAGTACACTGATTTAAATCAGGCACTGAAATGTTAAATGGTTAATAAACGATAAATATATAACAGATGCCTTATTATTTTACGACATCCCTGATACCTACCTATCCTGCCTAAGTAACCTGTTAACTTTATAACCCGAAAGAGGGTAATATTTAAGTGGGTAGCTGAGGCCCACTTGCATCAAGCCGGTTAAAATTTTAACCATTTAACCCTATATAATGGTACGTAATTTTGACACAGCTTTTGGGTTATGTAACTTCGGGTTAAATGGTTAAAATTTTAAGTTTTTAACCCTAGGTCTGTAATTTAGAGGTTGAAGAACTAAATTAGGTATTTGATTATATAATCCAATGTTAGAATTTTTCTAAAGTAGCAACCCTGTTCAAGCATTTCGGTATCTACCGTCATTACACTATAATTGATTTAAGGCGCTCTCCACACAATAAATCAGCGTTTATCTGTTCATATCACGACCACTCCATTGTTTATGGTCGCGCGTATAATCTGTCATACCATAGTCAAGAGTTTGTTTGCTAGCGCCATTTGTTCGATTAAGTTTATTTAAAGTTAAAAACATTTCGTATTCTAATAAAATTTCATCTGATACGATCTTCTGCGATTCCTTTTTAAACGCATTATACTTATTACGGAGCTGGTACTAACTTTCTCTCCTTTATTTCAGAGAGGAATGAGAAATCGAAAATGAGTTCATCTACAGATCGACCCTCCCGATAGAAATCATTCCGAGTGCTTCGGAAAACTTTAATCGATTCCCATTCGCGATTACGCCCAATCCAAGATTTAATAGAATTTATACATTTAGGTACTCGTTTCTCGCCTCGCCTTGCTAACGCACCGGAATCAATTTTATTTTAATGCAACGTTGAAGAGATTCAACGCACACATTAATTTCCGTCACGTTTAACGACAAACAGAGTTGGAAATATAAAATACCCAAAGTGGATTCGCACAAATTGATTCCGGACATCGAAAGGAGCGAGAAATGCTTACCTACCGACGAATCGTAAGCAAATGTTTGACGGGAAATAATTTGAAAACGTTTTCCTAATTTATAGGGAGGCGGGCGAATAACTGGCCTAGCTTCGCTCTTCGGGCTCGGCATGTTGGTCACGTAATTATTTAAACGCGCCTTCGGAAAAACGTAAAATATCTCCACTAATGCCATCTAGCGGCCCTGAAGAAAAGATCATCCGCGCCCCGCGCTATCCCACCCGCTCGCGCCATACTCGCTCCCTTGCTCATTCACTCATTCACTCACTCACTCAAACCAATCAGTCTCGCTCCGCAAGTCGCGGTGGAAGCACGCGTCTAGTGATTATATTTAATTTACGTAAACGCCGCTATTATTGTTTCAAACATTCGCTCAGCTGATCAGTGACAAGTAGTTCGTACAGATTGCAACATATACACGAACAATCGATACAGTAAAACCGCGTGTGGGAAGTGCAAATCGAACGATAATCGAAAATATCTCATCGGTCGAATGTAAAAATACACGGCGTCTCAGACCCGTCGCATAGCGTGTGACTGATCGATATTTTAAATGATAACATGGATTCAATTAGGTGTTGTTTAAGAAGACGGTGAAAATATACCTAGGTGTAGTGTGTGTGTGTTTGGTGACAGAAGCGAGGATCGTCTGGCGGCCGCACAGTACTGAGCGGTAGGTAAACCTAATATTGATTCAATGTCGATGTGTATTTACGTGATATATTCGTGATAAGGCATTGGGATTTGTTTTGAGGCGATAAGTGACCGTTTACGAGATACGGCGACTACGAAAATATGCAGCGGCCGCGTCGATGCATGTTTAATTTTATCGGCGTACCTATAGGTAACTGTGGATGATGTGGGTAGATTGCATTTTAAGCGAGTAGGTAGGAATATTAAAATTTATGATAATATTGGTGGATAATATTCTATGGGTGCTGGTTTTCCCCTAACTTGCCTGACGTGTGCACTGTGCACTCAGCAGTGCTGAGTCAGCACTGCCCTCACACGCACAGACGGACAAGTTCTACTATGGGAATCAACGTTTTTCACAAAGAAAATAATTAAAAAATTACAACAAATCATTCTCCCTCAAACTTCCTAATCTCTGCTGACACAACAGGCACCTATTTTGTTAAAACTCTCATTACTAGGGTAGCCAGCCACGCACTCGAAATTTTCGGATAGGTCCGTCCGGTATCCGGTTTTGTAGGGTCATTGCGCTGGTTTTCGTCCAATTATCGGAGTTGCCAGCTTTGTGATGCGAAATGAATATCTTGAAGTACCCTTACTTAAATGTATTATATTTTTCATGTGTGCTTAATTAGTCTTCTTTAGGTTAATGTTAAGAGAAAATAAATCATTTTCACATCTCTTTTTATAAAAAAATATTTTATCAAAAGTAGGGTTTTTGCTAGTTTTCGTCCAAAAAATTTGGTTTTCGTCCTAGTGTGAGCTAGATTTCGACCACTATGGTAGGAGGGTAGGCACTGGAACTTTATAACGGAGCAACGTACCCTAGCCGTGTTTGGGGTTGTTGGAATTGTCGTGAGATGAACTTTCACCATATATGGTTTTCAGGGTTTGATAATGGAGTAGGAGGGTAAGCACAGCAACTCAATAGTGGAGCAACGTATCGTAGCCGTGTTTGAAGTCATTGAAATTGTCGTTAGATGAACATTAATCATGCATGGTTTTCAGGGTCTGATGATGGAGTAGGAGTATAGGCACTGGAACTCCATAGTGGAGCAACGTATCCTAGCCGTGTTTGGGGTCGTTGGAATTGTCGTATGGTGATTTTTGACCATATATGGTTTTAAGGGTCTGTAAGGGAGTAGGAGGGTAGGAACTGGGACTCTATAGCGTAGCAACGTATTGTAGCCGTGTTTGGGGATGTTGGACTTGTCTTGAGATGAACTTAGACCATATATGATTTTCAGGTACTGATGACAGAGTAGGAGGGTAGGCACTCGAGCCCAATCTTATCTTATCTTACGGAGGGGCCGAGAAATAGCTCGGACACTTCGACCCATTGGGATTTATTGTGGTCCCCTAGATACCTTACTCCTCCCCAGTCTCGTTGAAAACTCTTTTCATGAGTTTTACAACGAGGCTAGGAAATATGAGCCTATAGTCTTCTGGTTTTGGATATCCGATCCCTAGGAGACTCATTGGCTTACCAGCCAGTGCATCGCATGTGCACAGAAGGTACTCCATGCGTTCCGTATGTTTCCCACACAACCTGCACATGGGTGTTGCAGTTAGACCCATCTTCAGGAGCATGTCGTTGGTTCCAAAGTGCCTGTAGTAAAGGCCCCAAGCAGGTAGCGGATTTGCCCCCTGCTCATATTCCAAATGCATTCCCGGGCTTTGAAATTAGACCCTAGGAATTTCTTGTAGTGTTGTAGACCGGTATTAGACAGCCAATGTGTTCGTTGTCTTTGATCTGCAAACTCCCTAAATGTGGCCTTTACGAGACACGTCGATATGCCTACACATGGTTCTGGACCTCTTCTGGAAGTCATTTGCTGAGCCCTCTCTTGCCAGTTCATCTGCCACTTCGTTACCATGGATTCCTTTGTGCCCAGGTACCCACATCAGTCTTACCCTGTTATGCTTCCCAAGCCTGTTTAGGGTTTGGACAGGATCCAGAATAAGTCGTGGAGTCCACTTTGTAGGATGCCATGGCTTTGATTGCAGCCTGACTGTCACTGAGAACATAGATGGATTTAACTTTGGTTCCTCTATCTATATTCGCCTGAGCACAGGTTATTATGGCGTATGTTTCTGCTTGGAATACAGTTGCCATCTTCCCTAAGCTTTTGCTACATTTGTAACCTTTTTCGTATATTCCCGCTCCTGTACCTGATTCCATTTTGGATCCATCAGTGTACTAAACTAGACTTCCATTTTGGATCCATCAGTGTACCAAAACAGTCCTTTCGTCCAGTCCTCTATTGTAGGGATTTGGACCTTGAAAGACCTTTCAAACACAAATATAGTTTGCATTTTATCGGATATGTTGGAGCCCAATAGTAGAGCAACGCATCCTAGCCGTGTTTGGGGTTGTTGGAATTGTCGTGAGACTTTGACCATATATAGTTTTCAGGGTCTGACGATGGACCCGTAAGGTTGACACTGGAAATTCAAAATGGAACAACGTATCCAAGCCGCGGTTACATTCTATGAACACACGCGGTTACAGTTAGCACTTAGTTAGTGATGTATATATATCGAGGACCGTAGATTTAGGAATCCCATAATCTCTAGACTTGTCTAACTGACGCCTATTTTCCCAAATTGCAGTTAGAGCCCTTATTAAGGAATCTTCCTTGTACGCGGCGGTTTTCTTTCTAGTTTTAAAGTAAGTTTTTAAAATGACAAGGCTTACTTTTTATCTTGGGAACGCGTTGAAACCGCAGGGGAACAGCTAGTATACAAATAATATGTCTATGGACGAAAAGTAATGCAAAAGAATATCTTTTTTTTAATTTTCGTCCACCCGAGTGCTCGTTCATGGACGAAAACTAACACCACATTAAACGCTTTTTTTTAGTTTTCGTCCACGTCCTATAAATATTTTTTATTCCTGCAACACTGACAAAGGAGTGGACGGAAACTAAAATTTCTAAACTCATTGCAATAAAGATCATTATTGGGAGATAATTCATTATTTTATAGGTCCGTTGAAGTAAAATGACCATTACAAATATTCACATAGCTATTTGGGTTTCCGTCCACGTGGACGAAAACCAAATATTTTGCTAAATTGGTATGCTAGTATTAGTCCACAAAATTTTACTAAGATTTCCATAAAAAAACTATAATAAACACTTAAATTTGTGTTAAATATGGTGTTAAATAGACATACTTGCCAAAAACATTACGTAAACTAGCTAAAAAAGTTATTAAACTTACCATGAACGTTTCCTACCGGTATAATTTTTTTTTAGGCGCGTTGACTTCTGCAAGGCAGGGATGCGAAGCGGTCACTAACGTTAATATTTTTGAAGTCACTACTCGTCAATATACATTTTCATGTTGATAGAACTGTTGCCTAGACATTATGGATCGCAAAAAGTCCAAACTTCCGCGGGAAGGTATGTTTGTATTCAAATTTTACGCATGTGTTTGTAGTACCTCAGTCATATGGACGAAAAGTGGTACTGGACGGCAAACCAGCGCAATGACCCTATTTTTATCCGGAATGCTAGACGATAAATTGAGGAATGAATTGTTAACTGATCAATAGTGATGCTTATGATTTCTGGAAACACACTTAAAATTAATTGTAGGTATTCATTTAACTTTTACACCAACACGCGCTTTATACCTACACTTAGGTATTCGGATACCATAGTGCAACGCACTCGGCACCTGGCGCGCGCGGGAACTGCAAATAAGTTCATTCAAAAATAAATAGGTAGCCACCACACCACCTTACGTTCTAGGCACCTAACACAACCGATGCACTTTCTCATTTGCAAGTCGAAAATAGCTCGAACGAACGCATCGGCACCGGTCGACTGAGTCACGGCTTTATTTACGAGCTCCTACCTTCCTCGCTCATCTTCCTGCCGAAGCAAAGGGCGTCACAGTAACAGTCCGCAAATCTATTTCGACGGCCATCGACAGACATGTGTTTGCGTTTTATATTTTATCGTTATTGTCTGTGGATTGACGAAGCAATGTGTTTTTATAGCCTGTGAAAATATTAGATGAGCCAATCTTTATTGTGTGTTCCATTTATGAAATTAATACTTTACTTGTTTATTTATTGTTGAGGTATAGTTTTATTTTTATTTGCATTCGCATTCGAATCAAAACATTTACCCAAAAAACTGTGTATACTGTACGAGTGTTTTAAAATGTGAGTAATGTTTACAATAATCATTACATCGCCCATCAAGTGTGTTTGTATTCGCGATGTAGCGTGGGTGCTACGGTAAAAGCACCTCATAAAGCAGTCTAATCGTGTACGTAACAGTGTAAACAATCCTAAAAAACGCTGTTGAAACCGTTAAACACTGTTTCACATTCTCTAACACCTCCTAATTACAGGTAAAACGCATTAAATACAATTAGTGCTTATTTGAGCGGATATAAAGGCGCACGGGTTCGTCGGCCGACGGGCAAACATTGGATCGCGCAAGCACGATTCACGCGTCGGACAATGCATTGTTTGTATCCTGACAAATTTGTGCGAGCATACATTCATGTCGGATTACCTGAGAGCTTATATTCTATTCAATTTACTGGTATAGTCACGTTCCGTTACAAATCTGTGTAATTTAAATTAAATTCACATCTCTTAAGGGATGATGTGTACCTATAACTACACACATCATATATATCTTACACACCTATTACCTAGTTTATATCTTCAGAGTAAGACACAGTTGTCCTACACTGCGTAGGTTCTACAAGCTCTTCACGCGACGTGTACGGACGTCCAACTATTAACCATATTAACGACGGCGGCGCACGCCCGCTGCGCTACCGTCCTGTCGGTCATTTATCAAATTATTTATGTACAAAACCATTAGCCCACCCATCGCCTTACATGGTCCCTTAAAAACTACATTTTTAAGGTTTTTATTTTTTAACTTAGTATACGATTAAGAATACGTCCCTAACAATTGTCGTAGTACCTGTGTGAACCTGGAACCCGACTTGAAGATATTGTAATTTTTTTTTTTGCATATGTTTGTACTCCGTATGTACCTGTTTGTACCAACTTTTTTTTCGTTTGTACCTCAAGGGGTTCGGAGATACGGGGGGTTGAAAAATGCTCAGAACCCGACTTGAAGATATCGTTATTTTTATTTTTGCATATGTTAGTACTCCGTATGTACCTGTTTGTACCAACTTTTTTTTCGTTTGTACCTCAAGGGGTTCGGAGATACGGGGGGTTGAAAAATGCTCAGAACCCGACTTGAAGATATCGTTATTTTGATTTTTGCATATGTTAGTACTCCGTATGTACCTGTTTGTACCAACTTTTTTTTCGTTTGTACCTCAAGGGTTTCGGAGATACGGGGGGTTGAAAAATGCTCAGAACCCGACTTGAAGATATTGTTTTTTTTGTTAATGCATACGTTTGTACTGGGTATGTAACCGTTTGTACCATCTTTCTTTTCGTTTGTACCTCAAGGGGTTCGGAAATACAGGACTTTAAAAATCTGTCGTCTAATATCGGAAACTCGGGCATTTTTTGAGATAATCAAAATCTGCCAGCAGGGTTGGATTCACCGTCGTTTGTACCCGTTTGTACCACCTTTCTTTTCGTTTGTACCTCAAGGGGTTCGGAAATACAGGACTTTAAAAAACCTGGTACCTAATATCGGAATCTCGGGCATTTTTGGTGATACTCAAAATCTGCAAGCGGGGTTAGATACACCGTCGTTTGTACCCGTTTGTACCATCTTTCTTTTCGTTTGTACCTCAAGGGGTTCGGAAATACAGAACTTTAAAAAACCTGGTACCTAATATCGGAATCTCGGGCATTTTTGGTGATAATCAAAATCTGCAAGCGGGGTTAGATACACCGTCGTTTGTACCCGTTTGTACCACCTTTCTTTTCGTTTGTACCTCAAGGGGTTCGGAAATACAGGACTTTAAAAAACCTGTTCTCTAATATCGGAATTTCGGGCAGTTTTTGAGATAATCAAAATCTGCCAGCAGGGTTGGATTCGCCGTCGTTTGTACCCGTTTGTACCAACTTTTTTTTCGTTTGTACCTCAAGGGGTTCGGAAATACAGGACTTTAAAAAACCTGTTCTCTAATATCGGAATTTCGGGCAGTTTTTGAGATAATCAAAATCTGCCAGCAGGGTTGGATTCTCCATCGTTTGTACCCGTTTGTACCAACTTTTTTTTCGTTTGTACCTCAAGGGGTTCGGAAATACAGGACTTTAAAAAACCTGTTCTCTAATATCGGAATTTCGGGCAGTTTTTGAGATAATCAAAATCTGCCAGCAGGGTTGGATTCTCCATCGTTTGTACCCGTTTGTACCAACTTTTTTTTCGTTTGTACCTCAAGGAGTTCGGAAATACAGGACTTTAAAAAACCTGTTCTCTAATATCGGAATTTCGGGCAGTTTTTGAGATAATCAAAATCTGCCAGCAGGGTTGGATTCGCCGTCGTTTGTACCCGTTTGTACCAACCTTTTTTTCGTTTGTACCTCAAGGGGTTCGGAAATACAGGACTTTAAAAAACCTGTTCTCTAATATCGGAATTTCGGGCAGTTTTTGAGATAATCAAAATCTGCCAGCAGGGTTGGATTCACCGTCGTTTGTACCCGTTTGTACCATCTTTCTTTTCGTTTGTACCTCAAGGGGTTCGGAAATACAGAACTTTAAAAAACCTGGTACCTAATATCGGAATCTCGGGCATTTTTGTTGATAATCAAATTCTGCAAGCGGGGTTAGATACACCGTCGTTTGTAGCCGTTTGTACCATCTTTCTTTTCGTTTGTACCTCAAGGGGTTCGGAAATACAGGACTTTAAAAAACCTGGTAGCTAATATCGGAATCTCGGGCATTTTTTGAGATAATCAAAATCTGCCAGCAGGGTTGGATTTACCGTCGTTTGTACCCGTTTGTACCACCTTTCTTTTCGTTTGTACCTCAAGGGGTTCGGAAATACAGGACTTTAAAAAACCTGGTACCTAATATCGGAATCTCGGGCATTTTTGGTGATACTCAAAATCTGCAAGCGGGGTTAGATACACCGTCGTTTGTACCCGTTTGTACCATCTTTCTTTTCGTTTGTACCTCAAGGGGTTCGGAAATACAGAACTTTAAAAAACCTGGTACCTAATATCGGAATCTCGGGCATTTTTGGTGATAATCAAAATCTGCAAGCGGGGTTAGATACACCGTCGTTTGTACCCGTTTGTACCACCTTTCTTTTCGTTTGTACCTCAAGGGGTTCGGAAATACAGGACTTTAAAAAACCTGTTCTCTAATATCGGAATTTCGGGCAGTTTTTGAGATAATCAAAATCTGCCAGCAGGGTTGGATTCGCCGTCGTTTGTACCCGTTTGTACCAACTTTTTTTTCGTTTGTACCTCAAGGGGTTCGGAAATACAGGACTTTAAAAAACCTGTTCTCTAATATCGGAATTTCGGGCAGTTTTTGAGATAATCAAAATCTGCCAGCAGGGTTGGATTCTCCATCGTTTGTACCCGTTTGTACCAACTTTTTTTTCGTTTGTACCTCAAGGGGTTCGGAAATACAGGACTTTAAAAAACCTGTTCTCTAATATCGGAATTTCGGGCAGTTTTTGAGATAATCAAAATCTGCCAGCAGGGTTGGATTCGCCGTCGTTTGTACCCGTTTGTACCAACCTTTTTTTCGTTTGTACCTCAAGGGGTTCGGAAATACAGGACTTTAAAAAACCTGTTCTCTAATATCGGAATTTCGGGCAGTTTTTGAGATAATCAAAATCTGCCAGCAGGGTTGGATTCACCGTCGTTTGTACCCGTTTGTACCATCTTTCTTTTCGTTTGTACCTCAAGGGGTTCGGAAATACAGAACTTTAAAAAACCTGGTACCTAATATCGGAATCTCGGGCATTTTTGTTGATAATCAAATTCTGCAAGCGGGGTTAGATACACCGTCGTTTGTAGCCGTTTGTACCATCTTTCTTTTCGTTTGTACCTCAAGGGGTTCGGAAATACAGGACTTTAAAAAACCTGGTAGCTAATATCGGAATCTCGGGCATTTTTTGAGATAATCAAAATCTGCCAGCAGGGTTGGATTTACCGTCGTTTGTACCCGTTTGTACCACCTTTCTTTTCGTTTGTACCTCAAGGGGTTCGGAAATACAGGACTTTAAAAAACCTGGTACCTAATATCGGAATCTCGGGCATTTTTGGTGATACTCAAAATCTGCAAGCAGGGTTAGATACACCTTCGTTTGTACCCGTTTGTACCATCTTTCTTTTCGTTTGTACCTCAAGGGGTTCGGAAATACAGAACTTTAAAAAACCTGGTACCTAATATCGGAATCTCGGGCATTTTTGGTGATAATCAAATTCTGCAAGCGGGGTTAGATACACCGTCGTTTGTACCCGTTTGTACCATCTTTCTTTTCGTTTGTATCTCAAGGGGTTCGGAAATACAGGACTTTAAAAAACCTGGTAGCTAATATCGGAATCTCGGGCATTTTTTGAGATAATCAAAATCTGCCAGCAGGGTTGGATTCACCGTCGTTTGTACCCGTTTGTACCACCTTTCTTTTCGTTTGTACCTCAAGGGGTTTGGAAATACAGGACTTTAAAAAACCTGGTACCTAATATCGGAATCTCGGGCATTTTTGGTGATACTCAAAATCTGCAAGCAGGGTTAGATACACCTTCGTTTGTACCCGTTTGTACCATCTTTCTTTTCGTTTGTACCTCAAGGGGTTCGGAAATACAGAACTTTAAAAAACGGTACCTAATATCGGAATCTCGGGCATTTTTGGTGATAATCAAAATCTGCAAGCGGGGTTAGATACACCGTCGTTTGTACCCGTTTGTACCATCTTTCTTTTCGTTTGTACCTCAAGGGGTTCGGAAATACAGAACTTTAAAAAACCTGGTACCTAATATCGGAATCTCGGGCATTTTTGGTGATAATCAAAATCTGCAAGCGGGGTTAGATACACCGTCGTTTGTACCCGTTTGTACCACCTTTCTTTTCGTTTGTACCTCAAGGGGTTCGGAAATACAGGACTTTAAAAAACCTGTTCTCTAATATCGGAATTTCGGGCAGTTTTTGAGATAATCAAAATCTACCAGCAGGGTTGGATTCGCCGTCGTTTGTACCCGTTTGTACCAACTTTTTTTTCGTTTGTACCTCAAGGGGTTCGGAAATACAGGACTTTAAAAAACCTGTTCTCTAATATCGGAATTTCGGGCAGTTTTTGAGATAATCAAAATCTGCCAGCAGGGTTGGATTCGCCGTCGTTTGTACCCGTTTGTACCAACTTTTTTTTCGTTTGTACCTCAAGGGGTTCGGAAATACAGGACTTTAAAAAACCTGGTACCTAATATCGGAATCTCGGGCATTTTTGGTGATAATCAAAATCTGCCAGCAGGGTTGGATTCACCATCGTTTGTACCCGTTTGTACCAACTTTTTTTTCGTTTGTACCTCAAGGGGTTCGGAAATACAGGACTTTAAAAAACCTGTTCTCTAATATCGGAATTTCGGGCAGTTTTTGAGATAATCAAAATCTGCCAGCAGGGTTGGATTCGCCGTCGTTTGTACCCGTTTGTACCAACTTTTTTTTCGTTTGTACCTCAAGGGGTTCGGAAATACAGGACTTTAAAAAACCTGTTCTCTAATATCGGAATTTCGGGCAGTTTTTGAGATAATCAAAATCTGCCAGCAGGGTTGGATTCGCCGTCGTTTGTACCCGTTTGTACCAACTTTTTTTTCGTTTGTACCTCAAGGGGTTCGGAAATACAGGACTTTAAAAAACCTGTTCTCTAATATCGGAATTTCGGGCAGTTTTTGAGATAATCAAAATCTGCCAGCAGGGTTGGATTCGCCGTCGTTTGTACCCGTTTGTACCAACTTTTTTTTCGTTTGTACCTCAAGGGGTTCGGAAATACAGGACTTTAAAAAACCTGTTCTCTAATATCGGAATTTCGGGCAGTTTTTGAGATAATCAAAATCTGCCAGCAGGGTTGGATTCGCCGTCGTTTGTACCCGTTTGTACCAACTTTTTTTTCGTTTGTACCTCAAGGGGTTCGGAAATACAGGACTTTAAAAAACCTGTTCTCTAATATCGGAATTTCGGGCAGTTTTTGAGATAATCAAAATCTGCCAGCAGGGTTGGATTCGCCGTCGTTTGTACCCGTTTGTACCAACTTTTTTTTCGTTTGTACCTCAAGGGGTTCGGAAATACAGGACTTTAAAAAACCTGTTCTCTAATATCGGAATTTCGGGCAGTTTTTGAGATAATCAAAATCTGCCAGCAGGGTTGGATTCGCCGTCGTTTGTACCCGTTTGTACCAACTTTTTTTTCGTTTGTACCTCAAGGGGTTCGGAAATACAGGACTTTAAAAAACCTGTTCTCTAATATCGGAATTTCGGGCAGTTTTTGAGATAATCAAAATCTGCCAGCAGGGTTGGATTCACCGTCGTTTGTACCCGTTTGTACCATCTTTCTTTTCGTTTGTACCTCAAGGGGTTCGGAAATACAGAACTTTAAAAAACCTGGTACCTAATATCGGAATCTCGGGCATTTTTGTTGATAATCAAATTCTGCAAGCGGGGTTAGATACACCGTCGTTTGTAGCCGTTTGTACCATCTTTCTTTTCGTTTGTACCTCAAGGGGTTCGGAAATACAGGACTTTAAAAAACCTGGTAGCTAATATCGGAATCTCGGGCATTTTTTGAGATAATCAAAATCTGCCAGCAGGGTTGGATTCACCGTCGTTTGTACCCGATTGTACCACCTTTCTTTTCGTTTGTACCTCAAGGGGTTCGGAAATACAGGACTTTAAAAAACCTGGTAGCTAATATCGGAATCTCGGGCATTTTTTGAGATAATCAAAATCTGCCAGCAGGGTTGGATTCACCGTCGTTTGTACCCGTTTGTACCACCTTTCTTTTCGTTTGTACCTCAAGGGGTTCGGAAATACAGGACTTTAAAAAACCTGGTACCTAATATCGGAATCTCGGGCATTTTTGGTGATACTCAAAATCTGCAATCAGGGTTAGATACACCTTCGTTTGTACCCGTTTGTACCATCTTTCTTTTCGTTTGTACCTCAAGGGGTTCGGAAATACAGAACTTTAAAAAACCTGGTACCTAATATCGGAATCTCGGGCATTTTTGGTGATAATCAAAATCTGCAAGCGGGGTTAGATACACCGTCGTTTGTACCCGTTTGTACCACCTTTCTTTTCGTTTGTACCTCACGGGGTTCGGAAACACAGGACTTTAAAAACCTGTTCTCTAATATCGGAATTTCGGGCAGTTTTTGAGATAATCAAAATCTGCCAGCAGGGTTGGATTCGCCGTCGTTTGTACCCGTTTGTACCAACTTTTTTTTCGTTTGTACCTCAAGGGGTTCGGAAATACAGGACTTTAAAAAACCTGTTCTCTAATATCGGAATCTCGGGCATTTTTTGAGATAATCAAAATCTGCAAGCAGGGTTAGATACACCTTCGTTTGTACCCGTTTGTACCATCTTTCTTTTCGTTTGTACCTCAAGGGGTTCGGAAATACAGGACTTTAAAAAACCTGGTACCTAATATCGGAATCTCGGGCATTTTTTGAGATAATCAAAATCTGCCAGCAGGGTTGGATTCACCGTCGTTTGTACCCGTTTGTACCATCTTTCTTTTCGTTTGTACCTCAAGGGGTTCGGAAATACAGAACTTTAAAAAACCTGGTACCTAATATCGGAATCTCGGGCATTTTTTGAGATAATCAAAATCTGCCAGCAGGGTTGGATTCACCGTCGTTTGTACCCGTTTGTACCATCTTTCTTTTCGTTTGTACCTCAAGGGGTTCGGAAATACAGAACTTTAAAAAACCTGGTACCTAATATCGGAATCTCGGGCATTTTTGGTGATAATCAAAATCTGCAAGCGGGGTTAGATACACCGTCGTTTGTACCCGTTTGTACCATCTTTCTTTTCGTTTGTACCTCAAGGGGTTCGGAAATACAGAACTTTAAAAAACCTGGTACCTAATATCGGAATCTCGGGCATTTTTGTTGATAATCAAATTCTGCAAGCGGGGTTAGATACACCGTCGTTTGTACCCGTTTGTACCATCTTTCTTTTCGTTTGTACCTCAAGGGGTTCGGAAATACAGGACTTTAAAAAGCCTGGTAGCTAATATCGGAATCTCGGGCATTTTTTGAGATAATCAAAATCTGCCAGCAGGGTTGGATTCACCGTCGTTTGTACCCGTTTGTACCACCTTTCTTTTCGTTTGTACCTCAAGGGGTTCGGAAATACAGGACTTTAAAAAACCTGGTACCTAATATCGGAATCTCGGGCATTTTTGGTGATACTCAAATCTGCAAGCAGGGTTAGATACACCGTCGTTTGTACCCGTTTGTACCATCTTTCTTTTCGTTTGTACCTCAAGGGGTTCGGAAATACAGAACTTTAAAAAACCTGGTACCTAATATCGGAATCTCGGGCATTTTTGGTGATAATCAAAATCTGCAAGCGGGGTTAGATACACCGTCGTTTGTACCCGTTTGTACCATCTTTCTTTTCGTTTGTACCTCAAGGGGTTCGGAAATACAGAACTTTAAAAAACCTGGTACCTAATATCGGAATCTCGGGCATTTTTGGTGATACTCAAAATCTGCAAGCAGGGTTAGATACACCGTCGTTTGTACCCGTTTGTACCATCTTTCTTTTCGTTTGTACCTCAAGGGGTTCGGAAATACAGAACTTTAAAAAACCTGGTACCTAATATCGGAATCTCGGGCATTTTTGGTGATAATCAAAATCTGCAAGCGGGGTTAGATACACCGTCGTTTGTACCCGTTTGTACCATCTTTCTTTTCGTTTGTACCTCAAGGGGTTCGGAAATACAGGACTTTAAAAAACCTGGTACCTAATATCGGAATCTCGGGCATTTTTTGAGATAATCAAAATCTGCCAGCAGGGTTGGATTCACCGTCGTTTGTACCCGTTTGTACCATCTTTCTTTTCGTTTGTACCTCAAGGGGTTCGGAAATACAGAACTTTAAAAAACCTGGTACCTAATATCGGAATCTCGGGCATTTTTGGTGATAATCAAAATCTGCAAGCGGGGTTAGATACACCGTCGTCTGTACCCGTTTGTACCATCTTTCTTTTCGTTTGTACCTCAAGGGGTTCGGAAATACAGAACTTTAAAAAACCTGGTACCTAATATCGGAATCTCGGACATTTTTGTTGATAATCAAATTCTGCAAGCGGGGTTAGATACACCGTCGTTTGTACCCGTTTGTACCATCTTTCTTTTCGTTTGTACCTCAAGGGGTTCGGAAATACAGGACTTTAAAAAGCCTGGTAGCTAATATCGGAATCTCGGGCATTTTTTGAGATAATCAAAATCTGCCAGCAGGGTTGGATTCACCGTCGTTTGTACCCGTTTGTACCATCTTTCTTTTCGTTTGTACCTCAAGGGGTTCGGAAATACAGGACTTTAAAAAACCTGGTACCTAATATCGGAATCTCGGGCATTTTTGGTGATACTCAAAATCTGCAAGCAGGGTTAGATACACCGTCGTTTGTACCCGTTTGTACCATCTTTCTTTTCGTTTGTACCTCAAGGGGTTCGGAAATACAGGACTTTAAAAAACCTGGTACCTAATATCGGAATCTCCGGCATTTTTTGAGATAATCAAAATCTGCCAGCAGGGTTGGATTCACCGTCGTTTGTACCCGTTTGTACCATCTTTCTTTTCGTTTGTACCTCAAGGGGTTCGGAAATACAGAACTTTAAAAAACCTGGTACCTAATATCGGAATCTCGGGCATTTTTGGTGATAATCAAAATCTGCAAGCAGGGTTAAATACACCGTCGTTTGTACCCGTTTGTACCATCTTTCTTTTCGTTTGTACCTCAAGGGGTTCGGAAATACAGGACTTTAAAAAACCTGGTACCTAATATCGGAATCTCGGGCATTTTTGGTGATAATCAAAATCTGCAAGCAGGGTTAGATACACCGTCGTTTGTACCCGTTTGTACCCTGCTGGCAGATTTTGATTATCAACAAAAATGCCCGAGATTCCGATATTAGGTACCAGGTTTTTTAAAGTCCTGTATTTCCGAACCCCTTGAGGTACAAACGAAATGAAAGATGGTACAAGCAAGTACATACCCAGTACAAAAATATGCATTAACAAAAAAAAAACAATATCTTCAAGTCGGGTTCCGAGCATTTTTCAACCCCCCGTATCTCCGAAACCCTTGAGGTACAAACGAAAAAAAAGTTGGTACAAACAGGTACATACGGTGTACTAACATATGCAAAAATAAAAATAACGATATCTTCAAGTCGGGTTCTGAGCATTTGTCAACCCCTCGTATCTCCGAACCCCTTGAGGTACAAACGAAAAAAAAGTTGGTACAAACAGGTACATACGGAGTACTAACATATGCAAAAATAAAAATAACGATATCTTCAAGTCGGGTTCTGAGCATTTGTCAACCCCTCGTATCTCCGAACCCCTTGAGGTACAAACGAAAAAAAAGTTGGTACAAACAGGTACATACGGAGTACTAACATATGCAAAAATAAAAATAACGATATCTTCAAGTCGGGTTCTGAGCATTTTTCAACCCCCCGTATCTCCGAACCCCTTGAGGTACAAACGAAAAAAAAGTTGGTACAAACAGGTACATACGGAGTACTAACATATGCAAAAATAAAAATAACGATATCTTCAAGTCGGGTTCTGAGCATTTTTCAACCCCCCGTATCTCCGAACCCCTTGAGGTACAAACGAAAAAAAAGTTGGTACAAACAGGTACATACGGAGTACAAACATATGCAAAAAAAAAAATTACAATATCTTCAAGTCGGGTTCCAGGTTCACACAGGTTGTCGTAGTTAGTCGTTTTACACAAATGTGGTAGGTAAATTTGGCTGGCTACCCTTAACTTCAGAGCTGCACTTCAGAGCCAGTTCCCTTTTGTTTACTTTCTGCGACCACATCATCAATTAGTTACCATACTGAGATCAGAGATAGTGGTCAAAACAGAAGAATATCTAAAGAAATCTATAAATTGTGTTTAAATACCTATTTAATTTCTTCAATTGCAACAGGACCTGCATTCATCCACTCTTGAATGAGCTTCTTTATAACAATTCCTGTTTCTATAAAAGATAAGATAACGCCCAGTAAGTAAAGAGAAATTACAACTTACAATTACCAAGTCGCCGTGAAAAGTATCAAGTGCACTTAGAACAGTACAGTAGTGAATCAACAGACACTTATTCATAACATAACGATAACGTTTGTTATTATTGTAGACAAGTGGCTGTTAGACCATCAAAATACACGTGTTCCGAACGAGTGTTTAATATTTTCACTTGTTAAGTATGTACGTATAGGTGTAGTATAAACATTTTTAGTACCTAGTTGGAATGCATTATTATACTCATTACTTAAGAACTCATAGAATACCTACGCGGAAACTGTTTGTAAAAATCTGGAATAATTATGGCTTTATACAAAACTAAATAGGTATCCTCCTCCTCCATGAAAACCCGTTCAGTATTTACGAAACTAAATGGTAACTTAAACACACAAACTTTCGCATTAATAGGTACTTATAGTTGGATATACTTTGTAGGATAGGGACTAAATAGATGCCGATTTCTCTCAGATTTCCAGCCTTCGATCGACCCTTCTTCGGTTTCCACATACCCGCCGCATACGAGTAATTCAGGTCCAGACATCGCCGAAATAAAAAAAAATGCCTGTCGTCTCTTCTATGGTTTTACTTTTCGTATAATTTTTTAGTTAGGTACCTACAATACAGTTCCAAATAGATACTGCATTGTTATCTTTGTGCTTTACAAAATGAGATAGGTTTAATTAAATTAATGCTTCCACTGTTTTGGTACAGATTATCGCGTCAATTATTAATTGATGATGTACCTACGTGTTGTTTTAAGTGGATTATTACTAATTAATCTTAGTATTAAATTCAAGGCTATCTTGATTGCAAATTTGTAGGCCTGTTTCAAAATGCATCAATATATAAAATCCTAGGGTCTTGTGTTACTATAATGTAACTTACATTAAAATCACTAGTAAGGACATTGTTTTAGTCTAATAATTAAAATATTATCAGAACATTATACGTACTCAATTAAGTGGGTATATGTGTACAAATAGCCAATACAGTATGATTGTCAAAAAATATTTAAAAAATGTAACCTTGCTGAGTTTCTTGCTTGTTCTTCTCAGTTGAAGGCCAACTTACGAACTGGTGCTAACTTCAGTAGCTTTGGCCTTCTTAATGGCTTTGACTTTGAAGTTTTTTGAAAATAAGGATGCAGTTTATAAACTAAAAGTTACAGTCAACTAGCCGGGTATCAATAGTACATTTATCCCACATAGGTACGCTTTTCTCACTCAGTCATCACAAAATAATTCAGTGTAATCGACAAATACTCCTACAATCGCAACGTTTTTTCTGTGTCACTCGCACCCTTATCGCGCCATATCGAGCAATATCAATAAATCATCGAGTCGATAACGCGTCTCCGTAATTAAACAGTGCTGTGATCGATCATTGATACCGCTGCGTCGTGGCACTATCATACGGAGCCGGACGAAAGCGGCCGATCGCGGGTTACATGTGTTTCATGTGCAGATAAACTACCGGGCGACATTTTGTACAGTCGCATAGATACTTCTTGTGACGTGCCGCAGCAACCCTTTGAGACGCTTGACTTGATTTGATATAAAGACAGCCATGAGAGCTTCTTAGCCTCATGGTTAGGGCGTGAAAAATACAGGCAGTAGTTTGTTAATAGCTTTCAGATTCCATTTTAACGAGCAATTTATTATTACACTATCATAGTATCAAACTGGCTATTTCGATATGAAAATGTCGAAACGACAAAATGTCAGATATGTTTTCTGTCGTTGTGAAGACGACAGTACCAACTTATGACATTGTATAAACACTACAAAGTCGATAAAGGAAAACTCCACATTTTTCGTACGATTTGATAAAGCGCGTTATCAATGTCTTATCTCGCAATCTGAGTACACTCTATACCTTGTAACGATGCTCTATTACTACATGTATTTTGACAAAACTAATAAATACTAACATATTTTCTTCTAAATTAAAATTATCAGCAACGGAAATGTCGTCACGTGATATGTATTTAATACGTAAAATCGAGAAAATAAAAGTACAATAGGTACGTTTAATCATGAGAACACAACCTTTAAACTAAGCATTGATGACAGTTTCGTAACCAAAATCAGACAAGAAGAATCACAGAATTAAAAAAATACTTAATAAGAGTGGCTGTCAACCTACGGCACCCTATTTTCCTCAAAATATTATTGGTCTCAGTATTAATTTCGACGGTGAATGCAAGAGGTACCCTTATCTAGCTTAATGTCACTTATGTAGAAGATAGTGACAGAAAATGTTCACTGTTCAGGAAAATCCCAACAGAAGATCAGAAGACAATAGACAAGTTACATGAAGAAAATAAAATGATGATTGTTTAAAAAATTAGCGCCTTCCGAATGTACAAAATGTTTAAATCTTAACCCAGGCTGGCTTTATGTAATAAATACATTTTACGTTATGAGTTTATTACTGTTTACAATGATGGTATGGAAAATTATTTATAAATATTATAAACAATATGGCGGTATGACTGCTCGATTTACAGCCGCGATAAATTCACATGGAAATTTAGCAAGCACACTCATATTGTCCAAATATTTCGACGAGCCAACACTGCACGCGGGTATTTTCGTTTTAGTCATTAAATCGAGAGGCGGCGCTTGATAGTCGTTTGAAAATGATTCGTGACTGCCTTATTTTACGAGTTATTTTAGTGCGCTCCGCGTAAATTTCGCTTGGGATCGATTATATGAACAAACAAGCGAGGTAATAAATCATCCGCTCCCGTTTACCTGCAAGGGTCGATACGTAAAACCCTCTTTTTTGAAACAAAAGGGAGTGACATTTCTAACGACGCTGAATAGCGTTGGCTACGGTATTTGAATTTGCCTTTGAGCTGCTCTTTGAAGAAATCATCCGATTGAAATAGCTACATATAAATTAGACTGAGAATACGAAGCATATGCTATAGTTGGATTGACTCTTCTTTCTTACCTATATTAAAGATGAAAATAATAATAATAACGATTTGATGCTTCCTAGTTACCAGATCCGGATATTTATGAAAAATGTACAATAACACATTTTTGGGAATTCCGGAAGCTCCCCTTACCCTCACCCTGGCAATAAGATATATCCGGCCATATCCGGAAAAAAATATGGCAACCCTATTCTAAGAATTTCTCCTTATTTATCTTAAATTAATATAATTTTTTATAAAGCTTCAACATAAGACTCGATTAGAAACTATTCAAGTTGAATCTCAGGCTTCGCAAATATCAGATAATTTGCCAAAACAAATCTTTAGGTGCTATTAAAATTTGCAAACTAAATTCAGTGACATAAATTGTCTATTGTCTCTACTAGGCTCCGTTATTTTGTTATCGCCGTGGCCTTGTCTCTGCTATAAAATAACACAACCATGGGCCATAGAATTCGCGTATGCCATTTGCAGGTACGGCTACAGGGTGCCAGTGACCCTGGCAATTTTTATTGCCGTAAATTGCTCTACTTATTCATATAGTTGACGTCATAAAGTTAATAGCTGTCTATTTGTTGTCATCGTTTGAAATGTACATTCACCTACCTATATTTTCCTTGTTCGCAATTTTTTTTCTAGTTACAATAACAATATTTTTCCATTGTTTGTAGACTTTTATTGGAACGGCTTTTGTTTCTTGTGAAGAGAACAGAATATTTTTTTTCTCAAGATCTTTTGTTTGGTCGAAAAGTACCTATTTGAAACAATTCACGGCTGAATAGCTGTTTAGTTTGACTTTTTTTAATCTAGGTACTACCCAGTACCTAGGCGTCTCACATTTAGAAGGAATTGATCGTTAATTTCCCAAGTTCGATTCGGGTACAAAGATTTTTCAAAAAATCTATTCTTGTAGTTGTACACACGGCAACACATCAAGCTACACATTTCCAGTATAAGCTGATCTCGCATTGTACAGGATTTCCGTACAATGAGAGGTCAGCTTATATTGGAAATGTATAGGTAGCTTGATCTGCAGCCGTGTGTACCTATGTTTGAAAATAGTTTTCAATTCATACAGAAAATTTTCCATGTTAGTATTTGATAGTTAAATTTATAAAAAATAGGTATGTAATTATAATAAATAATTCACAGCTATGTTCAATTAATGATTCTATTCATAATTTTATTATAAATCGAAATGACGCAACACCACACAAAACCTTTTTGCACAAAACATAAAATAAATTAAATAATTACTTAAACTGAGTACCTAACCTACCCCCTTGGAGTAAATCTATACGTGGATCTCGTGTCTTAGACAGACAGTACTTACATTCAATAACTAGTCTTCAGGATGGTAGGTACGGGAGGCCTGAAGCCTTTTTGTAGTAAAATAACCTATCATTAATTTTATACTGTTTTCCCTCCGTATGAATAAGCTTTGGTATATCCATCAGACTTAAGTCCATCCAGTGAAGTACCCACCTTCCATCTGACATACAACAAATGTGAAACCAACAATCCCACAATGAAAACAAAGTGAAGCCTCCTCAACAGTAAAATATGATGGCCATTTACAATTCAGGCAATGGTTGTTTGTTGGCACGTCGGATCCGGCGCCGGATATCCGTAACGAGACGCTGCACGTACGTCCATGGCTGCTTTGGTCTGCTCTACACAACACATCTGGTCAATGATAACTTTGAAGAGATGCATCAATTATACTGTTTTATCTTTGATGTTGGTGTTTTTAAATACGGTCAAATGTGATTCGAACTCAGGTGGACAGGTTCAGTGCAATTAGGTACTTTAATTAAACCAAATAAATTTTGTGGTATGTATTTTGGTCAATGGTTCAATGAGAAAAGGCTTTAAAAAGATGGTCTCTGACTACTATAGTACGTAAAATGTGCATTTTGTTACGTATTTTAGTACAGAATAGCAATGATATTATAATAAAATAAAAAGAGGTAGATATCGCACTTATTAATTGTTGCAGACAAATTCAGACAATTGTTGTAATTTTGCTTAGCGGCTACATATAGCTATCTCTTTCTGTACCATACGTTCCGTATTATCTATCGCATTCACCTAATTCAACAATAACTGAACGCCGCTTAGTATGAAGTAGGAGGGTAGCTTATATCTATTATAATATCATTGCAGAATAGGCTATTTTAGACTAGATTTGTTATAATAACATTGTTTTTTAACAAGCTACATGTTCATCAAAGTCTAATCAGCGTCTACGGCCAATTTCGTACAAAGAGATTACTTAAAAAAGTTGAAACGAAGTATCATGGGCAGTAAACTCCAAGGAAGCGAGAGAAGCGAATCTCGAGTTAACCGGGTTATCCGGCCCGGTCATCGCTGCCCGGGTGAATTGTAAATTCGGCAAATTCGCTTTCTTGTGTAGTACAAGGTACATGTGATTGCGGGACAGAATCTCACGCAATCACACGCAATTCGTATGTGCAATAGAAAAGTGATTGTAAAAGAATTGCAGTTTCTCATGATTGTCATTCATCCTTATGCTTCCTTGTAAGGAATTATTCTTACAAATTATAAAATTTTAGATCTCTCGGTCTGTCGGTTAGTGTGTTTATAACTCTAGCCCTGTACAAAGATTTTGACGCGGTTTTAGGCCGCGGGTAGTAGGTACGTCAATACTGTATTCCTTATTCTGTGCCGTGGGCACATGAGTCTTATTTTCTTATTATTCAACACTAGCTGTCCCCCGCGGTTTCACTCGCGTTCCCGGGATAAAAAGCCTATGTACTTCTCCATACCATAGGCTATCTGCATGCCAAATTTCATGATGATCCTTTGAGTAGTTGAGGCGTGAAGGCGTAACAAACAAACTCACTTTCGCATTTATAAAATCAGTTAGTATTTACCATGGCGATTTGTATACGTGCTATCTCAATAGATTATTGCCTACCAGCTTAAAATCCAGCTAGAACCTCTCGTCACTTACACCACACAAAAACATAAGTTTGATTTGTCAAGCGTGAAATTGTCGGAGAACGTTGACCTGTGCCTAGCTGATTGCGGTACTCTCAGGACGCGGGATTCGCACAAATTAATGCTTGTTTTGCTGACTGACGCTAACTTCACGTAATACAGGATACTGTGGAATTGAGCTGGATTACTGCTAACTTCTTAACTATGTTATTAAATGTATCCTTATTAGCCAGGTCAGTTTGGCGGACTTGGGCGTTTGCAAAGACTTTTTAGATAAACATAGGTAGGTAGGTATACCTTGTTTTATTCAAATTCAAAATCATTTATTCTAATAGACCAGTCTTCAGGCAATTATGAAAAGTGACTCTAATACCGGTTCGGAAGGTTGCATTTGCTGAGAAGAGCCAGCAATAAACTCAGCAATTACTCTTTTCAAAACAAGCTTAGATTCATGACATAATAATTATTTACATTCTAATCGCACTGACAATATATTGGTGACATTGTACCTACCTATTACGAATATAGGTCTCAAAAATAGTATCAATTTGAGGGAATCTTTCGAGAAAATGTGTAGGTATACAGAAGGTATCATCCTCGAGTTTAATTGACATCGCTCATTCCAGTCCAGAGTAAACGCAAATTATTTTTTATATAAAAATGAACTAGGAATTTCATGTAGAATCTTTTGGAATTCCAATCACAAAATGGAACCATTTCAGATATTCCAAATTGCAACAGTAACTTTTCCAATAACTTCGCTGGCCTTTAATTTGTTCTTCAGAGCTAGTGTTGGATGATACCTAATGACTTTTAATAAATGATGGAAAGTTACACCTTTCTTTGAGGCACATTTCATTACAGTTTGACTATTTGATTTGACTATCATTACATTATTATTAGTTTAATTTTAGCCACCTAATCCACGCACTCCTAACGTTGTTTTCCGGTACCTCTTACGACTAACATTAACTAATTAAATTAAATAATGCAGCTTAACACCACTTATCATCATCATCATCATCATCATCATCAGCCTATAATATCCCACTGCTGAGCACAGGCCTCCTTTCACAAATGAAGGTGAAAGGGAATGGGCAATACTCCACCACGCGTGCCCACTGCGGATCGGTGGAGGTAGGCTAGTGGTCAACCTACTGTGGGAATTTTTCAAGCCGCCTAGGGGGCATCCAACTAGCTTAACGACTATCACAATTAAGTGATAACCGGGACCAACGGCTTTACGTGCCTTCCGAAGCACGGAAACGCTCGATTTGAAATACCACTAGGCGGTCACCCACCCAGGTACCGACCACGACAGGCGTAGCTTAACTTTGCTGATCGATTAAGAACGGCTAATCAAGCTACACCACGAGCGCTTCTACACCACTTATACTATTTACAATAAACTCTCACTATCCTTCTTTCTTAATGGACTATGCATACTAGATATTGCAGACTCACACGCGTAAAGCAATTTGCAGGATTGTTTGTTACAAATTCCACGACCAACATTCCGAGATAACTTTCCAGGTAGCCATTTGAAGGAGTCAAATCACAATTAAACATACTGACGCTTCTAGAAAATCAGTCTATAAAAGCGCTAAGACTCACAGCTAAGTAGCCTCAGTATCTATATCACATTCTTCACAATCTCTACAATAGCAGCCTTAGTAGTTACTATACTTAATCTGCGGCTTAAGGCCCGTATTACAAGGAAAATAATCAAATTAAGTTTACCTAGTAATAAATCTGTACTTAATAATGAAGCTGAAGAGTTTGATTGTACGCGCTAATCTCTGGAACTACCAGTCCGATTATAAAAACTCTTTCACTGTAGGAAACTGTCCGGATTCCCGAGTGCTATAGGCTTCTTTTCATCCCGGGAACACAGGTGAAACCGCGGGAGACATATGTATTATTAATCCGAAAGTGAGTTTGTTACATTTTGAAGCCTCTATGGCACACACAACCAATGATCTTTGGCACACAGTTAGCCTATGGCAGAGAGAGGCATAGGCTACTTTATCCCGGGTACGGGAGTAAATCGCGAGCATCAGCTTGTCGACAATAAATAACAAATTTCATAAGCTACCTATAATTTAAATTTAATTGTATACACCTAGGGATTAGCTCAACAGATTCTACGTGCGCTTTCTCTGTCTGGAGTATAAAAAGAAATGTGTAAAGTTACAATTACTATAAGTGCAAAAATAATGCTGATATGCAACCATTTAGTTTCAGTTTAGACTTTAGTAAAGCAAACCTTTTGTCTATAGTAAAGTGCGTATAAAAGCGCACAAGATGTTAATCACGTAAGCGAGAAGCAAACGCAATTAACATACAAGAATAGCCGCGTGACTCACTAGTCTTGTCGTGATAACGGACACAATGAACACCTTATAATGGTTATACTAACTGCTGTGCAGTTTATACTTAGTACTTATAATGGTATACTGCTTATTAATAATATATGCCTACATTATATTTCTTGAAGTTGTGTAGCAGTTATGCAAAGTACATATATACCACAGGTTGTATGTTTGAATAAAAAAAATATATTGACAGATCACAGAATGGATGCAAAGTTACGAAAAAGTATTGATTTAATTATATTAAAATCTTATTTTTCTATGGTTTGAATTTTGTGTTAGATATACCCTTATAAACGCGAAAGTTTGTATGTATGGATGTTTGTTAGTCTTTCACGCAAAAACTACTGAACGGATTTGGATAAAATTTGGCACGCATATAAAATATGTTCTGGATTAACACATAGGATACTTTTTATCCTGGAAAAACTTACGATCCCTCGGAAATGCGGGTGAAACCGCGCGGTAAAGCTAGTGAATCTATTGTACTAATATAAAAAGCGAAGACACTGAATAGATATTAGTAACTAACGTAGCGAAGAGTTTTCTTGTTTGATTGTTTGTTTGATTAAACGCGCTAATATTTGGACCCCTAGACAAGATAGTTTTCGACAATCGTCATCGTTACTAAACGATCAACCTTTGTATGGGATTGACATTTCAAATCGAAATGTCGCGTGATTTTTAACAATCTCTTATGTCACTCCCATACAAAGGTTGATCGTTTACTAACGATAACGATTATCGAGAATAGTCTTATCTTGTGGGGCAGGAGCCTCTGGAGCTACCAGTCGGATTCGAAAAATCCTTTCACTATAATGGGAAGCTATCACAAACATTATCCCCGAGTGGGTACTTTATTTCCCGGAAACCCGGGTAAAACCGCGGAGGCTACTTGTTTCCTATACCATAGACAACTTCTTCTATGCCAATACTCATTTTAATTAATTTTTCGTAATCCCGTGCAGCAAACCATAACACAATTTAACGATAAAACCTTACCCAAATAAATGTTTCTCTTTGTGCCTATCAACAATAAAAAATATCCACGAACCGAACTGACCCACAAACCAATAAAAGTGAATAAGTACCAGCATCCAATTTCTCCGCTCCAAAATCGGTCTTCACTTTTCAATATGCTATAGTAGTTACTTGAATGAGTTATTTAATTGTAATGAATCATTATTATTATATAATTAATTATGTTATTCATAATATAATTGTGAATAATACATTTATTGAATCATAATTATAGGCAAAATTGGTTTAGTCACACAAAGTAGTGATTAGAATGGAATTTAATATTTTTCGACTATTTTAATTACATTTGGTGATAATAAAAATATTTATGTGATTGTAATGAATTATTATTATTTACTATTCATATTATGATTATGTATAACACATTTATTTAGTCATAATTATAGGCAAAATTGGTTTAGTCCTTTGGTTTAGTCACACAAAGTAGTGATTAGAATGGAATTTAATGTTTATTCGACTATTTTAATTACATTTGGTAATAATAAAAATATTTAGGTAGGTACTTAATTATTTATCGACAATCACTGTTCAAATATGGTTATAAAATTGATTTAAAAATAACTAAATATCTATTGTGAAATAACAAATATAATGGCAAAAACAGACACGCAACTTTTAATATAAAAACGCGCGTTTTATAGCGGTTGGGACTTCAGTGTAACTAAAAATAAAAACCATTTGCGGCTAACAAAAACATTTCAAGTGTCAAGTGCTATTTTTTGTGCAATATTGAATGGATTCAAACTTGCAATTTATTCGTTTGATAATAAAGGTGGGTCTACGCTAGCCAAACCGAGCACACGCGGGGCACGAATTCGCGTTGCGTAGACGGACTTGGGAGCCACGAACGAGCGTTCGGCTCGCGCTCGACTGCGCTTCGCCAGTCTGCGTCAGTTTTTTGATGAACACAGGGATTTACATCGCGATCATGTTGTAGGCTCGTTGTTCGTCCACACGTGACATCGCTTACGACGAACAAAGAGCGGCTCGGATCGTGCTCGGTTCGCGTAGCCAAGACGCACCTTATAAGTGCGCATACGATCAAACATTGTACATGCCAAAACAAACTTAACTTGAGTAGATACAAAAAAATATCAATCAAATTCTATCAAATATTTGCGTACATAGTTTGATTTTGAAAAACCCATATCAAAACATCCATCATGGCCAAAAAAACACCGAAGCATGACATCCTAACGAGGCGAGTTGCGTTAAATATGCGGGGTTAATCTCTTGCATCGGCTTGATTTTTTGCTCATCTTGTGGAGATGTTAGTTATGCACGTTGTAAAATGTTTTAAGACAAACAACGTTTTTTATTCGTCTTATAACACGATGAATATAAAACGATCGTTGTTGAAGCTTATTCCTGTCCTGGAATGTCAATAATATGGAAGAGTTAATGTTAATTAAAAGCTAGAAAATACACATTGCGGTTATGCTTATGTTATAACTAAATAATAATAATAATAAGTAATAACATACTGTGTTTTCGTGTTTCGATATTTTAACTATGCTGTAAAGATGTCGAGTTCAGTCAGAGTTATCATATATTTTCTGGTTTGGTATAAAACTGATGGACATCAAAAAGTACAAGATTTACTTTGATTTGGTCCACTTTTTCTTTTAATTTTTAACTTTCCCCTAACATTTATAGACAAACTTGACATGAAAGCCAATAAATATAAAAATATGTTAAATTTGTGCAATACCATTTACCCATTTAGATTTGAAATGATTCAATCTAAATTCAATGAAGCCAACAAGGAAAACAATAAAGCATTCCGATCAGAAGTAAATTATCTGTGCCTACAAAATTGCTCCAGTCTGCCTTGAGCAAATAAACATAATCTCAACAAAACAGTATTTTACAAGGCTTTAACCATGATATGGATTCCCCAGCGCTTTGTAGTTTAAAAAGATCTTACCGATGCTAAATCATCATGTTATTTTATTTCATATGATTGATCAGCATCTAAATAAGTTATATTTATTTCAATAAAAACAAGAATATTGTAAGTTTTTCTTATACTTTGCATGTCGGTCGGCATTCGCTTTACGGCTGTGCAATAAAAAATATCGAACTGTTTGCAGGCGAAACTGACATATGCCTTCGTGCCTTTTGAGTTTACATGTTTTTTATTGCCGTATATATTGTAAGGATACGAACGGACGGAATAGGTGTAGTCAAAATTATAATGCCATAGTCGTAAAATATACTATGACCTCTTGATGGAACGATTAGCATTTATGACTGAAGACACTCCAAGAGAGGTGTAATGTTTTAAAAATAAATGTTCGAATAGCTATAACCTCCATCCAGCCTCCCTAAATTATGAACCGTTTATTAGGTATGGTCAAATGTGTTTTCATCGCGTTTCTACGTTTTTACTATTTAAGGAAAATATGAGGTGATCTGCCGGTACATAAAAATAAATTCAACGTGCTATTTAGGTGCTTGCAATATTCTCAGGAGGCGTCCACAGGAAGCGATCGGTCGTAAAATAGGTTTGCGACGCGGCCGCGTTTTTACGACGGGAACGCTGCGGTGCGGTCGCCGGGCGGCCGCGCGGTGTGGGCCCAGCATTGTGCAAGTGTCGTAAATAAAATAACTATAAATTAAGGTAATAATAGTTTTATTGTGTGGCTTCGGTAGAAAAGTGTGCGACTGACCTCTTTTCTCTCCACGGCGATTTTAATTCGAAAATTAATATTTTTTTTATCTGTGTCATTTTGTTTGTCGGTAACTTAACATTTATTTTAATATAGTTAAGTAATGTTTATAACGAACTTCAGCTAAATATTTCTATGAAACTTCTGTTTCTCATCTATTTCACGGCTGTTACTTATCGCAATTCCCATTAATATAATCCAATAACAAATAAAAACTATCAAACTTAACTTACTTAAATGCTAATTTTATTCATGATACCTTTAATTCATTTGACCCGTTCATTGAAACTGACCTTACATTTACAATCTAGTCGTAAGATGCAACCAAAGTGTTTCTATTTTTTTTTTTTTGTCTCTGCGTTCTCATGCGACGCAATCACGCAAACTATGGCAATCTTAGTATGAGGATGCTCGTAAACGATATTATTGACGGTAAATGGTAACATTTGACCACGTGCGCTGGAAGCCTGTTACGTGTGTACCAGGCTTCCAGCTAGTGTAGTTTCATTAGTGCACTAGTTATTATTATGTTATGAGAGAAGAAAAAGCGAAGAATGAGCCACGCAATTTTTTTTCGAATCGAATCGAATGTCGTAGAATAAAGAAGTGGTTAGTCCAATCAACTCCGAACCCATGTCTAATTGCAACAAATATAAGTTTAATTTTGAAAACCAAACCAACGCGAATGCGATTTAAATTAAACTGTATATTATGAACAATAAAGCTCATTCTTCATGCATATAGAGTTGAGGTTCAAGTTTCTGTATAGTTATACTCTTCTAACGTTCCAATCGATCTTCTCTTCTGATGTATAGAAAGCACACTGCCTCCCTTCACATTTTGCCCCATGACAAACTTCTATAAGCTGTTAAACAGTTTGGCGTGCCGCCAGCCGATCGGCCAACAACCCCGCCTGGCGCAAATGTATGCCAATTGTGAACCCAATGTGCCGAAACCGATCACCTCCACACGACACGTGATTAATGACGAAATATGGAAACAGCATGTGACAGAAGATACCCTCTTCTGTCGACTAAAGAGCCACTGCCACTTCAATCGCTATTATGCTCCCCACATCAGTGATTCTATTGCTTTTCTGTTTATAATATACCTACTGTTTATTTTTTTTAAACTGCACGCGCTCATGTCAGGAACTAACTACCTACCTACTCACTAGTCTGATTCAAATTCAAATTCAAAAAGCATTTATTCAATTTAGGCCCTGATAAGGCATTTATGAACGTTAACAAATGTTCCAAATACAACTTGAACTGAGAAGACTCCGGCAAGATTAGTCGGCTCTGTCGGGAAAATAGTAAAAGGTCAGGATTTTTTGAAATAGTAGGTATTTATTGTATTTATGAAGTTAAATTATTGTTGCACAAAAAGGTCATTCGCTCATCACCGCACCGACCGCATATACGCGACACGAACACGCGTGGAAAATATTGCCGCAGTAAATGTAAATTTTGTTCAATAATTAGAAATTTTGTCAGGAAATATTAATTTTGGATCTGGTAACCCTATATACCCTATAAAATAACTGTTTCCCGCGTCTGCCTGTAACTACTAGATGTTGTATGATCATAAAATTACCTCTCACCTCCTTTGACCTTCCAAATTCCAAGAAACATTATATATACACCCTTTATCTCGCTTGCCTCGACTTTCAAGCTCCAGCCAGCAATGAACATATCAGCTACCTACATCTTATGGGCAATAAAACAGAGCAGTTTCCAATAACTTAATCATATTTGCGTTGAACGAGCGGGGCGTGCCCGACTTTGCCCGGGCAACACGTACGGGCAATAAGGTGTCGTTGCTAGCTCGCGACTACGACTATACTGTAACTATTTCCAGTGAACCGGAATAAACGGGTGACTATAATAAATTTTTGGGTGGGACTCGTTTGAGAGCGGGACTATTCATAAGCGTCTAAAACTCTAAAATCATCCCCTATAAAGGGCTTTCAAGTAACGCGGGCGAACCCAGTGCAAATAATTATATGCGCATATTTATTACTTCTTGTGTATATCTGCGTAAGAGTGAGATTGAGATTTGAGTCTCATCTCAGCGTAATGTTCTGCTACTTATTCATGGTAAAATTTTAGACCCCTAGGTCCTCCAAGGTGGTTTTCAAGTTTTTTTAATTTTTATACCACTAAGTCGGTATACAAGCATACGGCTCGCCTGATGGTAAGCGATTGCCGTAGCCATATGGACGCTTGCAACACACGAAGCATCGCTCACGCGTTACCGAACCTTCCCCCCACTCCTATGAGCTCTGGCGACAGTGGCGACCTTACTCACGCGCAGGAACACAACTAAAGTTATTTGGCTGCGGTATTCTGTAAGGTGGAGGTACTTCCCCAGTCGAGCTGCTCTTTGAGCGAAGAAACGCTATGCTCTACCTCTCTTTTATGTTCGGAGGTTCGTCAATAATATGATTTCTGTACTGGATGGACTAATGGTCCATTACAACAAGACCACTTTCACGTACATATTCATAAGCGAGAAAAGAGAGTTCGCCTGTACTCTTCACACTCGTTCGTTCCCATTCGTTTCTCAAGCCTTAATTCTCCCTGCTTTATCTCCGCCGCTTTTTCTCCCAGTCCGCTCCAACTAGCACCGCACCCCAAAACGCAACAATCGTTCGTAGGCGCATTTTACTGGGAACGCAGAGTTGAGTTTAACGATAAAACGCGTTTGTTTATAGTACGTTGGTACCAACCCAACACTGGGTTCATGATCACAATTCATAGGAACTTGTTCCCACATTACCATACCAATGGGTTCTCGCTTCATTACACGTCATTTGCGTAAAATGAATTAATTTTTATTCATGCTCGAAGTATGAGCCATGAGCTAAGCGTCTCCGGTTCAGCTTGGGCAAAAATGCTTTCGTATCCGGTCCGCTCTCCTCTAGGTATTTGTTCCTGTCCACCTAGGAAGTGCCAGCCAGCCCTGCCTTATACTTTGGGCCCCCACTAAATACAGTCCACTTAACCGCTCTCGCACCACCATACAGTTTTGCTCAACCGATTCACATGAAATTTTGTGAGCAGGTTCAATAATTATGTTTTTTTTTTTGCTGTTTCAGTTTTTGGAAAATTTTCATAATGGGATTACTAAGGGATTAAGTTTTAAGTTGCGCGGTGAAAATTCAGTTTTAGACTATGCAAGGACAGACTCGCCAAGTCTATGCTCACAGAGCTGTTTACCTTTAGTTTACCTATTTTCATGTTACCTATCTACTTTATTTATATATTTAGTAACTGAAATCATACATCATTAATCCCTAATTTAACATTCAGCATATTTAAGAACAAAATCTTTATTGCTACCAAAACAATGTTGCCAGCGCAATTAAAGCTAACATTCCGAGCGGTAAACGGTGTCTAATTTAATTTTAACCATTACCGAATCAGTGTAACTGTGTGTCTGTCTGTCTGTCGGGCCACGTGTCGATACATCGTGTCGTTAAAAGCGCATTAACTCTTATTCGAACTCGCGACGCCACACCATGTCGGCGACGTGCCAAAGATTACACTCTAGAACAGACTTTACACTTAACAAAATAGGAAATACCTACATGTGTATAATGCTAGTGGCGATTCAAGCGAGTGCCAATGTAGTTTCTTCTTAGCTACCTACTCGAAAAGCTGCAATTGAGAGAGCAGTTTTTTTTTATTGAAAAGCTTTTTCATTCAATAGAACAACACTCATAATGGATGTTTATCACTTAGAAACTTGAAAAACTAAATACTTTCTTAATATAATATGACCTAAGCTTAAAGTCTTGTAAGTAAGTTGGAAGTTATGACCACGAAAGACAGCCTAATTATTTATATTCTGTCTTTGTAACTTATGCAATAAACTCACAGAGACACGATCGCTTTAGGCATCAATCAAGCCAACGTAAGTCCAATCTGTACAAAGCTCCATATCTAATCACCCGTCTATGGCACCGGGGCACATGTTCCGTTGGAAATAAATAAAATTAACTATTTAACTAAAACGTCTCGACTCACGACGAAACAGTCTCACGTTGCCGGGTAGATTTCCTTTCTATATTTTTAACTTACATAATTAAATTACATTTAAAATGTTCCCTGTAAATCTGCTGAAAATGTACTCACGTGCTAACGGAAATTAAAAATAAACTCTTTCGTAAAAAAAGGTTCCGTACTGCCAGCACAGCGACTCTTTATCTCTGCGTTAGTACTATTATTTATTCTGTGGCTCTGGCGACCTTACTCACCGGAGAAGAATACCTAGTGTTATTTAGTTGCGATCTTTTGTAAGGTATAGACAGAACAACTTCCAAAGTCGGGTTTCTCCAAATTACAAACGGGAATACCCGAGATTTGAAAACAGCCATAGTGTCCTCGGATGTATCCTATTTTTAATTTATGTAAATGATCCTCCCAAAAGTAATAAATGAATATTGTGTGCTATTCACTGATGACATCTCTCTTTTGGAATTTCTAATCGTAAATATAATTATGTGTACCTACATATTGCAATAAAAAAATTGAAGAATTGAGTCAAATTGATTTAGAAATAAATATAATGTACTTACTCCTTATTGTAAGAGAATCTCTGTACCTCCAATTATGCAAAGGACAACCTTTTTATCAAACCATCCTATTTCATTCATAGTTGATTTTATAGACTGTGGTAGATCAGTAGGGCATTCCCCAATGATATTATAATAAAAAGAGGGGCATTCCCACAGTAAAGTAGTCAATAAAATCGCTATCAATAGTCAGCAATAAACAGTAGTTCAGCAACAACAGAAGTCTTACACAAAGCGTGTTTGGTATTG